>VZRX01000650.1:8320-74228 GCA_013398075.1 Notiomystis cincta | reverse complement strand
TTTCTTCTCTTTTTTTTTTTTTTTTCTTTTTTTTTTCTTTTTTTGTGTGTTTTTTTCCCCAAAAAGGAGGCACGGGAACCCAAGCCCAGTCCACCTGCTGAGTGCATCAGTTGTCCATAAGCTAAAGCAACATGTAAACATCCAGGGTTTGATCGAGGCCGGTCAGGCAGGAGGCTGGTTTCTGGCAGCATTTTTCTTGTTTCATAACCTTCTCTCCTTCTTTTGAGTTAGTTTTATTTTAAAATTGACTTTTTGTGTGGTTTTTTTTTTTTTTTTTTTTTTTTTTTTTTTTTTTTTTTTNTTTTTTTTTTTTTTTTTTGTGGGCTTTTTTGTCGTTGTTGCTGTTTGCTTGTTTTTTGCTGCAGGGCCTTGGAAAAATTAAAAAAAAATAGAAGTAAAATAATAAAAAGTCAGTAACTGGTAAACTGCTCATACCGACGCAATGACAATCATCAGGTGAGGAGAGATGTTGGAGATGCTGGCGAGGAGGTCCGGGGCCAGGCGGGACAGGTGGCTTTCCGAAAACTCGCAGGGTGGGAAGATCTGCAGAACGTAGGCAGGCTGCAGGGAGGGAGAAAACCACGGATCAGAGACACTCCATGCCTAAAAATGTTTACAAATGGGTCATTTTGGTGATGTTCGGGGTGTTTAAAGGACCCTAAATCTTGTATAAAAAGAAACCATGGGTGTTGTTTCCCAGGTGGGGTGTTTTCCACACCACAGGTGTAGGAGCTGGCTGGTTTTGCTGGGAAAGGCAGAAAAATTCCCAGTAATTATCATTTCAGTGGTTGCTCTGAGTGCTGGCCACTCATTCTGGGCTCTTTTACACCCAGAATTAAATTACACACAGGTTAAATTGTATTCAGTGCAGCAACACACCTGGAATAAACCCTCCACAGCACCAAACCACCAGCTGCCTGGGAAAAATCAGGATATGGGGAACAAACAAGGACTCTGCTGCAGAGATAATGAGCTGGAGATTCATTTGGTTGCTTTTCAGCCCAAGACGATGGAACTGTGAACACACCAAACACACATTTGGGGTTTTTGGCTTTAGGGTCGCTTTTATCAAGTCTATCAATGATTACATGGATCCCACCTGTGTGTTTGATGTGTGACAGAAATGCAGGGGTTTTCTGGCCAATAAACCCAGCAGCTCCGGCAGAACCGCGCGCTGGCGGTGCCGGGACCGGTTTGGTTTCCCTGTGGCACCACAGGGGGGCTGTGCCGTACCTGGTTGGAGCCGGGGTTGGGGACGTTGATGATGCCTGCAGCCTGCTTGGCCTGCAGGTAACTGATGAACGCGGCCTTGAGTGACTCCGTCTGACTGACCACGTCCTCCTGGTCCCGGCCGCAGGGCAGGGCCAGCAGCAGGCAGTAATCGCTCTCCACCTGCACGGGAAGGACACGTGCTCAGGGAAATGCTGGATGAGTGGGTGTTTCCCAGCCATGCATCCTTTATCCAGGGGGGAAATCCTCGCTTTAAACTCTTCGGTGTTACAATTTGTANAAAGGTTTCCCAGCTCTCACTGCCTTTTCCATAAATGCAGTGTAAGAGCTACTGCCCATCACCTGCAGTCTATGTTTCGCTCTCTGGGTTGGAGGAATCAGTGTTAATACCAGAATCCCCAAACAGAATCATAGGCTCTCCTGGCTTGGAAGGAACCCACAGGGATCATCCAGTCCAGCTCCAAGCCATGCACAGGATCCCAACAATCCCACTCTGTGCCTGAGAGCATTGTCCAAACTCTCCCTGGGCTCTGGCAGCCTTGGGGCCATGACTATTCCTTGAGGAGCCCGGTGTGTGCCCACATGACAGAAGCCCAGGTTTCTGGGAGCTCTGATGGTTTTCAGCCCCGCCGATGGTGAGAGCAGCCCGGCTCCGAGCACACGGACTGCCCAACACACCTCCCGAGCCCTCACCATCATTCTCCGCGCGACCCCCTCCAGCTGGGAGGCCTCGAGCCGCATGCGCTGCGCAATTCGCAGCGGGGGCCCCCCCTCCGGCGCTGGCAGGGACCGGTGCGCCAGGACGTTGTTCCCAGACACGAAGTGGAGCTGCACGGCCGCTGTGTCGTTCTTGAGAGCCAGGAGACCCTGCCAGACAATGGGGTATTTCTGGGAAAGAGGGAGAAGAGTATTACACATGAAGCCAGGAGAGTGGGATCTGAAATCTCGTCTGAGCTGCTCGGCTGCCTCCAATGCTTCCATTGGAGGTTTAAAGGCTCAGCAGAGATGTAACACTATCAACCCTCTGCATGCCAGGCTTGGGTTAGATCCCAGTAAATCAGGAATTCTGTCCTTTTCCCTCCAGCTGGCCAGTCTGCCTGGGTGGATCTCATCATCCCAATCCCTCAGCCGCCCACCCAGCACAACACTGTTCCCAAACACTGTTTTCCCTTTTACAAATGGACAAATTGAGAAATAACAACAGGAGAATAACTGCTCGAGGTTATATGGGAGATACTAGGTGCTGAACACAACTCTCAGCTCCTTGCTGGCACCTCACTGGCTCCCTCCTCTTCCTCATTTTCTGTATGTATGAGAGTGGTTTTTCCTTTTTATTTAAATGAAATATACCAACCCTCTCTCCTGTCCATGAGGAAACACTTTCCAGGAAAATGCTGACTGTAAAACTGACTCAGATCAGTAAACATGGCTAAAATCCATCAGGGATAAAACAACCCAAAAACCAAACAATGCCTTTTCTGCATCTGAAGTCTTTGATGCAAGAAAGGTCAGATTTGGTGCTATGGATGAGACAGAACCTGGTGATTTCCCCCCAGATCAGGAGCACAACACTCACTGTCAGGAGTTGGACCATGTCCACCGGTCTCTGGGACACGGGGTGAGGTGATGGCTCCTGCTTGAGCATGGACTGGGGCTCTGGGCGGCTGAGGGGCGGTCCCGAGGTCGTGGGGATAAACATGGATTGCTTGGGAACCGCCTGCGGCTGGTGTGGCGACGGAAGCTCCTGTTTCATGGAGATGGCAACGGGTGAGGGGTAGGAGGTCTGGCTTGTGTCCCCTTGTGCCCTCTGGAGGTGGACGTGGGGGTCCATCTGTGCCGCGTGCCTGTTCACAGGGGGGTGGTGACTCTGCTCCGGCCCTGCTGCCGACGGGCCCTTGGGATCCTGTGGGATCTGAGGGGTCTTGCTGCGGACTGGCTGACTGGGGTGCGAGTGCTCGCCCTCCGGCAGACCCTGTGAAGCAGGCAGGGGGGAAAAGGAAAGATGCTTAGGTTGAGGGTGCATTCAACCCCATTATAAGGCTGCCAGGACACATCAGATTCCTCGTGGAAACATCCATGTCACAGCACCAGCCCTGTAGCACCTGGGACAGTCCCCCAATTCCAAGCCCAACTGAGCTGAAACCCCACTCCTAGAATCTGCCCTGAGCCTCACCATCCAATCCAAGGACGCCTGACCTACACAACACCTCAGTACTGACAATTCTCCCCCTAACACCTCCAGAAACCTGCAGGCAACTTCACCCCTCCCGTCTGGAGTCCCAGAGGAGTTCGGGAAATGGGTTGTCTTGGCTTCCTCTAATGCTAAGCAGCATTTGAACCCCATTTCTCCCAAGAAACAGTTCAAAACACTTCAGATTTCAGGGAGACAGATAAAGGGTTTTCTTTCTCACCTGAGACGGGGTCATGCTCCGGGAGGGCAGCCCGATGGGCGAGGCGCCCGGGAACTGCGGATGCCCGAGCTGTGCCGTGTGGTAATTCCTCATGTCGCTGTACACGGAGCGGTAATCGTGGAAGGAGCTCCCAGCAGGATGCATGATCTGCACCCCGTGTGGGACCACCACGGGCTGCGTCAGAGGCAGCCCGGGCAGCTGGCTGCCTGAGGGTACGCTGAGCAGCCGGGGCTCGCTGTGGGGAGAGTGGGCCATCTTGCCTTCTGAGGATTTGGGAGTCTCTTTCCCAGACTGTGGGGTCTTACTGACTGGGGGGGTTTTGACAGCCCCTTCGGGTGTCCGGGACTGTCGCGTTTCCGAGTGGTGCTCGCCCACGGTGGCCATGTGCGGGTGCATGATCATCCTGACATCCCGCGGCACATTGTACTGGTCCAGCCGGAGGCTGCTGGGGTGCATGCGGTAGTCGGGCTGCATCACCAGCACATCGGACTGCACCGGGGCTGGCCCGCGGCACACTGCTGTGTGGTGGAAGTGCAGCTCCTCCTCGGGGGGATGCTGGGAGGACAGTGGGGGCATGACAATGTCTCGGATAGGTGCTGGCTGGGGTGTGCTTGATCGCTGAGGTTTGATCTCCATCTGGGGTTGGAGAGCAGCGCGGGGGGAGTGGAGCGCTTCTGGGCGGATGCCGTAGGGAATGCCAGAGAGAGGAGGGGTATTCATCCTCACCTCACCTTGGGACAGATGGCCCAGGGACACAGTCTGTGTTACGCTGTGGGGTGGCATGATAACAGATTGCTCGGGATGCATGCTGGATATGTACTGAGGAACAGGAATTCCTGGCGCCAGCATGACCGGGGTGCTGCTGGACAAAGCCGGAGACGAGGTACTGCCGGGATGACAGGCCCGGGGGAACGGTGATGGCGAGTGCCCGCTGGTACGTGGAGAGTGTGGCTCCTGTTTGGTGACCCCCAGGTGGGAGATGGCCCGGTCGGTTGGGGTGCTGGGTCCCGAGCTGACGTGGTTCGCTTCCGAGTGCATCTTCCCAGAGAGGGAAGGGTGGTGAGGACTCAGGTTGGAGGGCTGCAGAGTCTTGGTCTCCACTTTCAGAGCAGCTGGGTCAGACAGTTTTTTGTTCACAACCATTTGGTTATGGACCAGCACGGGTGGAGTGTTTACAGTCTGTGTCAGGACCTTGCCAGGCTGAGATGCCGGGGTCTGGACAGTGAGGTGGGAAGAGTCGGGCTTGTCCAGCACAGCGCGCTCCTGTTTGACGGAGGAGATGACAGGCGAGGTGTTGTAGGGCTGTGTTCCAAGTACCAACGAAGAGTGGGTGGAAACAGTCCCATAGCCTGCCGAGGTCTGGGAGCCTTTTGGTGCCGGTTGGGATGGTGTGATAGGTTCCTGTTTAATCTGAGACTTGGATACAGACTGCTGGAACTCGATGTCCACAGCACTGGCTGGGGGAATCTGGCTGATCTTGGCACTGATTCGCTGAGGACCTTCTGTTTTCTGCCCTGAGTAACTCAGGAGCACCACACCTTCTGAGGTGTTCACCCGCAGCCCTGGACTGGACCCAGTCTCCACAGGCCTTTCCTCGATAATAGACATTGATCCTGGATGAAACCTGCTGTTATCATTTGTACTTGATCTCTGCTTAAATTTCGATGAGGGAGCATTGACGAGGCAGGTCTGGGTTTGGGGAGCTTGTTTCACCAAGGTGATCCTCGGAGCCTCCTCCAGATCCACGCTGTGGGGCATCCTGCTGATGACAGAAGTGGCTTTGGGAGCAATCACAGTGTTGATCTTTTCCTTCTCACCAAACACTGGCCCTTCAGCCATGGGTGGGTCCAGGGCATTGGTGACAGGAGCAGCTGGCTTCTCCTCAGAAACTGGCTTGATGGCCTCCACGGCAGGGTGGAGAGGTGCCTCCTCCAAGCACGGTGCACTCACTGGCTCAGCATGTGTCGTTGTCACATGTGTGGAGGTTATGCTCGTCGCTGAGACGTATTTGGGCTCCATGAGTATCTTCCTCAAAGTGCTGGAGTTTGTGTCAATATCTGACGCCTTTGTGTCCGGCGGGAGAGAGGGCGGGGGTGTGGAATGGGCACGGGGCTCCTCGTGCCTGACCATCCACTCTGGCACCTTGGCAGCGCCGGAGTGAAGGGGGACAATGGTGGTGGGCACTGGGTTGGGCAGCTTGGCCGCTGCTGTGGGGACAGCAGGAAGGGCTGCATTTGGGGCACTTGGTGGCGTGATGGGAGCATTCTCCAGGGGCGACCGGATCTTGAACCCACTCTGACTCCCCTCATCGAGGGGGACTGGTGGGACACCCAAGTCCAGAGGAGCTGGAGTAGGCACCTTTGGAGAGGTGCTGCTCTCAGGGACAGCCTCGTGTGAAGCCATGTCAGCAGCCACAGCCTTGGTGACATCAGAAGCACTCAGCTCCACAGATGCTGTGGGTTTGATTTGCTTTTCCTCCTTTGAGGCTTCTTCAGGTTTTGTCTTTACTTCATTGACAGGGGGTGATTTGCTCTGCACCCTCTCCGTCTCGAAGGTGTTGACTTCGGTGGTGTCGCCCTTCCTGCTCGTGCTCTTCTTGCGTCTCTGTCGTGTGGTCTTCTGACGGCCCTTTTCCTTCCGAGCAACTTCAGCCTCCTGCAAGGTCTCAGCCTCCTGTGCAGAATTGGAAGATTCACTGAAGCTGACTTCGGACTCCTTGCTCTCTGTCTCCAATGCCGATGGGACAGAGCTGGGCACCGGCTGCACCGCAGGCTCGACAGCAGCCTCGGTATCTAGGATGTTGTTCACTGCCTGATCTGTCTCAGGCTCCATCTCCTCCCGAGGGGACTGTAGCACCAAGGGCTCTGTGGGGATTTCAGCCTCAGATTCAGCAGGATACGTCGGTGGTGCAGGGAAGCTTTCCGTCTCCCCAGAAATATCATTGATGATGGAGCCAATGGCTGCTGCCAGCTCCGTTTCACTGGCCTGGTGTGTGGGTTTATCTGCCTCTTCCTCCTGACGGACTTCAGCCACATCTGTCGTCGGCTCTTTGTAGGCAGCAATTGTTGGAGGAGTTTCAGTGAGTTTTGCAATGTTCTCCACTGCCTGCTCGAGCTCAATCTGCTTCGCTAACTGGGCAGCCTCAGGTGACTGCTTGGGCTCCCGTGTCACCTCCTTTTCCATTTCTGGAAATGAATCTTCTACCTCATTCTTAGAGAAGTGGGGTGGCAAGGTATCCTCTTTTGGAGGGCTCTTCATCTTGGGTGGTGACACTGCCACTGGCTCTGCCTCCTCCTCAGTGGGCCGCAAGGCACCCTTGACTTCATCGACGTTGAGGCGTATTTCTACATTTTTGAGACACACTGATGCCTTATCAACGACGGTTTTGGTATTTTTGTACCTTCCCCTTTTGGATTTCGTAATCTTTTCTGGCACCGGCTTTTTCTCAATGATCTCAACTGTGGGTATTTCTAGCTGGTTTTTCTCCACATCCAGTTCCTTCCGATCACGTTTCTGCTCGTTTGCTGCTGGCTCTTTCTCAGTGGCTTTTGCTTTATTGCCGTTGTCATTGATGCTTGATTCCTGACCGCTTCTTTCAGCAGCATCTTCAGATTCAGCCGTGGTATCGGCTTTCAGTTCATTCTTCCCTTTCTTCCCCTGTTGACTGGTAGCAGCTGATGAGTGACTGTGTGTGAGCTTCTGGGACCTTGGAGACCTCCAACCCTCTGCAGGTTTAGGAGCTTCCACAGTATCTTTAGTTTCCGCCTCCTCCACCTCTTGTTGTACCGGTTCGGTCTTTATCGGAGAGATGTCCTCCTCTGGCTTACGGCGAGTTTTGGGAGGTCTTCCCCTCCTTGGGGTTGTGGGAACAGTTGTCACTGTTTCCTGTGGTTCCTTTTCCACTCTCTTCCTGGTGGATCTAGTGACCTCCATGGAGTCCTTCACTGGAGATGGGCCTTCGTTGTCCCCTGTGGTAGCATAGACCGACCTCACGTTTCTGCGCCTGGTCCGGCCTATCGGCAAGCTCAGCTCCACGTTTTCCGGCTCTGCAGCAGAACTCGGGGATTTAGCAGCATTCCTTGAAACCTTTTCTGCCTCCACTTTCAATTCTGAAAGCTTCTGCGTCTCGCCACGAGGAGAGCTCGATCTTTTCAGTTTTTCACGGTCAATTCTTTCACTCTTCCTTGTGACAGGCTTTTCCGTTACATTAGCTGCAGCCGACTGCACAGGAGTCTTGGACCGTTTACTCTTGTAGGATTTTTTATCTTTTACAACAACCGGAGGTTCCACTTCCATATCATTGTCGGAAACTGGCGGCAGGACCTCAGCAGCTGCCTCCACCTTTTGACTCACACCAGCATCGGCGTTGGCAGAGGGTGGAGGATTTTCCTCTTTAGGTTCCGCAGCCTCATCTGACTTCTGAACTAGCTTGGGTGGAGGTGGAAGCAGTTGGGCAGCTTCAGGTTCTGGATCTACGCTAATGTCTGCATCGGAAAACGAAGCCCCAGGAGTGGGAGGTTTGGTATCCAAGTACGAAGGATGCTCTGTTGCCACAGCATCTTCCTCTGGCACCAGGGTTGTAGCAACGATTTCTTTACTCGCTTCTACAACTGGCGGAGGTTCCATTTGCTCAGGAGGTTCCATTTTGGCAGGAGCAGCAAGTTCAGGAAAAGGTTTTTGTTCCTCTGCTGCAGCAGCAGGTTCAGAAGGTTTCTCTTCTTTGACAGAAGCTGGTTCCACCAGGACCTTTTCGCTCGCTATTTTCTCAGGAGCGATAGGAGCTGGTTCCTGTGGGAGGACAGTGACTGAAGAAGGACCAACAACCGAGGAAGGTTTATGTTCTGTTTCTTTACTATCAGGAACCATTTCTGGTGTTTTCGGTCGGTTTTCTTTATCTTCCTGTTTCTCCACTTCTTTTGGTTTCTGATCTTTCTCCTTTTCTTTCTGCTGCATTCGTGTCAGCTCAACAAACCTACTGTGGAAGAGAACCACTGGCTCTTGCACCAAATCAGCTGTGCTGTTCGTCCCATCGGAGGAGGACTGTCTCCCATACAACCTCCCAGAGATGAAGTCCAGATCGTCATCTTTCCTTTCTAAATGCTGCAGGCGTTTGGAATCCTGTTCAAAGATTGAACTGTGCAAAAACCGAGAAGCGAAGAGTTCCTGCCGCTCTTGTTCCTCCTCTTTATGATCTTCTTTCTTATCATCCAGTTTTCCACCTTCAGAATCGGTTCTGATTTTTTTCTTTTTCATATACCAGGATGGAATAGGTCTTGGAGCTGAGTCAACCTTCTCTTTGTCTTTATTGTTTCTGAAACTAGCAAATCTCGAATCCCAGTCTAGAAAGGACCAGTTTTCCTCTCTAGAGGAAGAGAGGGATTTAGCCCTTTCAAGCAAGGCCTTTGTGTCAGGTGTGATTGTCTTGTCCAATGCAAAAGAATAGAATTTGTTTCTTTCTAAAGAACTGGACTGGATCCTTTCCTCTCTTTCACGGAACTTCTCTTCTCTGTCCCTTAATAAAAAAGACAACCTAGAACTCTCTAACAAGGATGAGGCTTTTGGGGAATGGGGCTTGTTTTCACCATCATCATCCGAATCCGAAGGCACCTCCCCAGGTTCCAGGTCTCGGACAGACCGTTTCCGTATGCTGTCTCTTTTCACAATGCTGCTTGGAAAGCTGATATCGACTCTCCCAGGCTCTTGCTTCACTTGGGTTTCCCATCTACTCGAGTCTTCCTCAGAACTCAGCACAGAGAGTTTTATTTTAGCCATTTCTGCCATCTGCTCCCTTCTGCTGGAATCATAAGGATTGAATTTCAGTGAGTCCTCCCTCACAGTCATGTTGGAGTATGAAAGACCCTTTTCTTCTATTTTGGGTGACTCTTTGGTTTCCTTCAATGGCATCAACCTTGGAGAATCGAGCATGTCATCATCCTCGTGGAATGGGAAGTGTCTGATGCTTGGGGAACAGGACATCCTTTCGGAGTCCTCACTCACCTGACGAGAACTTCTGTAGTTCCTTTCTCTCTTAGTGCTAATTTCAAAGTCAAACTGGTCAGTCTTTTTCCTTTTACTTGGTGGAGAGTCATCAGTGACATCTTGTGGAGGCTTTCCCACCTCGTGAACCAGACTCCGCTTTTCATATTCATCCACATCTTTCTTTGGACTGCCAAACTTCTCCGACTTTGCTATCTCCATTTCCAGCTGCTGTTTCAACCTGCGACTTTGCTCCATTTGTTTCCGGTAGCTCTGCGTGTGGTCAATGTCAATGCTGATTTTCTCCTCCGTGTCAGCCGACTGAGGTTTCTCTTGGCCAAGTTTATGGTCTGGTGTTTCTTCAGGAAGACTGGAGTAGTTCTTCCTTGTGTCCTCTCTCTCCATTCCCTGCTCATCCAGCAGCTGTATCTGTTTATGCTGGGGTTTTACTGGGTTCAGTTTTTTAGTAGGGAGTTCCTGAACTTCCATAGGTTCATCAGGTGCCTCCATGAGCCTTGCTTGCAGATCCAGGGTGGGACGCATGCCAATCCCACCAACATTAAGAGTGTCTTGAATTTCTTTGGGACTAGTAACGGGAATAAGTCTTTCCAGTTTGAGTTTTTTAGATTCCCTTTTAAGCATCTCCTTCCTCGGGGGTTTTCTCTCCAATTCTCCTTCCCTTAACATTGGTGCTTCTCTGGACGATGCCATGACATCAAGCTGCTTTTTCAAAACGATGCGTGTATCCTCCTCATCTTGGCTGCTCCGTTTTACATCCAGTTTTTGCCTGTCGGGCTTCGGATTTGCATCGGCAAAACGCCTTTTACGAGCCTCCAACTTGTCTAAATCAACTGCATTGGCCCCCTCAGAAGTTTGCTCTGTCTTCAAGTGCTTTTTGGGTTTCATTTTTCCCTCCTTGTCCACGACTTCGATGTGACTGGCAAGGGCTTTCTCCTTCTGTACCTTGGTTCTGACAGGTTCTAGTTTAGACTGCTCGGACTTGGCTTGCTCAGCCTGGGATGTCTGGGTTTTCTGCTCAAGCAGTGGGGATTTCAGACTGTCGTTATCCAGCTTTGCCCGCAGTTTTTCAGGTGCAGGCTGATCGATCACCTTCCCCTCCTTTTCCTTCACACGGGTCAACACAACACAAGGCATCAGTTCCAGGCGGTTCTTTGCTGTCCCTTCTTTGTCACCCCTTTCTTTGCTTTGTTTACTGTTGCCCTTCAGTTTTTCTGGGCTGGGCTCTCTCTCATTCTCCTGATCCGTTTCTGAAGACTGAGAGCTGGGAGAATGGATTTTTGCTTTTCGTTTCTGCTTATCTGTTTTCTCCTTTTCTATTTTTTCTGGCTTTTCCTTCCTCACTAAGCGCTTCTCCTTGTCCACCCTCTCTTGCTCGAAAACGCGATCTTTCTCTACTTTCTCGTTTTTTGCGTATCGTTCCACGCGGGCTTTGTCGAGCTTGTCGTATCGTGGAGGGGACAGTGAGCTGCAGCTGCCACTGCGATCCGAGGACCTGCTGTAAATCCTCCTCTCCGAGTCGCTCTGCAGCCGTTCTGACTGCGAGGGGGATGCTCCGGGGCTCTGTGGGCGCCGGGAATGCGTCGGGCTCTGGCTCCGCTCGATCGGTCTCCGTTCGTGGTCTCTGTCCCGATCGGATTCGAACCGTTCCCTCTCCCTCTCCCTCTCCCGTTGCCTGTAGCTGTATTCCCTGATGTCCTGCTCGTATGGATCTCCTCGATAATCCCGGTACTCGCGAGGGTCATCGTAGTATCGAGGGTCGTAGTAGTCTCCTTGGTAGGGATCCCACTCGGCGTAGAATTCTCTGCCCCGAGCTGGGTATTCCCGCCGAGGATCTTCAGGATATGTCCCTGGGGTCCGAACAGTCTCATAGTAAGTACGGTCAGGGGCGTATTCATAGGATCCTCTTCGCTCGTCTCTGCTAAACATAAGAATAAACAGATTCTAGTTCACTTCTCAACCCATGTACTCTGTTACCACAGTTTTTACTACGTAAAGGAACCATTTTCTGATCTTTCTTCCTGTGTGCATCAAGGCAGCTGCACACAGAGGTTTGGCAAGGAATCTGTGTGCAGTGGACTAAATATTTTTGTTAGCTTACCAAATACCAAATGTACTTCATGGGTAATATCATAACAGCTCTTCCAAGCATTGTTTCCCCACCCTCACTACTTTGGTTTTGTCAAATTCAAACCTTGCACAAAATGAAAGTAAAACTGACACAGCACCTGTGCACCCACACAGGGCTGGCAGGGTGAAGACACCCCCTTATCCAGAACCTGAGACCTTCATTTGACTCTGAAAGCATGAGTCAAATCAAGTTCAGGGGTGGAATCTCTCCATTACCAAGCAGCAAAGTGAGGGTAAGATTTCTTTAAAAATCCTAAGCCCTGCAAATGATCTTTTAATTCCCAAATTAGCTCTTTCACTGCCTGTGACTTGCTGGCATTGCCTGTTTACAGTAAAAGCAAGTCAACAAATATCAGGTTGTTTATAAGATCAGGTGAATTCATTCAGTAAAGTAAATCAAACAATTAATGTTGTTATTTCAATAGCTCCAAGCAGCAAAAATAAGTCATTTGTAAGACTGACCATGGCAGGGAGGTGGAATAAAGCTGGAGTTCCAATTCCCCACCATTACAGAGTGTTTTGCACATCCTGTACTAAGGTGGGGTTGGGCTCTGCCCTCAGGGAACAGGGACAGGACAAGAGGAAATGCCCTCAAGCTGTGCCAGGGGAGGTTCAGGTTGGACATCAGGAGGAATCTCTTTATGGAAAGGGTGGTCAGGCACTGGAAGGGGCTGCCCAGGGAGGTTTGGAGTCCCTGGAGGTGTCCAAGGAAGGCCTGGATGTGACACTCAGTGCTCTGGGCTTGCTACACAAGGAGGAAATCAGTCACAGGTTGGACTCAATGACCTTGAAGGTCTTTTCCAACCTAAATGTTTCTGGGATTCCTCATAGGTTTATTTGGCTTCACAGTTTATGTTCTGTGTTAAAAACTTGCAACTTCCACCTTTTAAGAAAAGTACAAAACTGAAAAAGGGACAAAACATGGAAGACAAAAATCTCATCCTGCGAGTGAAGTGGGATATTGTGAAAAGTAGCTGTGAAGTTAAAAATATTGATCAGGATTTTTTTTCACACTTTTTCACATTTTTTTCCCCTTTGGGTCCTATTTAGACTGGTTTCAACCACAAACTTAAGAGAAAGTGGTTTGGGCAGATCTCAGCACCTCTGCAAGGAGGAGGTTGGAGGGGCATCAGAAGCTGCAGAATTACAGGAGTCACTGCAGAGCTCGCTCTACTGCTCCATGATCCATTATCCCTATGCATCTCCTAATGCCTGTGTGAGCAGAGTGACAGAGAAGGAAAAACCAGACTAACCTGTGCCCAAACACCAGAAATCAGGGTCCTGCTCAGGATTATTCCATGGCAAAGATAAGCCCACCTGAGTTCCATGTGTTAAAAACATCCAATAATGCCCTTCTCTTGCCTGAGTCCAGCATAGTTCTGAGGAAATGCTTATTGCTGGCATATCACAACATCTGGCAAGGCCTGGGGAAGGCACACTTGTATTTCCATTATGCAAATCCTGATTGCCAATTTCCAAACCCTGCTCGCTTTTAAATCTGCTCATTTTGTGTCATGTCAGACCAATCTGTTTTGCTGCAAAAAACAATTGAGTTTATCCAGCTCTCAGGTACAATCAGTGTCACACTGGGCTGACTCCGGGGCAGGCAGTCCTAACAATGAGCCAGGCTCTGAGGGGAATAAAACACGGGGTTTTTTTCAGAGAGTGAAGGTAAAAATGCCCAAAATGTGGAGTGCTTCTGTGCCAGGTCTGCAGGGATAAGTAAGTGGCTGTGCAGCATGTGGTGCCAACTGCTGCCAAGGGGCAGCTACACAGGACACAGTTTTATTCAAAATAAAAATGCATCCTTACTAAAATTGTATTATTTTATCACATTACAAACAAAACTGTTGGAAAGAGGGAGGTGGAGGATCAGACTTGACTCTTTGCTCAAGGGCTGACCAGCAGGAATTTATCAGACTTTATGTACACCCACCAACACACACATTTCTCTGTTACAGATAAGCTGCTCTTTGCATTCCTAAGACGTGATGAATGACTCCCAACTGTGTCCTGGTGACCCACCAGAGAAACTGAATAGTAAAATATGGATCACACAGACAACTGAAACCTCCACCTCAGCAGGAATTCCAGTAAGCGGCTACGCCTCAGATATGTGAGATCTCGCCTGCTCTAATCTGCACAGTTTAAGCTTGATCACCTAAATTTGTTAAAAAAAATAGTGAAGAGGTAAAAAAAAGAATTAAAAATGCAGAGGTGTTTTTAATAAACTTTAAAAATAAGGATAAAGTTGAGAGGAACAAAAACTTGCTTAAGAATTATGGCCTGAAGAAAGTTTGATTGTAAGATGATGAAGACAATGACTGCAGAAGGATTGTGTAAGGTGATGCTGGAAAACAAAAAATTGAATGAAGATATTGATACGTGCCTTCTTTCTGCCAGCATTTCGTAGAAGTCTCTGATATCTTGACCCGTTTTCTCCATGGAATGATAAAATGCCAACTGACTCTCTCGATTTGCAAAATCAACCTGAAAAAGAAAAGGGAAATCACATTCAGTCTGCTAACATTTCTCTGTCTGCTGAAGGTGGGAGCGGAAGTGAAAATGGGGGTAAAATTTAATAAAAAATGTCAAACACTTCCCAATTCTGGCCCCGCACATCCCCAGGAATAAAGATCTTTCTCAGTGGAGCTGTGTAACTACCTCCTCACTATGCTGTTGTAGCTGCCAGCCCAGAGGCTTCTGTTGGGCAAAGCATCAGGAGAAATACACATTATTATCCTTGGTATTGATGTTTTTAATGCCACGACAGTTCCAAAGTTCCTTTTATCTCAGAGGGTCAGGAGTATGAATCTATTCCAGACCCCACAGTGTTTGCCCAGGGTTATAGAGCAGGGAAAGAACCAAGCGTCCTGAACTGCACTCCCTGTTCCAGCTGCTCCAAGAATCGGTGTTTTCTAGTACTAAGAAGCTACTGGTATAGTGAAAAAAATTAAGGATTAGAACGGATTTCATTACATGTATGCCACATAATGGAGTATTTTTAACATTCTAGTTTCTGACATTTTTTAAATCAGCCCAGTTCTGTGTGTAACCACAGCAATGAAGCACAGGCACACATCGGGGGTGTTGCTTATTCCAAGTTATCAAGCAACAAGACTCACAAAGGATGTGAAACTGTCACTGCTAAAAAGCTGTTAGCAGGGAAACCTTCTAACTTTCCCAGAGTTTGTGTGAGAATTTTCTCTTTATCTCTGTTCCCAGGCTAAAATATTATAAACAATCCTTGGAGTTTTCTAAAACCAATTAAGCTCTGTACACCTGCATTTGCTTACATTCTTGTGTAGGTAAACATTGTGATATAGGTGACATCAGAATTAACCAATGAACTTGGTAGATGGTGGACCAGAGGTCCAATAGAGTTTTGACACTTTTGTAAACTTCAAGTAAGCTAAAAGATATAAGCCGCTTTGTAGAATAATAAAAACCCTCTGCATTGCTTTGTTCTACCTGGACACCGGACTCCGTGTCGTTACTCTGGGACATCACCGTGACATGAAACCTTTAAGGGACCACATGCTTTCCTGCATAGGAAGGTGACTGATACCAAACACCATGCTCAGAAACTACAGGATATCCAGCTCCCAGCCCTGGGTGAGGTGGGAAGCTGCTGAGATCATGCCTGACATCACTGTCCACTCTTCAGGAGAGGAGAAAGGAGGAGGAGGAAGATAATTCAAAGGGTTGGCTGACACCTCACGTCCCCAGTTAGTGGGACTGATGGGACAGTCAGAACAGGTATCACCACATTCACCCAAATCCAAGATATCCCTGTAAATGTTAAGTGTTGCTCCAGGAAGAAAAGTATTTTCTGTGTATTTTTTTCAGTAGTGCTTTCAATTATTGTTTAAAATCTGTTTCAAGGAAGGACGAAATGATCTTTAAGGTCTTTTCCAACCCAAACCATTCCATGAATTCCATGATTGCATGTTGAGGTTACTGTACCCCAGAGCCTTGGACATCAGCATGGGGCAGCTGGGACACAGCCATGTGTTTTCCTGGAGAAACTTGCACCTTCAGATTTCCCTTTTTTAACACAAAAACAGACAGAAGTTTGCCTTGGATTGGGGTAAATGAGGCAGTGACACGGACACCAACACTCAGGAGCTCAGAGAGACAAGTTCAGCGAAACATGGCAGAATACTGGAAAAGGTTTTATAAGTAATAGTTCAGGATTCCCTGACATCTTAATAAGCTGAGTATAAAAATATAATTTAAGCCATTGATATGTGGGACATGTATGTCCCAGCAAGTATTCCTTGAGCCTGGCAGTCTGTACTGCCAGCATTTAAGGGGTAAGGCCTAAACACAATTTGTTCCTCTTTTTTTGCCTGTTTTGCTTTGGTTTGGAGGTCATTCTGCACACCTTAATTTTATTCCCACCGATTTTCCTCCCCTTGGTCTCTTTTACAGCTGCTTGTGCATATTCAATCTCATTGTAGAGAACCAGAGCCATGCCTTTTAAGCGGTCAAACACCACCTGTAAAAAACAAAAAAACAAAACAAAAACCAAATAAGAGCCTCATCCACAGGACTTAATGTCAGTCCCAACAAAATCCTAAGTCATGAGGATACCAGGAAGGAAATAATTTTTAGCAAGGTGAATTTCCAGGCTTTTCTGATGAGGCATATTGGAATGAAGAGACAATAAAAGGACACGGGACTGCTTTGAATTGTGGATATTGTGGCTTGAGGTATATTATGCCTTTATTTTGTTTTTCTGTATTTTACTTTGAATATTTTGCTTTTTTTGTTGACTGACTTTTGTAGTATTTCTTTGTTAAGGTTTTTGGTTTTCATTTCCAATGCGTTTTAGGGGGGAAAAAAGGTAAAGGGAACATTTAATCCCAAAGTGGAACAAGCTTTTATCAGTCTGCAGTACCATTCACCAGTTGTTAAACGTCCAGTTTCCAAATATTGCCTTCCTTTAGTAGCATAAATGTATTATTCAAGCAACAACAGCTACAATAAATAACGTCAAAGCTGCAACACAAACCCACAAAAATCCTTTGGGGAGGCCAGACCCTGATCCTGCAAAGATTTACACACGTTGCTTAATTTTAAGTACATTCATGTCCGATAAAGATACTGAGGACAACTCTCACACTGAAATTCACACATGTGATAAATCACTTGCATGGGAGAGGCTCCCGCTGCGTGACACGGGTGTGTTGCACCATCGTTGACTTTCTCTTTTCTTCCAAGTACTTTTGGCAGCATAGCTGTCCTGACAGCTTTTTAAAAGTTGTTTTTTTTTTTCCCCTTGGTCTGATGAAAAAAATATAGTTATGTCTAATTATGTAATTAGCAAGTATGACTAATTACGTAATTAGACTGCTGTTCTTTCAACAAATATTTAAGAAGTTTTGCTGGAGAGAGACTGTACTGCACAAGAGCAACAAATGGTTTCCAATTCTCAGCATCTCGGCTCAACCAAAAGACTTATTTTTGGTTGCTGTCTACGTTGACAGAGCCCTGTAAGCCAAATTCCACCCCAGAGAGAATTTTTTCTACCTGAGCTATAAAGCCCTGGACAGTGGGGTTGAAAGGACAGGATGGGAAGAAGGGAAGACAGTAAGGACTTAGAAGCACACACCAAAGCCTCCCACCTACCTTCACCACAGGCCCATATCGGCAGAAATGTCGGGTCAGATACTGATCCGTAACGTTTGTGGAAAGCCCATCTAACCACACGCAGTTTGTAGGCATGCTCTTCCCAAAACCCAGCTGGACACAAAAGGGCAAAACTTTCATCAGTACAGTGCACAAGGGTTAAACACACTGAACAGAGCCTGCCTAATGAAAGACTTATTTGGAGAAAGCTGTTGTTTGTATGGATTTTCTAAAATTAGCATCTGGTGCAGGTGCAAGACAAAAATCAAAGAATAATTAATGAAAATAATTCTGCTTGTTTAAACAAATAGAGTGTTTGACAACATTGGGTTTTTCTACAGTTTGAATGTCTGAGAAGTGACGGGTTGACAGCTCTGGGGCCTGACAGGCCCCATTTGCCATGGGGAATGGGATGGATTCCCAGCACAGCCTCACTAGACATGGTCCTTCCAGGCCAGGGAATGTCAGTCTCTGAGCACATAATCCCAGGGTTCCATGTGGACAGAACAAACAAAAATGCTGATTAATCCCAATTCTGTAGTGGTTGAAACCATTGTGTTCTGATATGATCTCACATTAAAAACCATCTTACTTCCATAAACTACCCTGCTGCAAAACGATGTGGCAATGGAAGAAACAAAAAGGATACAGTCCAGGGGAGGATTCCTTTACCTTGAGCCGGTTATTTCCAAGATATTCCCCATCCATCTTCTTAATGGCTTTGCACACACTGGCGATGTCGCAGTACTGCAAGAATGCATACTGAGGGACACCGTTCACCTTCTTAATGTCGATGTCCTGGGGACAAGCACAAAACACAACAACCCACAGTCAGCAGTCAATCCCATCTAAGAGGACCTCTTTTTTTCAGGGACATGTGGCACAGTAAGGTCTTTAATTAGTATTTTCTTCAGAGAGAGGATTTAAACAATAGTAGACAGTTAAAACTTTGCTGTTCTGCTGCATCTCAAAATCAAATCGTTACTGAGCAGGGAAAGCTCTTCATCACGCAGATTTAAAATCCAAGCCCGCAGAATTAAGCCTGACCTGATCAACAAACACCAGCTTTAGGCTGCTAATACTATATCAAGAAGAGACAATTCAGGATCAAAGAAATACAGATTAATTTTTGCTCATAGAGGCTCAAGAGAAAACAACCTGCTCTGATCCTCATCTCTGAGCCAAGCAGGGCTTCTTTTCCAAATAAACATGATCCATCCTGTTCCTAGAAACACGAAGTGATGCTGGACTCATCTCTTGAACCAGTCTGGCTCATGGCAAAAGGCAATAAAGATCCTCAATTTCAGTTGCTGCTGCTCTTTAAAACCAAGCCACCATGGGCCCATTCACAAGTACAGTCAGAGGCTCACAAAGCCAAATAAAGGCTGATTTTAATCGATTTAAAAAAACTCAGCAAGCCAGGAGGTGACATTTGGTTAAAAAACAAGCTCAGCACTAGCACTGGAAATGTACCCAAAGCCTCTGAACAAACTCATGATATTATGATTCATTCCAAGCTGAAAATAGGAGGTGGAGGGTTTGGCTTTATTTGTTGGAATCGCAGGAGCTGCCTTTGAGAGCCACACATGGATCCGAGCACGAATGTTCCAACATCCAGGACAGGCTAATTTCATGGTTAATAAATTTAGGGACAAGGAAGTGGTTTGATACGGTCTCACCCAAGAGCTCTTTATCTGGGAAAACAGAAGTAAACAGGGAGATTTACACAACTATTAGACTCCTATAGCCCTGGCCTAATGATTTAAGTGGAATATTAATAGAAAACTGCACTTCCAAGTGTCTGAAGTAGTACAACTGCAACCATGGCAAATTATACTTGACCACTCACCCTGGGCAAGCAATTCCTTGTGACAGGCAAATAAAATATCATTATTGTGCTCATTACCCCTCCGAAAGGTTATAAAGCTGGTCCCTTCTGCACCTGAGCTTGCAAGTTTTACTGGAAATGGCGAGGCAGCACTGCCTCCCAATTCTGAGCCATTAATAATGCTGACAGGGAGCACCACGGCACACAAAAGCCAATTTACGCTACCACTGATAAGCATCTTTATCAGGAGAGCTCTGCTGCTCTAACACTGGAAAAGGGTTCGAGCCACAGACATGGCACGAATTCATAAATCAGTACTGATGTCAAGGATACAGCAGAGGCTGGATATACAAGGGCTGCCAGACACCATAAAATGAAGATTTTATATTTGTCCACATTGTTCATGGAAGCAACCTCCCCTTTTTTTGGGGGGTAGCAGGATGTGGTTCCTAGTATGTGTGACTGATTCCTCAGCATTGACATAAAAACATGTCAGAGCAGAGTGAAGGAGGCACAAGCATGTTCACAAGCACCTACAGCTGACAGAGAGAACACGACCCATCTGAAGCCCAGATTCAAGAGGAATCACAGAATGAATCCCAGAATGGTTTGGGGTGGCACAGTCCTTCAAGCTCATCCAGTTCTACCCCCGCCATGGGCAGGGACACCTTCCACTATCCAGGATGCTGCCAGCCCCATCCAACCTGGCCTTGGACTCTTCCAGGGATCCAGGGGCAGCCACAGCTTCGCTGGGCACCCTGTGCCAGGGCCTTACCACCCTCATAGGGAACAATTCCTTCCCAATATCCCATCTAAGTCTGCCCTCCTTCAGCTTAAGGCTTGTCCTGTCACTCCATGCCCTTGTGAAAATTAATTAAATTGGATAGTTGCACCACTTACGTGAAAAATTTCCCTTAAATATGGCATTGATGTGAATTGATAGAAGTCATGAGCAGAGGAGAGGGGGCTGCTCTGTCTCATCCGGATACTGACCCTCAGCTGAAAACCCAAATCCCCCACATATACCATCACTGATCCATCTGCTCCAGTCCCCTCTGCCTGGGCACAGGGGCTGCTTCCACAAGCACTGACCAAGCCCTTTGATCCAGGACAGCAAACTCAGATTCACACAGCTGTAGGAGTCATCATGAAAACATCACCTGGCACATACACATTCCAACTATCAAGTCAGCTTTTGGAGCTATCAGGAGAGAATTACCAGGAGGAAACAGCAGGAGAGACATTTGTTGTAAACACTCCTAGGACTGTTTTTCCTGCTAAGCTACCCTTCAACATTCATATGATGAACTCCGACTACAATAAAAAGCTTTCAGGTACATTCCAGCACGAAGAATGACTCAGATTATTACAGAAAGGCTGAACTGTCTGTCATTGACAGATTTAGCACCACTTACAGCACTTCACAGCTCTGTACAGAAAGGGGGGCAGTGCACCCACACAGGACACAATTCACATACCACTATTCCGCCAAAGCGCTGGAAGATGTTACGAAGATCGTGGTAGGTGGTTGTTTTCTCCAGGTTGCCAATGAAGAGAGTTCTCGTTGCTTTTGGGTGAAATTCATCTATCCTTTCATCCAAAGGACGAAATTCATTCTCACTTTCAGTTTCTAGGATAAAAGAGAGCAGGAAATTTGTAATGACTGGAGATTTGGTTCCCGTTGGTTTATTCAGGTCTCCTTGATCTGAACAAGAGTAACCATAGTCTTTGAGAAAAATACCCAGCACTGCACCCCTGACTTGTTATTTATGTGGGATTTCGAATCTTTGTATTCATGGAGGAATCGGAGCATCCTCAGGTGAAAGGGAGCTGCATCTTTCAACTGCTTCTCTGGAAATTTACTCTTACCAAACATTAGTGCTTGAGTGCATGAATTCCAGTAAGGCTTCCCTGCACTTGTGGAAGAGCACGTGGCAGGAGTTTGTTTTCAGGAATCAATTTTTAAAGAAGCCATTGAAGTGCAGTCTGAGAACTTCACCACGTGCTCAGGGCTCCAGCTCTCACTGGTCGGTCACATGGGCTGTGCTGCCACAGCCTTAAACGCACCACTCGTTGGCTGTTTTAATTAAAAGGAGACAAAACGAGGCTGGGAGGACTCAGCACTGTGCTCACACCACCCACTGGCAGCTGCTCCACCAAGACATGGCAGATGAGATTGTTCCTTCCAGCAGATCCCACTGTTTGGGAGGATGGCAGCTTTCCTTCTCTGAGGCTTAAGACTGGAACTCTCTTCCTGTGTGATCCAAGAGCATCCACTCTTTTTGCTCTGGAATTTACTTTGGCATTTTTCTCAGTTTTTTTAAAATATGTTTCCTATTCCTATTCTGCCTCTTTACAACAGCTCCTGAACACACCCAGAGCAGTCCTGTGGGAGAAGGGCATGGATCTTACCTGGCCCTATCCAGGCTGTGACTTCAATCTGCATGCCAAAGAAAAGCTTTCCTTTGGAGGCATTTAGTGCTTTCTCCTGGTCCTCCTGCTGCCGGAAGAACACCAGGCCATACCGTTCCTCGGACGCGCCATGGATCTGCACCGACGTCACCTTCCCGTACTTCTTGAATTCATGGAAAAGTCCATCTTTAAGGCTTGTATCTAAACCAACAAATAAACATTAGTACTGCAGAAACATAACTCCTACCAACTCAGTAGCACCATAAAGGACATGAAGAACTCTGACTTTCTGAAATGTCACTTTATCGCAATTAACTCGGTGCTCACACGAGTGCTCTTTCTAATTTGGGACATTAATTTTGCCAGTGTCCAAAGTTTCTGGCTGATCTTTCTCTTTGCCTGGATTTTTAAACCCAAAAAACTACACACACAAGGTTTCACATGGTTGAGGCTGGCAGTGGATGGTTATTGATTCTAAGAGACACCCAGTTCCAGGTGGAGAAGAAATAACAGGGATACTTGATTAAAAATCTCACAGGAACATTGCACACAGCTGGGATGAGGTGTCTGGAATGGAGGCTGGAGTCATACAGCATTCAGTTCAGTCAGTTCAGAAATATAACCAGGCAGATTCATCAGATTTTGAGGAATCTGACTGAGGCCCACACAGTCTGTTTGGGATTTGAGGGATATTGACCTCAGTATTGTGTCCTTTCAAGGAATATGACAGGCATTAAATCTATAGGAAGACACCAACACGTGAACTACTCTGCTCACAAGATCAACAGATATTAATTTTAGCTCAGCCAGTGCTTTTGCATTCGTGAATTCTGTTATAACTGTTTCACAACTGATGCCATGCTGGTTTTTCCTGTGGGATTTTTAATCAAGTATCCCTGGGTGCTCCTCAGCATGTGTTTTTCTGGTTTTTTTTCCATGCAATATCCACTGCCTTTACAAATATGCTTAGGTGTGTTTTAAAGCACTCAAATTGCAACATAAAACCCTCAAATTTTTGGATTAAAAAAGAAATTGAAGCAGGGTGAGA
This sequence comes from Notiomystis cincta, assembly GCA_013398075.1. NCBI lineage: Eukaryota > Metazoa > Chordata > Aves > Passeriformes > Notiomystidae > Notiomystis > Notiomystis cincta. Next base: position 51,541 of record VZRX01000650.1, on the reverse strand, counting down.
TTAAATAATCGAAGTTTTCAGTTAAAAAATGGAGATGTGTCAGTTTTCTTCCCTGGGAAAGCCCATATTACTGTTGGAAGGACCAGTTCCAGGAGCAGGAAATGCCCAGTACGTGGAGCTGGGACCAGCAGGGTTTCTCACAGATGGTCACTAATTAAGCCATTTTCCCACTGTCACACAAGAACTGAGGCAGAAGCAGGGAGAGAATCCTGTCCTCAGAGGCAGCACGTGGCTCCCGTGTGTCAAAGACTCAGTACAGGTTATCCAACCAGTGCCATCCCTTTTCTCCCGTTCCCTTTTTCTGAGTGAATTTACCTGTTGAGCGCACTGGAAGATTTTGAACCTTGATCCCAAAACTCTTCCGGGGCTCATCCTTCTCCAGCGATGGGAGCAGCTGGGATGCGGGCGCGGGCACAGCCGTTGACTGCACCGAGCGTGCTGGGGACTCGTCACTCGAGCTGCTGCTGGAGTCACTGCTGGGAATGGCACAGACAGAAGAAGGGCAGGTGAGTGCATGGACCAAAGTCACCCAGGAAATGGTTATCTTATTAAAAAAGTAAAATACCAGAGTTTTTGCTTGTCTACAGGCCTTCCTCCCTATTGTGCCTGATTCTGTTTCTGTGCTGCAGTCCATTATTCACAGGAATTTATGAGTCTTCCTACCAATATTCCCCTCCAAAGCCCTCAGAGGAGACAGGCAGGAAAGGGGAATATGGGTAAAATGTCAGCGAGATCCTGTTACCCACCCTGACAATGGTGGAGATTTAATTAAGTGTAATGCAATGTTGGACCAGCTCAGGAGCTGTGCGGGAAGAGTGGAGAAATATAGGGAGGATGCACAGGTCTGATGAAGCCTCAAAATCCCTCCAAGCACTCTCATATACAGAAAAGAAATACTGTGCTCTCAGGCATCTTTCCTGAAAAGATCTGTACTCCAACAAGACCACGTGTGAAAATCATGGCATGTGTTTCGGTCAACTGCTTGGTAATAACCTGGATAGATGGGAATGTCCATGTCCATGTCCCAGCCTATGGCACGGGGTGGAACAAGGTAATCTTTAAGGTCCCTTCCAGCTCAAACCATTCTGGGATTCTCTATGAACCAGCAAACACTATTTCCAGGTTCAGCCTCAATCTCCAACTTCAGAATATGAAGAATTCAGACCCAAGAATGCCTTTTATAAACAATAATTACAGAGGAAGAAGATTTGCATATTAGATCACAGAGGGAGTCAATCTAATCCACAGACTCGGGATCGTTCGATGCTTCGAGGAGAGGCAGAAATACAGAGAATATAATGTTATTAAAGCCTGCCCAGTGGGGACACGTCATTCTGCTTCAGTGGCTCATTTCTTCCCCGAGGCACGAGGGCTCAGAACAGGCTAAAAATAATTTTGTCTGACATAACCCCGGAGACTCTCGTTCTCCATTACACGAGCAGCCTTCGAAAAAATTCTGCTGGAATTTTAACTCAGAGGCTGGAAGGGGGAGATGTGCCACGTACTAAAATAACCCTGTCAGTCTGAAATTTGCTGCTTGATTGAATTTTTATGTTCCTCCCCACATTGTATTAGAAAAACTATATGCAAGTTTATCTTTTTCTTATCTTAAATATTTCATACCCTTCTTACAAACCTTCTTGCCATTAAACCACTTAACTTTTCCATTTCTTTTCTCAGGGAAACCATTTCAGGCTTCTAATAATTTCCAGAATCTGATTTTGTGAGCTCTTCTACTGATTTTTTGTGTATGTTTTTCTTCAAATGTTCAAAATATCTGCTTTTCTTTCTGAATATCTTGGTGTAACGAGCACTGTGGCACATTCTCAAAAGCCCTTGGGCTCAGTCCCCATTATATTTGGAGGCGCAGAAGGTAAGACAATCTCCATCCCAAAATACTTACAAACAATCCAGAAGGATATAAAACCAGGCCAGACCAAAATAAAACACAACAAAAAGGGTCAAAACTGCAGAAGTAATAATAAACATAAAAAACTCTGCTGCTGGTCTCACCCACTCATTACAACCCTCCCATCCCATCGAGCCTCTTCACACGTTGGTGCCTTTCCCACACATTCTCCTCCTACTCCTCTGGCCCTGGAGGAGGAAGTTCAGCACCGCTTTGGGAGAGGAGTGAAAAACTAAGCCCTTCCTCCTGCCCTGCTCTTCCAAAGGGCAGCTGCCTTGCACCACCCAACCTCTCACTTCATGGATAATAAATAACATTTCCCTTCCCAGCTACAGTCCTTTTTGTTTCCCAGCAACGAAGCTCCCACCATCAAGATGTCCCTTCACAGCCTCATTTTTCTGCTAAATTGGTAAACTGCCTTTATTTCTGTCTCACCTGTGCATCCTACTTTTGTGCCCTCTTCATTAATGAACTATTTAATCACTGAAAGTGAAGAGTGCAGCATTTCCTCCTTACCTTTATCCCATTCCCTCTGCCTTTCCACTAAATCACCATAAATCCTCCCCAAACTGAAGTTTTTCTCCACAGTATTTTGGAAAAGGACAAACCCAACCCCACATGAAGAGGCTCTCAGTGTTCTCCAGGGGTAACATCAGACATCGCCTGCTACTGGGAAATAAATTGGCAAAGAACAGAGAAACTTCTTTAAACACACAAATATAGGGCAGAGAATGTGTGTGGGGAGAAATTGAAAGTAATTCCCAAGCTGACAGCAGCTCCACAGGGTTAAGCAGCCCCTGGGGAAGGCTAAAATAGGATTTTAGTGCTGCAGAATCCTCTGGCCTGTGCACATTTCTACTTTCCCTTCTCATATCTTGATGCTCACCAATCCCATACTCCAAAAGCCTTTAGAATTCCAGTGTGCCGAGATCATATCTCTCAAGCAAGAGGCAGTGTGGAACTGATTTGAGCAGTGCTTTTGAATGGGGACAGGCTATTTTTACAGTTTGGGTTTTTTAATGAGGATGTTAAAAATATGGAACATACTGCTAAAATCACAGCATTCCACTAGAGAAGATGTATTATTTCATTAGATATCAAAGTGATGACACAGCAGTGCAACAGGGTGATAAATTCTACAAAGAAGCCTGAATCCTGTGCAACTTTGGGAAACAAGGATCATGCTGGTAACTTCCACTTCCCCAGGGAGTTTTAGGGATATGTGTCCCTTAGCAAAGGAAGATTTTCTGAGACATTCCAGAAAAAAAAAGTCATTATTTCCTGACTATTTTTAGTTAGGAAAAAAAAAATGATTGCAAGAACAATCCCCCCTTTCTTTAGGGAAATCTCCATCACTTTTCCAATTGAAGAAACATGGATATCATAATTCAAAAGTAAGTCAAAGGTTTGATGTTCTGTGAATGGGAGAATGATGGAAGAGTTAATTATAGCTGCTGTGTCACCCAGTTATAGCTCACAGCACAATCAAAATAAAGCATCTGACAGGGAATTATGTGGAGTCTCAAGCAGCAAAACACAACTCTTTTTCAGCTTTAAAAATATACAGATCTGAAGCTTGAAAGCAGCTCAAGGACAAGTTCCCAGAATATTAAAATGAGAATATGGTTTTGTTTTTCCCCGTGAGTAATTTTGAAAACAACCGCCGTTGCCAACACAGAAAACAAGTTATTAAAAATTCTTCTGGCAAAAGTGGATTCATAAAGCTTTTAGAATGAGCTAGGGAAATTTTAACACTGGAATATAACAGGATAAAGCAACAGCTCTGATAATCTTCTCCTTAAAAGTATTCCAAGTATCAACTGTTTTGGGGGCAGGTCAAAAATGGCACAAAAATAGCTTTATAACTTCATTTTGGGCTTCTGCTATCAGCATTAAACCTGGAGTGATTTTTTCCAGAAGCAGAGTGTGCTCTGGCACTCAGCCTTTTCTCAACACGGGAAAACCTGCTCTTCCACCTCGCTGTAAAGTCAGCGGAGCAGAATGCCAGCACGCCAAAGAACTAATCTCCTGAGCTGTCACAACACACGCACGGTGCCGGGAGAGAGCTGGGAATGCTCCTCCGACATCCCAGCTCACAGTCCCGAGCCTATGCTGTGCTCTGCACCTCTCCCAAGAATGTGGGATCACTGGGAAAGAATATGAGTATTTAACCAGGGTTTCAGGTGCTCTTTTGTCTGGCCCAGATACTTCTAAAATCAGTTTCCCTCTATGGTATCACAGCACTGAAGAAAAACGATTTTTGCATTTTACTGTTGGCAAAATCAGATGGAAAAATAGAGCAATAACAGAGATTGTTCTTAGTTAAACAAGAGGTGGACACAAAATTCTCTTTACACATGCACTTTACTACAGGTGTAGTTTACAACCCCTTTTAAAACACTTATCTGCATTCCATAATTACCTATGAGTACATAAGGAATGCGTGTTCTTACTCACAGTATTTATGTGTCCATTTTTCTTAACTTACAGTATTTATCTATGTATCTACTTTCCATTAATCAAGATTAAATCAATTCATAATACAATCTAAATTTTATCCACATGGGCTAATTCCCAAAGACTCAACATTAAGAATCCAGAAATGGAGTTCAGACTGAAATACGCCTGGTTTCATAGAATCGTGGAATATCCGGAGTTAGAAGGGACCCACGAGGATGATGGAACCCCATTTCTGCTCTCAGTACACTGCAGCTCATTTAGCACACAGAATTTTCCTTTGCTCAGTTCTAAGTGCAAAGATGACATTTCAAATCCTGGTATCCCACAAACCACTCTTCGTTTCCAGAGAAATTTCTCATTTCCAGGCAATTACAGTTTGCAGGTCTAGTGGCGATGAAGTTATGCTGGGTTTACGTGTGAGAAATTAAAGCACTGAACGAGGAACACAAAGCCAGCTGTCCTTTGTTCCCACAAAAAGGAGATAAAAGAGAAGCTCCAAGCTCGTTGATGGAACGGGAGACCCGCNCTCCTGAGCTGTCACAACACACGCACGGTGCCGGGAGAGAGCTGGGAATGCTCCTCCGACATCCCAGCTCACAGTCCCGAGCCTATGCTGTGCTCTGCACCTCTCCCAAGAATGTGGGATCACTGGGAAAGAATATGAGTATTTAACCAGGGTTTCAGGTGCTCTTTTGTCTGGCCCAGATACTTCTAAAATCAGTTTCCCTCTATGGTATCACAGCACTGAAGAAAAACGATTTTTGCATTTTACTGTTGGCAAAATCAGATGGAAAAATAGAGCAATAACAGAGATTGTTCTTAGTTAAACAAGGGGTGGACACAAAATTCTCTTTACACATGCACTTTACTACAGGTGTAGTTTACAACCCCTTTTAAAACACTTATCTGCATTCCATAATTACCTATGAGTACATAAGGAATGCGTGTTCTTACTCACAGTATTTATGTGTCCATTTTTCTTAACTTACAGTATTTATCTATGTATCTACTTTCCATTAATCAAGATTAAATCAATTCATAATACAATCTAAATTTTATCCACATGGGCTAATTCCCAAAGACTCAACATTAAGAATCCAGAAATGGAGTTCAGACTGAAATACGCCTGGTTTCATAGAATCGTGGAATATCCGGAGTTAGAAGGGACCCACGAGGATGATGGAACCCCATTTCTGCTCTCAGTACACTGCAGCTCATTTAGCACACAGAATTTTCCTTTGCTCAGTTCTAAGTGCAAAGATGACATTTCAAATCCTGGTATCCCACAAACCACTCTTTGTTTCCAGAGAAATTTCTCATTTCCAGGCAATTACAGTTTGCAGGTCAGTGGCGATGAAGTTATGCTGGGTTTACGTGTGAGAAATTAAAGCACTGAACGAGGAACACAAAGCCAGCTGTCCTTTGTTCCCACAAAAAGGAGATAAAAGAGAAGCTCCAAGCTCGTTGATGGAACGGGAGACCCGCTGCTTCGCCTGTCAATGGCAGCAGTGCTGCATCAAGGGATCTCACAACCTGCCCTCCACCCTCTTGCAATTTTAAAATGTGGCACAATTGTCATTTCTGCCCATTGATTTGAGAGCGGTGAGTCAGCTGCAGGCTGGGGACTCCCCTTGAGCAGCAGATGGGAAACAAAGCTGGGAACAAAGTGGGAAACACGGCTGGAAACACGGTGGCTGTTGTGGAGGATAAAGCAGAGGGAAGCTTTAACGTCCTGCCAATGCGGGTTTAAAAAAGCCAAACAAAACCAGCCTGTTGTTGTCCAGAGAAGCTGTGACTGCCCAGTCCCTGGAAGTGTCCAAGACCAGGTGGGACAGGGCTTGGAGCAACCTGGGATAGTGGAAAGTGTCCTTGCCCATGGCAGGGGGTGGAATGAGATGAGCTTTAAGGTCCCTTCCAACCCAAACTAATCCATGATTCTAACCTCTGTTGCTGGAGTAAGTTAAAAACAAAGCCACCTAAAACCAGTTTAAAATCATTCCATTTTTCATGCCAATTTCAGCTGTGAAAAATGTAAAAATTAAGACTTAAATTTTTTTTTATAGCTGCCTTCAAAAACCATTTCAGCAGATCTGGTGAAGAATCCAGGAGATANGGACAGGCTCCATCCCTGCTGATGGTGGGTTATTCTCACAGCTGATGTCAGCAGCAGATTCCCAAGCCAGGTCAGGAAATCCAAAGTTAATGTACAGTCATTTCTGAATGGAAGCAACAGGAACCCTCGGTTTTTCCCCCGTCCCTCCCTTTCCAGATCCAAGTTAAGTCACCGTGGATGATCTCCCTGTACAAAACACCAGCAGTGACAGTGCTGTATGATCAGCTCTATCCAGAAGACACAAATCCTTGGGATACTTTATAGGCTTTGGAAAAAACCTGCTGATTTCCCCAACCTGGGAAAACAGCACCAGAAAATTGCTCCAAGTTTCCTGAACATACCAATGTGTTGTTTAGGAATAAAAAGAATTAAAAAGACCTGATTACTGGCAGCCAACACCCAGAAACATCTGATGGCAACTGCTTAAAATAAAAGCTTAAAAACTGCACTGTATTCCATTCTAGCAATGGATTAAAGGATCTTTGCCTGGGAAATACTTCGACTTCTGGATGGAAAATGATATACTGGAGCAATATATGCACAGGGCTATTAGAGACTGGTATTTCTGATCTACTGATAAATATTACATGAACCTAAGAAGATATTTAACCAGAATTTCATCTGTTCTCTACACATACCTAAGTCAAAAATGCACATCAAATCACTAAGAACAGCAGTAGCCCATTCCCATAAAACTCCCGACACTCACCCCGTTAATCCAACAGTCCAGGTGGCTGTTCTACCACACTCAAGCAGGAATCATAGAATCCCAGAAGGGGACTGGAAGAGACCTTAGAGATCATCTCATTCCAACACCCTGTCATGGACAGGAATAACCACAAAGAAAATTCCAGAGATCTGGGCACACAGTGAGCAACTCCTTGTCAGAGCTTGTCAGATTCCAATCCTGATCTAAATATCCAAGCAAGCAGCAGGCAGTTACTCTGTACACATGACATGTCCCACACCAGGGTATTTGTATGGGGAAAAAAACATTTCACGCACCTGTGGAAATAAATACAAGGGTTTTTTCCCTCGTTCAAAGGAGCTGTTGAACCTGAAGATGTCAGAAAACCCAGTCTGACCTCAGAGGTTGGTTTGTATGAAGAGATCAAGAGGTAATGAGCCATCACCACATTTTGCCAACTGCAGGCAAGTGCTGAAGGGGCTCAGTCCACAGAGGCAAACCACAAGGAGCCTGAACCCCTCTCCTCCATGGCCAAACAAGGCTTTCCACTGGAAATATGGATATAAGAGAAAGGGCAGAGAAAGCCACCTAAACATTCCCTCAGTGTAATTACCCTGTGCCCATCACCCCAATTTCGGCCCCTCTGGAGCAAAGCTCACCGGGATGCGATTCCATGACATTCTTGGCACCCGTTCAAGCCGCTGAGAACTTGCCACCCAAGGAACTTTGGTTTGTGTATGTCACACACTCTGCAGTATTTAACAGCACTCAGCTATGATAAAACAATCCACTGAGAGGTGGGAAAGGCCAGATCTGCTGCACGGAAACAAAAACAGCCACAAAAAGCACGCAACAGATAAAACCAGCATTTACAGCTCTGAAGAGAGACCATTAAATACTGCAGACTAATGAAATGAGGACATCCTCCTTCCCTTAACTTTTTCTGCTTTATCATGGCCAGAGAGAAGACTTCAATGATTTCCTGCTGGGCTGGAATCCTAAATCCAAAGAAATGAAATTAAATTATGTTTAAAGACCATGGGAAAGCAACACAGCCGTGACAACTCAATGTCAAACTCAATGTGGTCAACTAACACACACTGTTGCTGTATTTACTTCAGCCTCTGACCAGCAAGTTTTTGAAGACACAGCCTCCAGGTACTATTTACCATGTATTTATCCCAAGTCAAGTGAGTGGCTTATTAACATTCCATTTGAATTTCTGTGACAAGCCATGTATAAATATATATAAATATATTTACATCAGTTATTTTATCTGGATGTCTGACACCTGATCTTTGATGAAAGTCTGAAATTAATCATGGAGAAGATGGAGATGTTGCTCAGGACAGGCTGCTCCCAACCCCAGAACCACCTTCCCCTGCAGCCACAAGCCCTCAGAGTTTCCAGACAGCCCTGGGATCCTTTTAATTCTTCCTTGCAATTAAATAACCCATTATAATTGCTAAAAATATGTATGTTTATATTAGTCCCCGTCTGGCTGAGGACACTGTGCCCAACCTGCAGTTGGTGCTGCCACCTCGCTCCTTGACCTATGTCCCCCTGTCCTTAGGCTTGAACTTTTTACAGCCCAGAATTAAAAACATTAACCTGGGGGGAAAAAAAAGTGTTGATTACAAACACATTGGCCTATCTCTGGAGAAAAGAGCTGACTCAGCACTGACAACAGCTGCCCACTGCTGGGAAGAAGCTACTCAGTCCCTGCGTTCCCCACGCTGGCTGGTGGCTCAGATGTGGATGGCTTTGGTGTTGAATCTGGGAGCAGCTGGAGTCACCTGCCTACCCAGCCAATGCCTCTTTGAACCATGGATGCTCCCTGGGAACAGTGGGAGATTGCTCATGCTCCAAAAGAAACCCTGGGAGGCTGGAGGAAATGCTTTCTCAGCAAACGGCCACGGTGATGGAGCTCGGTGCTGGGAAAGATAAAAGTCATCGAGGCCTTGAGGGTGAAGTACAAAGCAGCTCTTCAGCTCTGCTTTCCCACAATTAAACTTCCACTGATGCAAAGAGGGAAGAAAGAGGGTGGCTGTGAGAATGGATGAGCAGGATGAGCCTCTGTTTAATATCATCTTCATAGAGGGAAGCCCTGGGTCAAGATCCCTCATGAGAAGTCCCACTGCAGCCACCCAGAACTCCCATCTCCTCCAGCCATGCTCCAAATTACTCCATGCACTGCCAGGACATGCCTGAGGAAGAGCTGCTGTTCCAGGCGCAGATCAGACAGAAGTTGGCCAAAAGCAGCACAATTGTGTTAAAGGGAAGAGATTATGCCACCTGTCTGCTGATAATCTAAATTAATATTTTGTAACTGCCACCTCAGAGCATATGAAATCTTTGGACAAAAGCCACATTTTAGTACCAGATCCATGGAAGGCTGTCTTAACATCCACTGAAGATGGAAAAGGAAGGTATGAAGAGGCCAAGGGCTTTGCCCAAGGTCATTCCGTGAATCATGGAGGGGGGGAAACAGGCTGAGAAATTTGATCTCCTGGCTCACGGGTGGCCAAGTCTTTTCAAAACACCAAGAAATCAACACAGAATCATTTAAGCTTGAAGAGAGCTCCATGATCATCAAATCAAACATTTAAAGGCAATTTCCTCAACAACAGCACTGCTTTCGTGAAGGAACCTACTCAGCATCCTAGGAAAAACCACCAAACTCTACTCCAAGAGCTGCCTATGAGCCAGGAGAGCAAAATGCCATTGAAAATACAACCACCACTGCATCCAAGTAGGCTACTACACATTTATTTATTCAAGGAGCAAAAAGTAACCTCCTTTGCCTTAAGAGCCCTTTCCAATGAATTCTTGGGAATAAACACTTCTAAATACAATTTTAAAACCATTTGGCATTGACTAAGTGTTGAGTACTGGGCATCTTTCAGAAGAAAAGCCTTTTCCAGACGTATGCTAGAACAAAAAAAAACCTAGAACTGATTCACCTCCAGGTTACTGCAGTTACTTTTTAACATAAAGCTGCTAGAAGATCAAGGCAAACAGCCCCATAGAATTAATACTGTCTTCATGTTTTAGAAAAGCATCACACCTTGCCTTAATAAACCAAGCCAGGTTCTATGTGCATGTACTGCCTCCTCCCAGCCCAAGGCACTGGGGTTTTTCAGCTATACACAAAACACCATTCCTCATTTGGAGCAGTTTTGAAATGGTGCATCCTTTCCTATAAACAGAATTGTTCCTGGGATGGGAGTTGCAATGGAAGGCATGCCAAGATACACAGCTGAGCTACAATGCTGCTTAAGTAAATTTGGTAACACACAAAGCTTAATATAGAAATTCTCTTTATGGCAGATAACACCGTGGAAGTTTAGTACTTCTAAAAATGGTCACTATTGTCCACAGAGAGAAATCCAAATGAAAATGGACAGAGCAACCCTAGCTCTCCATCTGAAATAAATCCATTTAACAAGAATATTTTTCAAAGAGAATTTCTATTCCCTCACATCTTAGAATCATAAAATACTTCTTTTGATCTAGGATTCTAATAGAATCTTCTACAGCCTTTCAAAGAAACACCAAAGAGATGAAGGGAAGAATAATTTTGGAGGGTTTTTTTTTATGCCCCTTTTTAGACCGACAACAGTAACTGGAGGAAGCACAGGAGAGCTCTGTAAAACCGGAATGGGAGCTGCTGTTCTGGAGTAAAAGACTACTTAAAATGGAAGGCCTGGGAAAAAAAAGTAATTTCTGTGATCTCAGGCAGCATAAATTACAGACAGAAGACATTTGATGAGTTGTATGCTAAGGATTAATTTGCCATTTAAAAATGCAGGGAACAGATGGATCTCTTGGCTAGGACTATATTTGGGAATTACTTCATTTTGCTGCCCACATGCAAAAAAAAATACAACTAAAAGTAGAACTTTTTGTGAGCTTTCACATGGATAGAAAACACTGAAGTAATGAAAATAAAACCAGAAAGAAAATGCCTGTATGAAATAGGTAAAATCCTACAGCACCTGTTGTGGATCTGCAGTAGGCTGGAGGAGAGAACATAATTTTACTTTGTTGAGCAACTATGGAGAGTAATGCCAGGCTTAGGAACAAACAAAAAAATAAAGCACCAAACGAACACCAAAAAAAACCCAAAACAAAACAAAAAACAAACAGACAAACACAAAACAAAACAAACAAAAAACCAACCAACCAAGCAAAGAAAAACCTACACAAACCAAACCCCAAAACCAACCCAGCAAACTCCGTATCATATGACAGTGTTTGTCACTTAAGAGTAACTTCTGAAAAAGCACCTTGTTGTAATTTAATTCCATGGAATTTGTTAGGATTTACTGATTACATCTCCACACATGGTCAGAAGTCTAGGGATTCTTTTTCCCAAAAGCCTAGGCCAGTTCCATCACACTGACCAAGGATCACAAAGCACAGCTGAGAACTTAATTTGTGAGAAAAATGCAAAAGTAGGGGAAAACTCAGAATAAAATGCCTTATACCTCCCTGGACCAAGTGCTGTACAGCCCTGGCCTCCACCCCACATGGCAGCAGCTGGGAAAGGAGGAGTAGCACGAGGCAATTCTGCTGGCACCAGAAAGTGAAGATGATGGGACAGAAGGAAAGTCCTCTGAGGAATTCCCACAGGCAAAGCCTGTGTGCTTCCCTTATGGGAGTCAATGCTTTCAAAACACCAGACCATGGCAGCTACACGTACAGGATTAATTAAGCACCTTCCTTTATTTCCACGTGATTTCTCCAAGTTCGAGGGAAACTGCATATTAAAAAGCAAACCCAACATCAACTCCCAAGACAACTGTTAGATACTATCTCTGTTTCTCCCCTAAGAACACAATGAGACTTTCCTCCTCTCCATCTTAAAAACAAACAAACAAACAAACTGAAAACTTCACCCAGCAAAGCCCCGACTGGTGCAGGACGTCCTCGGCGTACTCCCAGACTCTGGAACAGGGATAAGCAGAGCTCCGCACATGTATAGAAAATGAAGAGGAACAGAAAATCTGTACTAACCCGACAGCTTCCTTTCTGTGACTATTCATCCTTCACAATCCAACAGGACACACCAGCCAGTAAACAAACATGGAAGGGAGGGACCAACTTCAAAGCAAGTGTGTAAATCTTACATAATTTGAGGGTTTGAGATCTTGCAGCAACCTCTTACCCAACGAGGTGTCAGATGATCCAAGGAGGTCAGACCTGTAGCAGCCACAGTAAGTAGGACACTCTGCCATCTCACTCAGCCCAGCCCGGCATCATTTGTCCACAGGGACCTGGGGCTGGGCATTCTTGGGAATTCACTTTCAGGAGGAGAATAGGGCCTTTCTTTCACCCGTTATCACACCAGAAAAGCTCTCTGCTCACAAACGGATGAAAGATAATAAATATGTGAATGCCCTTAGAGCCAGGATCTGCTGGAAATATATCTTAATTATTCTTGACTTTTAAAGGCTTGATGAAGTTCTCGTATTTTTGCCCAGGTATAAAACTGGTGATTTCTGGGCATTTGCAGAGAACATCCCGTGACCATGGAAGAAATGAGGATACAGCCCTGAAAACCACTTCCCTCTCACAGAAAGGATTCTCCAAGAAGTACTTTTCCTGCCATCCTGGATTTCAAAGTGTCTTCTAGCCAAAACCATCACTTTGAGTTAAATAAAGCAACTGAACACTGAAGCCCAGACATTTCTTAAAGAGAAGGAATTAAAAGGCTCCACGTCTTGCTTCTCCAGACAGGAGAGTGCACTCACGGTTGGAAGGACCAGGAAACAAAGGAACAAGTCCCCTACCTTTGTTACGGGCCTCTTGCGAGGAGGGATCACAGAGAAGTCCTGTTTCTTAAGGCCAAAGCTATTTTTGTTCTTGTATTAGGCACTTAATGAATAATTATGCAAAGACTTTATTCACATGGCAGCTACACGGTGTACGTCTCCCTGCTCCTCCTTTTGGAAACTCAGCTTCCCTTCAAGATTTAAAAAAATTTGGACCAGGTCCCAGTACACATAAATTTTTCCTCCTCCACATCGAAGCCTTCACCTCTCTCCTGAGCCTGTGATTTTCCACTCAGTGTCGTGCTGCCTTCTCTTCTCCAAGTGGCATTACGAGTTGACCACAAGGATCTCGAGTGGGATTCCTAATCTCCTGCTAAGAAGTTTTTGCACTTAAACCCTTGATGCCATCGGCACTCACGACGTCATGGCTGGACTACGCTCGATGCAGGGACGATAAGGGCAAAGCTAAGCGCATCAGGTACACGGTTAATTCAATGGGCAAAGATCAGGGGATGATACTATTTTTTAATTTTTTCCCCAATAAGGCTTATTTACTATTAATTCCCATCCCTGTGATCTTACGTAAGTACAACTTGTTCCACCTGAGGTTGTTTGTAAGGTTAATGCCCAAGGAGGAGGAGACCTGTTCTCCCAGCCCTAAGGTTTTACAGGGAAGATTCTCCTTCTGCATCCACACTTCTTGCAGAGCCAGAAACATCCTCTTTGGGAAAAAAAAAACCAAACAAAAACCCAACAAATCACTGTATTTGCAAGTCTGAAGGGACCTGGTGTCTAGGCTTTAATGGGAACATGTATTGCTGAGCCCAAGCAGTGGCTGGATTTCTCCTTTGATTACTGTAATGACTGGTATTTTTTCAGGAAGCATTCAATACAGCCTTCCTCTTCTGCTATGCATCTCTCCATGTGAATATTCATTAGAATTTATTAAACTGCCCTTTATTCCAAAGATCTGTACCACGCAGATCCTCTCCCCCACCTCTGGTGCCTGCGTCTCCATCTGAGCTGTCTGACTCCACCAACGCTGCAGATAAGCGCTTCCAGACTACGATCTCTCTAATCTATTTTAACCATGATTCACATCCAACTTGTGTGTGTCTCCCAAAGAAAGGAGAATGTGGACCACTCATGCAGAGGGAGGCAGCCACCACAGCCCATGGCACCACACGTTCCCCTGTATTCCTTGGCTTTCTCAGCATTGGTTTCCCCTTGCTCTCCCAGCGTACAGCAGGAAGAGAACATGAGGCACATTTCCTCCTGCCTCCAGGATCCCTCAGACTAAGCCTGGCTTCTGAGCAGTAACACGGGCAGCTTCAACTTCCCTGACCTCAGCTAATTCTTTCCTTCCCTCAGCCTACTCAAGATGATTAAGCAAAATACTTGGAAGGAAATCAAAGCCTTAAAAACGCAATTAGAAGTGACCATTTTGTTAATACACACACGCACAGCCCGAAAGTCAAACCCAATCCAACAGCACCTGACCTTTGGGAAAATAGCAATTTTTAGCAGCTCCTGCAGACTTAAGGAACAGCCCAAAGTCTCCCACAACGCTGGTGGGAGCAGTGCCATCCACACAGCTCAGGTTTTCCCCATTATTCCTAAAAAAGGAGGTGAAGAAGACATGAAATCGTGAATTCTCACACCAGACACTGGCTCCCACAGACCGGCAGCTGTCTAGGGGTGACTTAAAAAATATCATTTGTAACACACATCCTTCCACAGACCCAGATCTTCCTCCCCCAGCTGAGGAAAAGGCAACTTCATAGGAGGGTCTGGAATCAACTGCCACAAATCCTCATATTCTCTAGCAAAAATTCTGATCTCATTGCAAGAAACCTTTAGAACACTGAAATAATAATAATAATAATCATCATCATCATCATCATCATCTCTTTAACAACAATAAAGTAATTTGAAATGATCAAGACAGTTATCATAGTGATAAAACAGATATATTTTTCTAGGGCAATTTCCACTTCACCCATCCACAACATGATATATTTTTAAGACTCCTTTCCTGAAATTAATTTGAAAAAAAATTTTTTTCCTCTTCCTGTAAAAAATCAAATGCATTTTGAGAATGCAGCAGTTGAGTTTCTGGGCCCCAACACAGAAACAAAGCCTGACAGCCCAGATTTAGATAAACACCTACTTCTGCACATTTAGGAAGAGGCTTAATTGCTTTGTCATTTAGAGCCAACTATTACTGGGAGTGCGACGGGGGTGGGAGTATTCATTTCAGCCAAATGTCCACCTTTTTTTGGGCAGCTCATGCCAAGAAAATTATGTACTAAATAAAAAAGGAATTAAAACACCTCTTGGTTATAACGTTTTAAAGTATTTTATTGTCTATTTATATGTAAGACGTGGGGTGGGTTCTCCCAGAGGAGCCAACAACGATAGAATTTCTATTTTATTTTGAAATTGTGTCCAATCACGGCAGTGGTCCTATCAGGATGCTGGGGCAGACTCCAAAACCGCCCTTTTGGGGAGATTTTTGAGGCTGATTCCTCCAGCAAGGGAATCAGTGCATAACTTATAGAGCAAGCAGAGCATTTAAGGTTAAAAAAAAAAATAATAAACGACCTAAAACTGGAAGGTTGAGAGGAAGAGAGGGTGGTTTTCCACCCTCAGAGCCGACTCTGACACAGGCGCTGCTGCTTCATTTCCCTGTGCTGTGTGAGGGGAAAACCTTCACGCAGGAGAGAGAGCTGCTCCAGTGCTAAGGTGGGGGAGGGATTCTATTTTTATTTTTTTTTAAAGGCTTTTTTTTTGTGGCAATTGCGGTGTTTTTCCGCGGGGCTCGGGCGGCCCCGCCCCGGGGGCGGCGCGGCGGCCCCGGCCGGCTCCCGCCGGCTCAGACCGGTTCTCAGCGCCAATAACCGCCCCCCGCTCCCCGAGGCACCGCGGCGGCGAAACAGCCGCTTTCCCCCCACAAAACAGCCGCTTTTCCCTCAGAAACAGCCGCTTGACACCCCCACACCCCCCCTGAAACAGCCGGGTGAGGCGGCTCCGCGGCCGTGCCGCCATTACAGCGGCGGGCGCGCTCCGCCGGCTGTGAGGCGAGAGAAAGCAGCGGGGTTTCAGAGCGAGATAAAAATCTTATTATGCAACGCACATTTTTAATAGATTATTGCCGAGTCCAGGGCTGAGGTAATGCGGGCTGTCAGCAGCCGGGCGGGAAGCTGAGGGACGAGAGGGCTGCGGCCGCTCCCTCCCAAGGGCGCCGAGGCACCATTTCTTCACCATCCGTGAGGAGAACTTTGATATATCACGTTATTTTTTTTCCACAGAAGGATCTATTTATGTGGTTACACATGCACAGGTACGTCTTTTTCGGCCTATCTCGAGTATAAAGGTTTGCTTTCTGTATTACGATGTCTCTAACGCCATCTGAAAACGTTCTGCCTTGTGCTCAATCTCAAGAAACTCGATACAGTCCCAAGGGTAAAAAAGCCACGTTTAAAGAAATCTCAAGAAACTCGATACAGTCCCAAGGGTAAAAAAGCCACGTTTAAAGAATGGTCTCGGTTATATTTAGCTGAGCAGCAGCACCGGCTGACACGAGCAGAAACACAAGGAAGAACAAAGTGAAAACGCTCGACAGTTGGTAACAAAATACCTGCGAGTATCTGAGGTGGATTTCTTTTATTTTCCTTTCTCTAATTCACATTTTGCCGTGCAGAGAGAACATTAAAGCAGCACATGGGTTTATGTGAACAAAAGGTAAAGACGAGGTGTTTCACCTGACTCTGACAGGATTTACTGTTGCCTTTGTGTAATGCAAAAGGCTTCCAACTCTAAGAATTAATTCTTTAATTTTCTCTTATAAATCTTAACCTAATCCTTTTCCCATACAAACAGGAGCCTGCTCAACCCTGTTGTTCTACCAGAAGAGATTAAAAATTTTCAGCTCATCTCTACAGTACCAAATGTATGTGGAATTATTTAATCTCGACAAAAGCCATCTCATAGATGCTTCAATAAAGACTAAACAGCTACATTTAACCTCATTTTCCCTGATTTTTCATCTGTCCTCAGCACAGGCATCTCCAAACCCACTCAAAATCCCAAATCCCAGCTAAGTCAGTGATTCATCACTTCTGGCAGCAAATGACACAGGAAGGAGGAGATGAAGACAATGGTAGAGAAAGGTTTGCATTATGTAATGAAACTAAAACTCACTTTTTTCTACTTTCACTTCAGTTGTTGAAACAGGGTAGGAAAGTCCCTGACTAAATAAAATACTCAGGAGGTTTCAGGGAGCCTGTTTTTCCCATGATTAAAATTCTCTTGGCAGTATTTTTCATCAGTTTATTTCAATATTAAGACACACATATATTACATTCCAACGGTAATTCCTTGTTCCAGAAAAAATTTCATCACAGAAAAATCTAAAATTAAAACCAATCTCTAATTACCTTATGCCTTGCCCACTTGTCATGATAACTTTAAATACAACTATCAGATTTACCAAAAAAATTCCCTTTTTCAGATATCTGTATGTGCAACTTCTTCCCGTTTCTTGATTTCAGCAAGACAGGGATAACTATTTTCATCTAGATCTTGGTGAAAATAAAGCCAGTGCTGTATTTAAGCTGAAAATGCTCTTTTAATTTCACAGTATCTATTTCATATTACAACCTATAGGGAAATAATCATCTAACTAATTATTCATCCAACTCCAGCATCCTGGAGATGAGACAACCAAATAAACACTCTTAAAAATAAATTAAAGGTGACTACATTACACACTATAGGAAATTATTCATTTAACTTGTAAATCCTCCAGCATCCTCCACATCAGACAACTGAATAAACACTCTTAAAAAATAAATTAAAGGCCAAGGGAAATCTCAGGTCACTTATCTGTAAATTGAACACACAGGGTGTTCACGCTTTTACAACCTGGACATCACCTACAGGAAATCAAACACTTCTGCCTGGATTTTTGTAAATTAATTCAAACCTCATCCCAACAAGGATTTTAGGAGTGAAATGCCCCACTCTCAGTGCTGGGTGGTTCAGCACACTGCTGCAGCAAACTTTAAAAATAATCACTAACACATGGGGCAGCAAGAAACGTGTCAGGCCATTTGACGTTACAAAATGAATCCAAAAGCCCAGAAATTATTTTTAGTGCATTAGAGCACCTCGACAAGCAGCCTAGGAGCGAGCTTTTTCTACGAAAAATAAATAATAAAAACAAAACCCAAAACAAAGCCAAACAAACAAACAAAAACACATACACAAAACCCCCAAAACAAACAAACAACAAAACAACAACAGAAAACACAAACAAACAACAACAACAAAAACCAAAAACAAAACAAAAAAAATACAACAAAACAAAACCAAAAAATACCAGGAGGGATTTTTCCAGGAGGTTGGGCAGGGCACAAACAAAATATGGTTTGCTTCCTATGGGATCACCCAACTTCCATCCATAGCCAGCTTCTTCCATGACACAGTACAGAAAATATGTTTGCTAACGTATCATTTGTGGTATGTATCTGAATCACCAAAATGGAGAAATCAAAGCTTCTGATGGTGTCAAATTATAATTTTCAAGGGCTTTTTTATTCTTTCCATCAACCCTTTTCCACAATATGGTGGAGAATGAGCAATCTCATACTATGAAGACTTCAAAACACAAAATCCTCCTCAAATCCACGCAGGAACCATCCACATCCACCAACTTCCTCACCTCAGCCCAGCAGGCAACTTCTGAGAGGCCACAAAACACCCCAAATAGAGCTTCAGAGAATACTGGTTATTTTTAATGTGTTCTTTTTGGTCTTAGTTTCTAAATTACTCCCTTGCAGCTCCATTACCTGCAAAGGCCTCCAAATAGCAATTTAAAGCAAAGTTTAGTTGACGTCCAATGAAGCAAACTCTGAACCTTTATGAAATAAAGGCTTTTTGGAGTTGTTTTTTAATTTTTAAGCAGTCTGCAGATCATGTTTCTTCATAGATTGTCCAGGAAAATCAGCTCCATTTAATCAGTGTTATTTACTTCACACAGCTCTTGAAAACCACAAGCAAGGAAACCCAAATTTCTCTTTCACCACCTTTCTGCTGCTTTTTCACAGATCCTGAAGAACAGTGCCCTGCACGAAAGTTCCCACGAGTGTTGAACACTCACCGTGTGTCCCAAACACTCCTCAGGGCAGAGAACACAACTCTGCCAGCTGAGACCAACACTTGAGTGACCAAGGTCTTAAATTTCAGAGTAAGTCAGTGTCATAAAGACCTTAATATTACCACAGCCTCACAAAATTGGCCATTTCCACTTACAAAAAGCCATAAGAGAATCTCCATCTTGCTAAAATCCTCAAGACCACCATGGAAATTGCAGGCAATAATTATTCTCCAGACAAATGAAACTGAATATATTACACAGCAAGTGGGAGTACCAAACCAGGGAAAAGGGGGTGAGGCAGCTTTCACTCACCAACAGGGTATGAAGGACTTAATATTTACATGGCTAAATTCAATGTGTGTTGAAAATTAAACACTTGTGCTTTGAAAGACTTCAAGGCCAGGTGGGGTTTTGCTTCCCAAAGTAAAGAGAGGGTTAAATGTTTATTAATATCTAACTGATTGCTGAGAAACATGTAAAACTCTTTTCTGATCCTTCAAAATTAAATATACAACCCACCAGATTCCATTACTTGCTCGACTGAGTTTGGTTTTATTGTATTAATAAGAAAAAAATGTTTTATTTCCTCCCAGAGTATCGTCTACTTTTCCATTACTACAGCTAGAAATTGCCAAGAAGATGAAATGCTCAAGCACAGCAGATGCTGCTTTTCTTCTCATTAAATCTTAAAACTTTGTTCCAGTGGGATCATATTTAGTCCTCTCAAATTCAGAACAGGATTTCATCCTGCCTCGACATCCTAACGATGACATTTTATAAATATTACGAGTTTCTTGGATGCCTTTCTCATTCCACAAGGAGCAGAGAAGCACCAGCAGAGACTTTTTCGTCTTCCCCTGCTTGAGATTTTCTTATTAAACCTCAAATGTAACCAGCCCTCCTTTCAATCCATCTTCTCTAGGATTTTTCTGAGACTTCTGGAAATCTCACTGATTTTTCTGAGCTTCATAAGTGTGAAAAATCTTTGACATAGGGTTGTCTTTATTCAAGCATTAAGCTTTCATTGAGAGAGGTGCTGAAAATAAACAAATGCTTAAAGCAGCCTAAAAGTTGTCTTAAATCTTTGCACACTCTCCAGCCAAGACAGGACCTGGATTCTAAATCCAGGAGGAGAAAACAATAATTAAAAGAAGTAAATAAATCCTTGCATGATTCCTTAGACATGAGGGGGTGGGGCAATCAGAAGAGGAGACACTGATTTCTTCATCTTCCCTTCTGTACACTGGTTCATGGGTGTCAGCCCATCTCACCCTTCCAGAAGGTTCAACACTCAGGGTAAGATTTTGTGAGAATAATTCCCTTGATCAGAGTTCTGCCAATGGTGAAAGTCTGTTCACAGTGATAATCACAGAATCTTAGAATGGGTTGGGAGGGACCTTAAAGTTCATCTAATTCCACCCCTGCCATGGAAGGGACACCTTCCCAGGGTGCTCGAAGCCCTGTCCAGCCTGGCCTCGGACACCAGGCTGGGGCAGCCACAGCTGCTCGGGGCACCCTGCGTCAAACTGTGACAGTCAGGACCTCCCTGCCCTCACAGGGAGGAATTGCTTCCCAATATCCCATCTAACCCTGCCCTCTGGCAGTGGGAAGACATTTCCCCTTGTCCTGGCACTCCAGGACTTTCTTAAATCGAACACTCTACCAATAAACTTATTTACTTAATGAATATTTTCAGTTTTACAAAAGACCTGGTATGCAAAGGAAAAGCTGCCAACTCTGCAACCCTCCTGAAGAGCAGAGCTCTTTGCCAAAGCGCATAAAACATTTATGGGTGCAACTGTAGCTTTGTGGTTTCCACTCTTAGTGTGAATTTACTCTTAAAAGACTAAATATCAGAGGCACTTCAACATGAACTTAAAAATTCTTAAAGGAAATCAGTGATTATCTAACACCTTCCTTTCTCTCCCATAGTATTTTGTAAAGCCATGCAAATACAGAGCTATTGCACAACCAAGGACATGGGAAATGCATCCCCAGGAACAGCAAACTTGCATTATTTTCTTTTCATTCTTCCAAGTCTACAACTTTTGCTGCGAGGCAGCAGGGGGGAAGATGGGAAGGTGACAAGTGAACCTGGTCAATGTCAGCAGTGACAGGGAACTAGAAGAAACAGAACAATACCACTCATCATTTCCCAAAGTACATGGAAGTGTGATCTGTAAAAAGTAGCTGACCTTAAAATTTGCTTTTTCTCACACTGAAGCAAATAAAAGCGGCCCCATTCTCCAGGCACAGAGGCAGCAAGGCCTTGTGCCTGTACATCCCTGCTGTGCCCAGCCACCATCTTATGGACTCTGCATGGATCCACCACGGAAAATAACCAACAACGACACTGGCGTTCCCCTGGGAACCCTTTGTGCAAACTGAGTCTTTTTACATTTCGCTCCAGTTCACTTCTACATCAACGACCAGAGCTTTGCCACGAACAACTGCTTGTACTCGCGCCTCAGGAAACGACCCGCAGAGCCCAGAGCCCAGGGACCTACCTGTCGCTGCTGGTACTGCTGCTGCTGCTGAGGGAGTCACTGCTGGAAGATCTGCTCCGGGAGCCGCTGCCGCTGGGGGAGCGGGCGGGCCGGGCAGCCTGGCTGGCCAGGCGCTGTGGGGACTGCGTCCTGGACTGCGAGGAGTGCGGCGACCGGCTCCGGCTGTGCTGGTAGTTCCGCTCCGGCCTCCTGCCTCGTACCTCCCGTGTAATGTCATCCCTGTAGATATCCCTGTGTACCACACTGGGCAATGTAAACTGCTCCCGGGCTCTAGGTTCGTATCGGGGGTCGTGAGCATCAAAACGGTTTGGACTTCGGCTCCGAGAAGTGTAATAGAGCCCATGTTGTAAGGTCCGCTCCCGAGGGTCTCTATAGTAATCCTGATCGTAATGTCTTGTCCGATCAAATCCGCCCGTCCCCCGCTCATGGTGTCCATAGGCACTATGTTCATAAGCACGCTCCCTGTTATCTGAAGCCCTGCATTTGGGAAGGGGGAAAAAGACTGCATCAGAAAGGGGCAGACACAACTAAAAGCAAATCATGCAAACATTCACGGCAGCACTTGACTTATTGTTGCGACTGCTTCTCCACTAACCAGCAATAACCTATCAAGCAAACAATGACAAACTTCAAAACATTTTACTTGACTCCAAAATTATATTTGTATACGATCAAGCTGAGCAATCATTTTGGTTTAATTACAATATGGGGCTTTCATGACCAGCAACTTGCCTGCACAGGAAAAAAAGTTCTGCTTTCCCATGCAGAATCTTAATTTCAGTTATTCTTTTTTTTTAAATGCCATAAATGAGAAGAACTTCATGTTTGAGGACATCTTTGTTAATTTCTTTTTCTCTCCATTTTTGCTTAAGAGCTTCAAAATTTTTTTTTTCAAAATTTAGTAATTATTTGAGCTCTTGTAATTATCTTTCTGCAAAAATGGCATCACAAATTGGGCTGTAGCCATGAAAGCCTCCATGCAAAGCATGACCCAGAGGTAAGAAGCTGCTTTCAAAAGGGGTGGCATAACCCATAGTGAATTTCCAGAAAATTAGGAGGTTTCTTGTTACTCTTCTAAAATATTTCACCCTCTTACAGGGAATTTTTGCTTTGACCAGATTGCTACACTCGTTTCTTCTAAAATATGTGGATGCTAAAGAAACATCTCCATTACTAATGTTGGAACTGCAAGGATGCAGGTCCCCAGGAGATACTAAGACCCTACAACAAGCACTGGGAATCCAATTTTTAGGCAGTGTTTTTGTTGTGACTGCTGCTGTTGCTGCAATCATAGAATTTCTATCTGCTGCTTTCCAGCAGCTACAGTCCAGTTCATTTCAGCATTTCGAATATTTTAAATTGAGAAAGGCTCAGTGATGTTCTGAGTTAGTGTGATCTCTCAAATAAAGAGATAGTAAAACTGACAGATAAAGGAACACTACAAATAGTTGAGTATTCTAATTTAGACAAGTACCAGGATGGTGGTACTTAGTTACATCCACAAAATGGAAGATCCAGAATGGTTACCTTGAACATTTAAAAAATACTTCTAAAATTCTAAATATGTCAGGGTAGCCAAAGTTAATTTAAAAATTAATTATCCGTCTTATGAAGGACATGTCAACCTTTTTTTTCAGCCTTCTCTATGATTCTTCCTTCAGAATATCTTATGAGTCACTTCAATCCCCTGAATCCTGATAACCCAATTCTGCCTTGTGCTTCCTCCTCCTCTCCTGCATCAGAGATCTAGTTCGAATGGCAGAAATATTTCAGAGATCTTTTATAAACTGAAAATGGGATTTGAATCTTTTTTTGATTAGCATCTCAGGAAGTTCCTTCCATTCCGTCTCCAATGAATCACTAGATCCTTAATCCTCTCAATATATTTGCTCTCTGTTGTTAAAGTGTAACTCATATAAGCTTTCTATAGCTCTCCCTCACATCTTGCCTGCATTTTTTCCTCTCAAATTATATATAAAAAGCTACTTAACCAGTGCAAGAGAATGTCATTAACTTCTACATCTGCTTGAAATTCATTGTTGCCTTTCTATTTCCATTATCTCTTGCTCGCAACAATGGAATTTTGAAAGATATTTCAGAATCTGGCACAGAAATGTGTCTCTATTTTGGTTCTTTTCTCCCCCTTTTGAAGGACCAAGATCAACAATTTTATAAACTATTGCATTTAGCATCCTGCACAGTGTTAATCAGTGAGAGCTGATTTAATGAGGTCAGAGAAAAAGCAGTATTTTCTAGCGGGTTACTGCTACAGAGCTGACAGAAAGAACAAATCCTTATCCGTGAGAAGGACACAGAAGACAGACAGAGGAAGCAGAGCTGAACAGCTACTGTCTACAGTGCTTTCTTCATTTATCTATTAGTACTAAGTGCTACTGGAGTTAGTGGAAAGAGAGGGTTTGACTTGGGTTAGGAGAGGGGCTAATATACACAGGGCAGGACATACCAACCTTTTCCAAGTGTGGAAACACGACCTATATTCCCAATTAAATCTAGGGAGAGAATTGTGAACATAACTTCCCCAATTTTGGCCCCTCTTACAGGGGTAATCCACCTTCTTAATGGGCAAGGGTGTCAAATGATATTTTAGATGAACCAACAAGAAAAAAAAAAATCTTAGTGACAAGACACAAAAAAAAAAAATTCCACTGGCCGGAAGCAGTCCCAGACTGAAACCGTAACTCTGAAACCCCCAGACTTCTTTCTTGAGACAGAAGACACTTAAATAGATCCATAATTTTAATTTCCAGCCCTAAGTCTGAATCAAGCAGCTGGTAGAAGATCCCCCGAGGCCCGAGGGCCCTCACGCTGCTGCCAGCAGGCATCCTCTGGCCGCCTTGGTAACCATCCAGCCCAGTCACTTCTCACTGGTGTATCCACAAACGGGTATTAGCACCACGTCCTTAAAGCTAAAGTATGTTTAATATGGAGCAGCAGAGAGCTTTTTAAGAGACTAGAATAGTAATCCACTCCCCATGGCTACTGGCGTCTTGACTGTATACCATCCAATAAATTCAAGGCAGTAGTTCTTATCCCAGCTTTAGAAAAAAAATAAACTATAATTTCCAAAATTTAGTCCGTCATCTCTTTTTGCCAATACCATCAGAAAGAATAATCCCAATAACTTGGAAATGATGTAGATCCAAAATGGAACCATCACAAGCTGCCTTCGGTCTTCTCCATCCAAGCGTTATTTCCATGGCTAAGTGTTGTCGGTAGAATCCAAGGGGCCGCATCATTAAAGTCTACTACGAATTTTGTGGTGACAATCCAATTAACATACCCGCTGCGTATAGTGAGAACTGAGAGCTAGGCATCAAGCTTTCACCGAATTCTAGGTTCTAGTATTCCGAGGATACTCCACAGAGAACTTCACCACATGTTGTAGAGTAAGATAGCTCCATCTGGCAGCAGGGATACATCCAGCAAGGCCTTAATATTATCCAAGAAATGGGATCGCTACTTCTAGAAAAGAGTAACTCCAATATCGATGCTGGCCAAAGGAAATCTTCCATCTTAAAACCACCTTATTTCAAGTGTAGGTAGATATCCAACCAGCTGCAGGACACATCCTCTATGGATCCACAAGGTACCAGCCACTGGGATAGAAATCACTTCCGTTTCCAACCCAAAATAGGAAACATAGATAATTCCCAAAATTTTAAATCCATCTGGGGGCCCTAGATACGAGTTTGTGTTTCACCATATCAAATACAAAATACCTGCCTAGAGAAACCTTGGAACTTACCCATCAAGTCTCCGCTCATAACGTCCTTCCCGTGCATGAAGTGATGGTGGGGGGCCATAAGTGGGCCCCCCACCACCTCCTCTGAACCCAGAAACCTCTCTACTACGAGATGCTATGGAAACTGTATCATCCAATCCCCGTGCAGCACTGGGAATGGTTCCTGGCTCATTATAATCCGTCCGTAGGTCTCTATCTCCCATTTTGTTGACAGAGTTGTGTGCCTTCTGTGCACTTTTGATGTCCACAAAATCCACAAACGCTGCCACTCCGCCTTCTGACCCCCTCTTAGGGAGAATTTTGACACTTTCGACACGTCCATATCTGGAAGAGAAGCAAAGCAGAACACACAGGTTAGTGCTGGTGGGAAAAGACCATGTTTAATAACACTGCCTCCAGCAAAATCAACATCCAACCCTTCACCCTTTCCCTGTGCCAGGAAAATCAATCATTAGGAGACACCAAGAGGGGAAAAGCCATTTGGAAGGGGGAAAAGCCATTTAAACTTTCCATGGTTACATTTAAACTCCTCTCTCACAGTGTGGGGAACCTACCATGGGATCACCCTTTTTATAGCAGGGCAGCAGCAGCTGAAGAAACAGAAAGGTGTTCACAACCAGAGCACCCTGCACATTGTTAGGCTGACATAATTAAAGAGGCACAATTAAAACAAAACCCTGTCACAAGGAAAAATACAGACAGCCAACCATTTTCTTAGGAGACAAATGACCTTGACACAGCAATTCCACTACTCCGATCTGTATTTAACCCAGGGCCTCCACTGTGATCCTCATTGCTGATCTCAAACCCGTTTGCTTCCACCTCGCAGGACCTGCAGGCGGCACAGACCCCCCAGACTCAGGTGCTGCTGGGGCTCAGCCTCCCCCCCTACTCTGGACCCAGCCGCCCAACAGG
This sequence comes from Notiomystis cincta, assembly GCA_013398075.1. Lineage (NCBI taxonomy): Eukaryota > Metazoa > Chordata > Aves > Passeriformes > Notiomystidae > Notiomystis > Notiomystis cincta. The sequence goes on along the minus strand of VZRX01000650.1, from coordinate 25,249 downwards.
AGCCGAGGAATGCCAGAGGGAATGTGACACCACCCTACGTAATGTATGTTAAGTAACTGCAACACTGGCACTTACGGATGAGTAAATGTCTATGCAAAATAAAAATAAACCCAAACATGTTTGTGTACACAAGGAAATAAGATGTAAAAACATATTTAAGTAACTTGCATCCACTCACAGCAGAAAGGACAAGCTGGGAGGGATGAGCACAGTGACATTTTAACAACCAACAACTGCAGGGTTTGGGTGCTCAGTTCTCTCAACCAGAAGACTCTGAGGAAACCAGGGAAAAGCTTTCAACTGCAGTTGGTAATCCAGGACAAGAATAAGCAAAAAGTATATTTCTGGATGTGCCGACATAGAGGAAAGGGATGCACAAATAAAAAACCTAATCAGGAAGTATTTGTAAACTCGGTGAAGAATTATTGTGAAAAAATTTCTATGCACAAAGGCAGCACAAGGCCAGGCAGATGTAAACAGACCTTACACAGGCAAAACTGTTCTCAGCCACACAAGCAGGGAGAAGGGAATACAACCGCCAGGCTGAGGCACACACGCTGTCACATCCCGGAGCTGCCTCGGTTTCATGCCTGGCTTTTCCTACACCTTACAATTTCATCGTTGTTGTTGGATGACTAATCCTTAAATACGATCTGAAAACCTGCCTCACCGACTGCTGCCTTCTCATTCCAGCCTGACCTACTACTCTTATATGTAACCTGCTTTGGATTTAGAGCCCTTTTTTCCCTGGTTTATACTCCACTGAACGCGGATGTGTGCACAAACAACAGCGTCTTCCAAGAAAAAAAAATCTTGTTGGGCATAAAAAGACACAGTCACACACGAGACACGTTCCTGCCTCTCAGCTGTCCAGGGCTGAGTTTGTCACCTTTGTGCCCCTGGGTACAGGACAGGGATGTTAATTCTTGGGAGCTTCCTAATCTGTAATGTTCTGGTTATTTTTTTATTGTGGTTTTTTTTTTTTTTTTGTATTTTATTTTAATTAAAAGCTTCAAATAATGGCAAATGGAACTGCAGGAAAGCTGCTCCTCAAAGCATGCTCTCTTTGGAAGCTGGATATGGTTATCGTGCCTTGAAAGCAAGATTGAGAAAGCCCAGAAAAGTAGAGGAGATGGTTAAAAAAATCTGTGTTAGGAAAAAAAATGGCCTGATTGGATGTGTCAGATGTAGAGAGACCAAAAGAGGGAATAGGAAAGAAAGGAGAGGGAAGGAAAACAGGAAAGAGTTTATCTGAGAAAATATTCATGCCATGAGTGAACGTGACAAAAAATATGGAAAGTAATTAGGAATCCTAGTTAGGATCACCCTTTCACACGTTTCAGTGTCAGTTCTCTGCAAACAAAGATGGACTCCAACCTTCATATCTAAACCATGCAGCTCCCAAACTGACTGGACAGAACACACACTTTCTTTTTGCTCACTGTTTACATGTTCACTTTCTGGCAACATGAGCCCATATTTGCCTTCAATCTTCAGAGGAAAGAAGATTAAGATACTGTTTGATAATGGTATCAATATCCCTAAAATCCTAGCTGTCCTTTGACTGCAGCCACCACAGCCCACCTCACATGAAGCACTGCCTGCTGGTGACATCAGAGCTGGGCTCTGAACCACTGCCTGCTCACTACCTTGACAATTAGTGCCTAATTCTGAAATCCTAACATGTACATGTTATTATACATACACAGTCAGAACTCAGTCATTCTTTTGCTGCAGACAATCCAGAATGTGTTAAAATGTTCAAATATCTGAGCTCATGCTGCCCAGAAAGCAGAGAGGATACAAAACATCAGAGTAATAAGGTCCCACAAAGGGACAAAGAAGTCCCTACCACAAAAACTGCCTAGCAAAGGTGTGACTCTTCCCAATATTAATTTTTATATTGGAAGAAGTGTACTTTGGTTGTTGTTATTATTTTTTTTTCTTAAATAAGAAATGGATGGGAGAGGCTACTACTGGTATTGCACTGCAGCCATGGTGCTAAATCAGTCCACTTCGAGACGGTGCCTGTTAATCTTCCCCGTTATCCAGATACATAAATATAGGCTGTGCTTCGGTGTCCTGCCCCATACCCTTGACAGGCCCTGGGGATAATCTGTGACAATCGTCTTTGCTGAAAGCGAGGGAGGCAGGCGGAAAGAGGAGAAAGGGAGCAGAAGGGGGGAGTGAAAGAAAACCAAAGAGGAGAGAGCCCTGAGTATTGCAGGGCAGCTGCTGGAAGACGAAGGTTTGCCTTTTCCATGCTCTGCCATAGTCCTGTAACTGCAGACATCCTTCAGTCCCCACCATGAGGATCAATGTGCCGAGGGATCCGGCCCAGCCGCACCCATTGGCGTCTCTCCGAGCTGCTCCTGTCTTGGCAGATGCTGCCGGGAGGAGACCGGGGGAGAGGAGGGAGATCTGCAGTGCTGCATCACCACACAGCTTCACTGCAGCACAGCAACATTACAAGGAAAAAATCACAACACTTTCTGAAGGGCCGGGGGAGGAGAGGCAGCGACAGCACTGTGCTTCCTTACGCTGAAGCAAGGCAAGATGGAGGTGAGCGTGCTCCAAAGAGCAACCTTTGTCCAGGCAGAGGGCTGGGAAGAGGGGACAAAAGGCCAGGGGACACATGGCCACGACCTTTGGTAGTGTTGGCAGAACAGCTCCTCTCTACCTTCGCCTTGTATCTCTACACCTGGGCGTCAGCCCTTCCCAAGACTGCATTTTGCAATCCCTGCCAGACCAACAGAAACAAAGAGGTGCCTTCGCTCGGCTCCTACTCCGCAGACTCAAACGAAAACAAGGCCTGTTAGTGCCTCTTCCCATCCACAACTCCTGCTGATTAATCATTAGCTCCACATCGTAAGGAAGGCGGCTGAGGCCGTGTTTTCAGCAGGGTTTACAGTTCAACCTGAAGTGAAGGAGAGGAGGACATGTGGGAGCTGTTATGTCACCGAGCCCCTCCACCAGCACAACACGACTGAAGCACCAGGCTGTAACTACACATTGAGCAGCCCTTGCAGAAAAAAGTTGCCCAATAATCAACTGCTCAAACAAAGCCACGCTAATCCAGCTTTTCAGACAAAGAAAAGGAATTCATAATTTAAGCATTATCAGTTTATTCACTGGAGATCAAAGCACCTCCATATTCAAGCAGCTGAAATGTCCCTGGGCTCTTGGCACAGCTGCTCAGCATGTTTCCCTTGCTCTCCAGCCCTTCCTCCCGAACCAGGAGACAGCACAGCTGGGTTGGGAAACGCAGCCTCCGCCAATGCAGGGCTGGTCTGGTCTGGTCCCTCCTCCCCAGGGGCGATGTGTCACCGAGGCACAGCCAAAGTCATCCCACACCCTACAGCCTTCCTTACCCCGGGGATCAGCACCCTCGGCTCTCCAGCTCTAATAAAGCATCTCAGCTCGGGTGCTCACTCCAAACACTCATCCTGCACAGCCCCTGCTGTTCCAAGCAAAAGCATTCTAAACAAAGCACGGGCTACAAGAACGCCAGCCAGTAACTGTGTAGTAAGCAAACCTTACTGTTTAGTTGCAATATTCTATAAACTGATAAGGATCTTTACAGGATGATCCATACATGATAAGAAAAGGTGAAGAAGGGTTGAAGTGAGGGAGATTTGTTTTTTAATATAAACTAAATCCCACTCTAAATCATGGTACCTCCCTATTTCTCTTGCTGAGGTCCCCACAAGCTTGTGAAGACTTTGCATACCCAACCATCTTCATCACTGCAGCATTCTGCAGGTCCGCTACATCCCAGCTGAAGAAACTTCACCGCATTTTTATTTACCATGCTACATTCCACATAGTACTAAATGTAACAGACACTGCAGGACCCAAAGTAAGGCAGGAGCTTTTTCCGTGTGTTTCTGCACCACTCATTACAAGCATGATTTCACAAGCTGCTCTGATACAGCAGGACATCCAAATATTTTGTATTCACTCGGGTTCTCTCTGACTGCAGTCAGGTATCTTTAAGGCATCTGAAAAGCTCGGCTGATTTTGCCGTGCCACACTCCAACTCCTTCCTCGTCAGTGATTATATAACCTCAGCAAGCCCCAGCCTGTATTATTCAGTAAAACGCTCGCACAGCTTGAAGCTTTCCTTGGCCAATCACATTCCTCTGGCTTTGTTGTTATTTCATAACAAAATAATGTGTCCTGAAATAATACTTCACCAGATGTTTGTGCCTCTTCTCTTTATTCCTGACACCAAAGCAGTCCAAATACCCCACACTAGGGGTACTCCAGCCCTGCATTCCCCCAGCATAAAGCAGGTCTGCTCTAGGTACAGGGAAATCCAGGATGTGCAGATACTAAACTTCCATAGAGCAGGATGCCATCACCTTCCACAGGGGGTTTTAGCCAGGCTAACGGTGCCTGTTGAGTCCATGAACATTAGTTCTAGGGTCTTCTGCGATCACGGACGCTCATTTTACAGCCTGAGAAACTTGGCCCACCACAACAGCATGTGCAGCCACTTCCCAGCCAGAGTACATAAAATAACACACCGAAGAGCAGCACCGAGCACGCTGGGATCTTACCAGGAGCAGGACAGCGAGCCACAGGGACAGCTATCCTGCAGAAATCCTGTCTGGAGTTAAGCACCAGCCTCCAGTACCACCAGCTCCCAGCAGGAACCACACAGTGAGCATCTCCTGCCCGCACTGCTCACAAAAGGTGTTTAATATTCACCACCGTGAGAGTTCCCGAGCCAGCAACACAAAAGGAACTTGTGTCTCTACACGGGCATTTGCGAAGATAACGGCACTACGACTGATCACAACGAGGGCAGTGATACAATAAATGAAATACGCAGCAGTTAAAACACACTTATCCTAAGGAAATGACATCCCACCATGTTCCAAGATTCATATTCATTATAGTCACATGCTTTACTGCCATAAAACTTTATATATATGCTTATATTTATTTTTTAGAAAGGGAATTTTATATGTAGAGCAATATAAGAAGGTTATTTCCCCTCCTTCAGACCTGAGCAGCACAAGTTTTTGGAATTAAACTCTGCCTCAAGTAATGCAGAGCATTACTCAAAATTTGACAGGATCATCACGTGCCTGGCATGGAAGATTTGAGGACTAAGAAATACAGAAAAATCAAGGCATCCAAACAAAAACCACTCAGAATTGCACTGACTGTTTCACAAATAGAGTAACTGATGTGCAGCAAACAGCAAAATCAGGGACAGACCATTAAGAAGAATGTGCACAAGGCTGGGATGAAAATAATTCCAATTCTCTGAGATGGATCTCGTTAGAAACAAGCAGAATTCCACCATCTTGGAAAACTACACTTAAAATTAAGTATAACAAATGTAGGGAACTGTCACCTGATGAGCCACAATCATTTCACTTTGTAGGACTGTCACTCAGCCCCAGGGAATTTGTCAAACAATATCTCAAGCACTTCCAGACAAATATGGCCACATCCCCAGAGCCAATGGCCTGGGCCAGCAGCTGCACTCGGGGCAAACCAGGAGCGGTATTTACTATGGACAGCTCAATACCAAGTCCTGGCTGGCTCCCTCACCAACTGTGTCCTTCATACACTCCAGAAACCTCCCAGACTGCTTTCTCTCCACTGTAATTCCACCAGACATGCGATAGGTTTAAGTCCCCCACAAGAACAAGAGTGATCATGAGACTTCTGCCTGTGGCTTAGAGAATATTTCATCTGTCTCTTCAGATGAAACTGGTCTCCTGGTTGGGTGGTCTAGAACAGACTCCCATCAGGATATCTGCCTTGCTGGCCTTCCCACCATTCTTTCCCATAAACACTGAACCCTGTCACCATCATCATTAAGCTGTAGACACATGGTGCTACCCCAACACATGGAGCTACCCCATCATCTCTCCTTCCTTGCCAATTCCTTCTGAAGCAGTCACAGCCATTCACTGCAGAACTCCAGCTGTGCCAGCAATCCCCATCATGATTCCATAATGGCAACTAATACCATCATCTCCAGCTGTGCAATGGTTTCCAGCTCCTCCTGTTTCTCACCCGTGCTGGGGGCACTGGTGCAGACAAATTGCTGTGTCTATAAAGATAAGACACAGCAAGTGGCTTGGACACCACTCCGGACGATCACAAGGAGGAAAGCTTATCCATGAGTGATAAATCCACGCCATGTGCAGCTTCAAAATCTTTCACCTTCCCAGTGCCAACCAAAATAAAAGCTCCTCATATCACAAGGAGCTCTGGTTTTCGAGCCACACCGAGAACAGCCCTTGTGACAACAATGATTCAGAAACATGCCCTAATTACCAAGCTCCCATCATTTTCTAGATTACAATCTGAGATGCTTTAAAACCTGTTTAAAGTGATCTTTATTTATTGGCTCTGCCACCTTTGGGGGGAGAAAAACAACATTCTTCAGGGCATTCTCTGCAGCTCTTCTTCTACTAATAAAGATCTTCAGGAAAACGTCAAAATCCAGGAGCAGAAACAATCAACCAGGTTACAGAGCTCAGCCAGACAATCCTGAGGTGAATCCTGAGCACAATGCTCATACTTCTACCCTCCTGCCCCAACAGCCAAACCACTCGAACCCAGACCCCTCTGGACTTTGCAGCTCTCTGTGGCCCTCAGCAGCACTCAACAGGAAATCTCCCAACTCCCGACTACAAACAGGGATTTTGTTAATGAGATACAGCATGTGTTCCTGCCATGCACGGAAAACAGCCAGGGCTTTGTCTGCACTCGTAATCCCTCCCTAAGAGATGACAAAGTAGGAAATTATAAAGCTAGCATAGGCACATTCACCAATACTCCTGATACCTCTGGTATTTAGGAGCAACACGCTCAACAGATCAGACAGTCCAGAGATAACTCCATGCTGGAAGAAGTGTTCACCTCTTGCTTTACAGCTCAGCCAAATGCTCCATTTTAAGACTCCATGTAAGAGTGACTCCTAATTAAGACATTTTATTTATGTCATTACTGCAAAGTGACCTTTTGGATACTGCTGAAGTATTAATATACAAATGGAATTATTATGTACCATAGATGGAAGAAACAGAGTATTTGAAACTGTTTTTTTATAGTTGCCACTTTTGGTAGCAATGATTTCATCCAACAGTCAACACACCAAGAAATTTTTTTTGCAACCCCCATGACAACCAGTTCTGCCACAGATTAGCTATTGCAGACAACACACATCAGGTCACATGTGAATATAGGTGCATCCATTCCTTAAAATATTGACCAGTTCCACTGCAAGACCCCTAGGACACAGAACAGCACCCAAAGAGGAGTCCTAGGGATCTTTCAAACTAGGGCGAAGACGAGGGTGGGGGAGCTGAATCCATGCTTTAGACACGGGGATTACATGAAGTTGGATGAATGAAAATGCCTCTTGGCACGCCATGCAACATCTCGCTGGGCTACATTTAATATCCTCCTCACCCCAGTCAGCAGTTCCGCTGCCGGCAGTGTCAGGAGAACCCAGCATTGCATCAGCCCAGCCAGAGCTCGACCGCGCTGGAACGGAGGGCTCAACACGACAGCAGCCACTTACAGCTGCCAGGGTAACCAGATGAGGCCCGGCCACCTTAGCCAGTCAGAAGAGAGAAAGTCTCTTACTAAAGCACTTTTCCTGGTTGTTTCTTTGGAACAATTAAGGAAAAGCATGGAAGCACCCATAGCTTATTGGTATATATATTATTTTAAAAAAAAATCAGAGCAGCTTTGTGAGCAAAACTAAGGAAGACTCATTTCTTACGGATGCATGTCTTGAGGTTGAATTCTCTGGCATCCAATAACTGCCAGTTCCCACTGCAGCTTTTCCCACGGTCAGGAACACCTCTCTCCCATGTGGATTCTTTAATGTCTAATAAGGGCTGTGCTCTCACTGCAGCTTTTCTCTCCATGGGGCCGCTAATCAGGTCTCTCTCCTCTATTAAAACCGCTTGTTTTCACAAAACTCAAAGGAATGTCGTGTCTCTGAGACTGAATATCCCCTTCGCCCTCGGGTTTAGCTGAAACTGGCAAACGGGTTCAAAACTGATTAGGGAAGATATATATACACATGGCAGGAATACATCAGTCTTGCTCTCCAAGCAGATCAGAATGAATATCACTATTTGTAGAAGCATGGAAAGGTTACAGAAACATGTAGGAACTCTGCATGTTCAGCTGTGTTGTCTCAAGCACGACAAGCTGTGATTCTTTATCCCCAACCTACACAGGTGTGCACCATCACGTTCCTGCACGCTAGACACAGAGCCGCCAAATTCCATCTCCAGGGCATTTTTTTTCTTCCAGCTTAAAGCATAATCTGCAGATTTGCTTCAAAAACACCAGTGGTGATAGGCTATGTTCAACGCTTTCTGCAAGGGAATTGCTCAAGCCTGTTCTTTTGCATGACTGATTTTAGGATTTGTTTGGATTTGATTTTAAGAACGTGCTGCATTGCAACTGTAGGGGAATCTCTTGATTAATCAAGGTTTTTTTCATTCCTACATGAAAGGGTAATTCCCCATCTCACTTTTGCTTCTCCAAGCTCTGCTTTGCATGTATTCGGCAGCAGATGGAGGAAACTGCAGAGTCACAACATTATGGTCTCCCTGCCATGCTGCAGAGCACTTGAGATTCTTGAAGCTTTGGAAGTCTTGGTCCTCCACTGATTCAGACTTCTCCAGCAATAGACACTTACAACCTCTTCTCCAAGGTTTTGTATGCTTTCCAGAAAATGGTAATTCAGAAGGAAAAAAATGTTTATCTGTCTGTGGTCTCTGAGACCACCTCAAGTGATGGAACTGCTCTTCCCCCTCAAACATCAGGGTTTGAACAAGTGACTGGCTTCAGTTCAGCCCATACGTTCAACAACTTGAAATTCATTTCTGATAGAAATCAGCCACAGATCCAAGGACTCTCAGTCAAATCCCCAACCACAAAAGCTCACCAGCACTAAGAGGTTACTATCTTGACACCAGGGAGGAAATCCAGCCAGTTCCCAGCCAGTCCAGCCACTCCCACTCTGCCACACCAGTCAGTCACCAAACACAGATGTACAAATGTTATTCTGTTGCTTCGTGACTCACCGCTTCCATTGCCCTGGAGAAAGTGCTTGTCCCTGTAACTAAACCAACTGGCAGCACCATCCTTGGCGTGAGCCAGGTGTCAGCCCAAGGAAAATAATATTCCCCACTGACAAGCACCCAGCAAGAGCCTGGCACACACTCAGGTGTGTTTTGTCTGCAGTGACTACCTGTGCTCCAGGCACTTTCTCCATAGGCGAGAGCCTGGGACTTTCCAGAGCCGAGCTCCTGAACCAGCCAGACTTTAATGGCTTTTTTTTTCATGCAACTCAAAGATGAGGTTTTGCAAAACTGAGCTGGAAACTTGAGTTTCATCGCAACAACAGGCAAGGTTTCACACCTCGGCTTTATGAGCTGACTTAAAGGAGGCTCCGAAGACTTGAGCAGAGCTGTATCTGGAGGTGAACACGTACTACCAGACCAAGAGGGCTCCTCCTGGGATTCAAGGATACATGACACAACCAGATACACCAACACAACTGCTGGGAAAGCTGCTCCCTCATTTTATGCTGTTTCAGTGATCAGCTTCACCTTTAAGTTGAAAAATCAGACTGACACAAGCTAGGCAAGAGCATGAACTGCAGCCAACCCAGGGGCTGTAAACTCTGAAAGGATGTAGAGGAAGAGATGCTTCCTGAGCTCAACTGCTGCCAAAAAATGGTGTATCTCACCATACCCACAACCAGCATTATCGTCTTACATCATCAATCTTGAAGGCGTTTTTATTTTTTAAATGTGGCAAAGCTTCTCTGCTACTAATTCTTCCTGTAGGCTGTTTCAGAGTTAAGAAAAAGACCAAAGGTTTATTGAGACTTTGACTACAAGGCGGTGACTGTGCTGGCCATTAGCTGTCTGGATTCATATCCAGCTGCCTCCCTAAGAGCAGCATCTCACAGATCCCATGAAATTAAATCAGATGTTGATTACATATACAAGGGAGATACTCATCCATCCTGAGCTTTTATTCTCCTCATAGTTAGGATGCTAATGAGGCCGGAAGACTTCTTTCCCCTCCAAAGATTACTTCTTTAAACATACAACTTGGCAATTTATTTTTCTTATTTTGCCCTATTAACTATTACAGGTCACCCGCAGCTGCCACAGAGAGCTTAAAGAGGGACATTTAAACGAGCCTCTGTGATCTCTTTGGCAGCCATCACTGTTAATGAGGACGGGAGGTATTCACCCAGCAGCAGGAGCAGATGGAACACGGCACGGAGCTTTGTGCCGTGCGGAAGCAGTGAACATCTCACCAAAGACACAGGGAAAGCTGTGACAGGGACACCAAGTTACTCTCAATGAATCCAATGGATAGCAAACACAACCAGGTCAGTTTTCCTCCTGGAGAAAAACTGTACAAGATTTGCTACTTGCATAAATAAAATTATTTACAACCTGGTGGTTCTTTTTGTTGAGCTAAAAGACAGTTTCAAATCCAGCTCTGACTGGGTACCTGACCACCTTTGTGACAGGAACTTGGTCTGAAGACAGCTCTCATTTCCTACCACACTGGGAATCATAAAAGATATGGAAGCTCCTCCATTTGTACAGAGGGGCATCCAAGAGGAACATACACAAGTCAGAACTCTCTCACCAGCAGTATCCAGCAGACAGCCCTGCAGATCATCCATTCACTCTCCTTCCAGAGACATTTGGACTTCTCTGGCTTTTCTCTGGCACGCTCAGGCATTCTGATCAGATACGGACGCTCACTCTCCAGATCTGAGTGTGCTTATACAAAAAAAGTGCTTTCGGTTTTAAATTGTTGAGCCTGATTAAAAAGAGGAAGAGAAAGGAAGCCAAAAAAGCTCCCTTTTGTTCTTAAAAATGTCGGAGCCTCTAACCAGAACACGGCTGTTGCAACAGACTGTTGCTCTCCTCCCACAATCAGTTTGTCTGAGCGGAAAACTGATGTTCCTTTCACATCTGAACTCTGCTCCATCTCACCCAAGTCATCACAAACATCTGGACCTCGCACAAGGCACAGACATAAAAACTCTAGTCCAGATCCAGCCACATGCAGTGGCTACAGAATGCATTTCCAAAAAATCCATCCCAGAAAGGATGTTGTTTCCACCAAATTCAGAGGTGCTGCCTTCAATTTTTCCTGCTGACAGAACAGGGATGTATCTGGTGTATTTATGAAAAGCCCGGAACAATGTTTATTCTTTTACTGAAGGATGTTATCTTCACACTGCAGGATTTTACAGATTGCAGGAGATGATTTCAGAGCGTCAGCAGGTTAAACAATAACTATGGAAATGCACAAACCAAAGCAGTTGCTGTGTTTTATTCATGGTCCAGAAGCCTTCATCACCTCTGAATGCGCTGCTGCAGAACAGTGATGGAGATGCGTTTCAGGAGATCTGAGCTGCCATTAGTCCGCAGGCAGAAAGGTGAAACCTCCAAATGAGTGTGTGTGTGTGTGTATACAATCACCAGGTGGGAAACACAGCTGACTCGTAGCCTTGGTGATGAAAAAAACAAGTTCTGATTTTCATTAACCATCCAACGAGTCTTCAGAACACCACAAATACTTGAGCAAAGGAAAGCAGCAAGGCTGGTTGTACACTGTGAATTTCCATCCTCAGACTCCTGTTACTCCCACAAGATTCCTAAATCCACATGCCAAAGATGCAGCTAAACTCAGAATTTTATTATGGAGAGCAATCATTTTTCTAATTTATTCCTCAGTTCATTGTTTAGGAACGTTTGTCCTTGCAGCCTTCGGTTTCAGGGTGTTCTTAGACCTCAGCAAGTTCAATGAACTTAAGAAAAAAACACAAGTGAAATATCTCACTGGTTCTTATTTTTGGTAGCTACAAATCCAGAGCATATCCAACCCATTGGCAGCTCCACAACTCACATCCAGCAATTCTCCCAAAACCTTCAGCAGCCTAAAAGCAGCCAGGAGGGGTGACCCTCAGTTCTACCCTTTTGCAAACATCCTCAGAAGACAGTTTTGGTGTTCATTATTTCTCAGGTGCCTCTTCACATGCAAAAGGGCATCTCCTTCTCTTCCTCACAACCCGACAGCAGCATGAAACCACTACAACTGCAAGACAAGTCGCAGCTGAGACACATCAACTCACAAAAACAAAGCTCCTGAGGAGCCCCAGGTCCACCCTGACTCATCGCCTCATCCAACATCTGCCTTGTGCTCATTTGGATATTTACTTCCTTTTTTATGGAAAGCCAGCGAGCGCCTTTTCGCCCTCAGCAAAGACAAGGACCTAATTTTGGACACACCTTAAGACATCAATAAGGTCATTTGCCAGGGAACATGGCATGAGTTTCTGGCCTATGAAGAGCAAGGAGGAATAAAAAACTGTCAACAAGGCTATCACAAAGTGAACTTAAGCCTTTATTCCTCTCCTGTTCTGACCTGATGAATGGATTTAATACCTTTGTATGCCTCGCTGGACTGGTAAGTTCTCAATATATGAATCTGTTTTCTTGTACTCTGGAGGGATTACTTTATTGTTGTACCAAAGGAATTTACAGTAAGGGCAAGAAATACCAAAAGCCAACATCACTCTTGAGCGGCTCAGCAAGAACAGAAGCTGCCCACATCAAATCACAAATAATCACAACTAAACACAGCCTAGACCTTTGAAGAAACTTCAGAGAAGAAACAGTGCCAGCCAGGCTCAGCAGATGACAGAATTTTGTGACCAAGTGACATCAACTTATCTTTCTACCACAGCTCAGCATATAAAACCACTTAATAGAAGCTTAGTCCAAATCTACACTCTTCATGGCTTTTCATTAAGTTTCTTTGAAATAATTACCCAGCCATTTCCTTGGCCAGTGTGGCATTAACCAGCTGCCACCTCCAGTGCAGGCAAAGAGCAGAATCTGGAGCAGCCACAAATATCAGCCTGCTCAGGAGCCACCCTCTGTGACTCGGCCTGGGGGAACCAGGGAGCTGCAGACAGACACCGCTGGGTAACATGTTGGGATATCACGAAGGTGGTGCCTGTGCTGCTTTAGGGCACTTGTGGATCAGTAGTGGGAACAGAATTATTAAAGACCTGATGGCAAACCACCACCAGAACCAATACCACCATCATCCCAATGAGCCACTCGACTGACCAACCTATGCCCCGTGCAAGGCTGACTTTCACTGGAACCAACCAAAGGAACTTACCTCATGTACTCCCCTTCTGATTCTGGGCAATTATTTTAATCCCCCTGCCCCAGTCTTCCAACCAAGCACCCTGCTATGGTCACTGGATTACATTACTGGAAGTGTTTGTAAAGCCAGCACAAACAAGGTCTGATGCTGCCCATTATTCCAGACATCACTCCAGTAAAGCATAGATACAAACTGTACAGCTCAGAGCTGGAAAGGGCAGTACCTCATCTGTGAAATTACCTAAAGTGACACAAACCGAGACATGAAACAGAAACAGTTCCTTCTGTGACCTTACTTCTGTATTTTCCACAATAAAAATATACGTGGATAGAGATCTGTATAGGCTGAGCTGAGTTAGGGTAACCACCCATGTGTTTGCACCCCAAGATCCAAGGACTTATTAATCAGTGATCACCCAAAAAAGCCAGGGAACACATTTAAGAGCTTCACTATAAAATCGGGAGCACTGTTCCTTCTGACTCAAGCCAGTTCCCATGGAAAGGCACTGCAAGAGCTACTGATGTCTAACATGGGAAGTTTTTCCTCCAGCTGTTCCACACCAGCCAGTGGCCATCACCGCTCTCGACAGGTCACAGCCTGCACCAGAGCTACCAAAATTCCCCTATACCACCTCAGTCCACAGCAGTGACATGGAGCAGAAGGCACAGACACTACCCTCCCAGGCTGAATTTACATTCCCAGCCATCAAGACAAAACATTTCCTCACAAACTGACCAAATATTCTCTAGGAATTACTGAAAACAAACAGACACTCCTGTCACAGCAGGTTTTTTTCAGTTATGTTTAAAATGCCAACCTCTTCTCCAGGAGGCATCCAAAGCATCTCCTAAGAGACAGACACTGGAACACAGCAAAGCCACATAAAGCCAATGTCTCACCCCAAAAAAACCCTTAGAAGTTATCTCCTCCAAGATTACCCTGATCTGCAATGTGTTTCTGTCAATTTTCGAGGAGCACATTTGTGTCCTGAAATCCGGGGTTTCTCCTGGACTTGGTTGCCACTGTGAATGTCTTAATTCTCCCCCAGCAGAGGAGACTGCACACGACAGTCACATGGTCCATCATTAAGAGGCTTTTACTCCTCTTTGCCCTTTGAAACACCAATAAAGGGACAAAGCCATGTTTTTTCAGATAACTGAAAAAAAACCACCGGGAGGAAAAAAAAATATGGAAGGGCAGCACTTGTGTTGGGGACAACTGTTACTATATTTAGTCGCCTTGTTCTGCAAGCTGCTGAGCATCTGTTTCAGTGATGGTGAACGACAGGTTTTTTCCAGCATTAATTAGGTGAACACAAACCACTGCTCCCACCACTTCCCCGAGCTCATGTCTCCCAGATCCTAACTCGGATTTGCTACTTATTCCACCTGAACAGTGGATCCCCAATCCTGGCACTGGTTGCTTTTCTATTTCAGGGTGCCTTAATAGCTCAGCTAAAAGGAAGTATAGAGCATTAGCTTTTGAAAAGGGAGTATCTGGGTAAAAAATTGAAAGACAATTTCAATGCATTTAAATGCATGGAAAATCTCTCCTTTGCAATCCCCTTTAATATCAAGGAGACAGATTTTTAAAAGAGCTTTTAAGGAAAAAAATAGCATTGCTCATGTAAGCCAATGCTTCTTGAGACCAGCTTCAGTATTCTCTAATTTGAGAGAAGAATTCATGGCAGGGAATGTTATTTCCATTCATCTCACTAGACTAAACAAACCAATCAGGAGCATTTGAGGAAAAACAATAAAAACATATATTTCTTCAAAATTTTTAATTCACCCCTTAACAGAATTCCTTGTGAGGCTGCAAATCTCCAAGCAAGGTTCCCACAGTCGGTGGTTAAGTGAGGGGGGGAGGAGAGGCAGCAAACCCTTCATACTCCTGCCAAGCTTTAAGTTTTAGGAGTTTCCCCTGAATTTTTGCTTCTTTGGAAACAAGATGGTTGTTTCTCAAACTCGCCCCAGCAGGGACTGTGCAACAGCCCTGCGAACGGGCTTCCATCTGGGAAGGGCAACATTTCCCAAGCGCAGTGGAAAAACAAACAGTCCGGTGAGTTGCACAGAGGCTCCGGGGCTAAGGCGATTCCAGGTCGCAGCCCAGTTGAGACCTGAGGCGGTTTTTCCCCCAAACCTTGCCCCGCTCCCATGGCTCCCATGGCTCAGCCTCCCCGTACGCGCTTCGCCCTATTCCCAGGCTGGGGGATGGGTGGGAACGGGGCTCTGCCAAGCCCCGCTCCCTCCGAAAAGACTTTCTCTCTCAACTGCAGCGTCCTCTCCAAGGAGGGAGCCTTCCCCATCCCACCTCCACGGCCGGGCAGCCGCTTTCCTTCCCTCTGGATAAACCCACCACGCCGTGCAATCCTTGTGCAGCGCGTGTCCCTTCCCCCAGGCGAGCACGGGCATACAAAGGAAGCCTTGCTCCATTGTCCACCTCCAGTACCCACACACCGAGCCTCGGACCCGGCTCCACACTCACCCCCTCACCCCTTTTCCAGCCGCAAATATTCCAGTGGTTACACCCCACTAGCATTCGGAGGCGGCGTGTCATTCCCTTCCCCTGCTTTAGTACCTGCAACCAAAGGGTTGAAGCGTGTTTTAACTGTGTTTATTGGCGTGAGATCAGCCTCACCCAAACACACAAATCCCGGGCAAAAATCACTTTTGTAAAACAGGGAGAAATGCTTAGCTACAAAGCTCCTTCCCAAACCTCTGACTGCAACTTGCTGAGGTAAAAACAACCAAAAAAAGGTAATTAATTCTGCGCCTGCCATTTTTCCCATCCATCTCCAAGCAACAGTACCATAGCAACTTTTTCCCTGCTTTAATACATCTCATAAAAGGAGGAGGACTGGACAAAATAAACCCCAGGAATGTCAGACTTCCACTGTGGAGCACCTATTCCCTCAGCTAGTTATGGCTGGAATTAGCCAAATAACCCTAGCTCGAGCTTCCCCTCCCCCACCCCCCAAAACATGGCTTTGTACAGCACTGGGTCATGTAACCTACACTGAGGGACACCAGAAACCACCCTGGATACACATCCACCATCCCGCGCACTGGCACGGACCAAGCTGCGAATTCTGGGCTCAGGGGAATAATAAAGGTGAAAAAAGCTGAAGCGTGATTAAAACAGGGCAATTTCAGAGCGATGAGGATGCGGAGATGGGGTTTGGCTGTTGCAGCAGCTCAGGCCAGGAGGACGGAGGGAGATGCGAGACCCCCAGTCCTCCCACAACAGACGATCAGAAACCAGGGAAGAGGCGCTGGACCTTCCTTTTTCCCCCTCGGTGTCATCGCATCTATTTTTCCCATGGTGACTCATTATTAAGGACGCTCCGTCATTTTTCCAGCACAGGAAGATTAAAGGAAGCTTCAAAATCCATTTTTTTCTGCCAGTGGTGGGATTAAAGCAAAGCGCCTGGAGGGGCCATGAGCTGAGCAGGGCTCGTTACTCTCTCTTTCTTCCTAAAAAACAGCTTCCAGCGTGGGGTGCATCAACTTGAGAGCATTTCCACAGGAAAAAGGTGTTGCTGAGGCGGTGGGGGAGAAGCCTCTTCTTCCTCCTCCTCTTCGCAGGGAAAGACGGAGGGAGGAGAAAAAAAACAACCATGCAAACAGCTACTACTTCCTTATGAGCAGGATTAACCTATACAAAAAAAAAAAAAAAAAAAAAAAAAAAAAAAAAAAAAAAAACACCAACACA
>VZRX01000649.1:13797-34641 GCA_013398075.1 Notiomystis cincta | reverse complement strand
GAGCTCAGTGGAAGTGATTTCAGAAGGTGGCAAATCCAAAACATAGTACAATGCACTGGTTCATATGAATGACTCTGTGTGACCATGGAGAAGGTCATGCCAGAAATAGTCCTAATAGAGCCCAAGGAAGGGCTGCAGGATCCACTTTTACACCAGAGTAGAAGAATAATACCTTATCCATTTAAAGCAACATGGGAATGTAAGTAGGCAGGATGTAATTATCTAGACTGGTATTTGGCCGGGCACTCCTACACTGGCAAAAACTGCCATAGGGTGTTTAATGCCCACAAGTGCATTCGTTTTACCTCTTAATTAAAGACAGCACTTGTGATCATATTCTTTCTGCTGCTTCAATACTGCGTCAGCAGATGAATGCCACCCTACACAAATACCATTTCATAGAGTAACCTGGAATTTCCTTGGAAGTCTTCCATGCAAATATTACAGACCCAACCCTACTTACCTTGTGAAATGTAGTGAGATTACAGTCATAAGTAGTAAGGCTCCGGGGAACCATGTTTGCATATATTGCTAAAAACAATGTGAGGTTTGGCATATTAATAAATAATTTAAAAATTAAACCAATATTCTTTTGCGTTGCATCTCAGTGATAACAAGGTTGTGTTGCTGTTTAAGCAAAAGGATTATGCTTAAGTTATTCTGAGAAAAGCTAATGACAGAGAGCCACTATTGTGGCAATGGATCATTATTATGATTTATTTAAGTGCCTACCGTATCCTGCATCCAGTTTAGGTACCTGTTGAAAATTTTGTTTTGCAAAAGCAGGACTTTGAAATATGGTTTCTTATTTTCAGGTTCAAGTGTGAAATCCAAAAGCATCTTAATTAGGCAAAGATTGTTGATCTATATACTTAAGGTTATTATTGGTCCTTCATGGCTTTATAGTCGTAAAAAGAAAGAATGAATGGGGCTTCTTTTGACCTGGTTATCAGATTTCAGGTTTAAAAGAAGGTGACCCACCCTTTTCAGTAATTTGACATGCAGGGTTCAGCTGTGGGTTCAAAAACAGGTTACAACTGGCTAGTCATTGTGATCTTGAAATGCCAACTGTGCCTTTAAGTATGTTATATAACCTATTTTTTGGTTTCAGTTTTCAAGCATGCCATCATTTCAGTGTTACTTAGATTTCCATATATTTTTTAATCCAAACAAATCTGACCTCAATCATAAGGTTCCATGGCTCCAAATAGCTGAGCTTTTCTAATATTTTATTTTGAGTGCCTACGTTCAATACTTCATCACAGAGATATGTGCTGCAGTCAGTGCCAAATTCGGTAGGGATGTCCTCAATTATCTTCAGTGCTTACCAGGAGAGGGCTCTGTTTTGCATACGGTGCACAGACAAAGGTCCCACTGACATTAGTGCAAGTTTTGTCTCTAAAACTTGCTTTAAATGAAGCTGGCTAAGTGCAAAGGAAAATCTGCATTGTTTCAGCTGCCTGTGCAGGCAGAATGAGGTGTGTTTGATAATCTTAATTTGTATCCTGCCATTTCACCAGGATCTTTTTTTCTTTCCTGGGAGAGACCCGCTCTGCTTCCTGCAAGATACCTATCCATTATGTTTCATGGAAGTTTCATGAAGTTTCATTTAAGTAAACTCTGGAGCTGACCCAGGCAAAATGTTGGGCCATACGCTTTTGTTTGATGATCCATGTGTTCCATGATCACCATGGGATAAAAAAAATCAATGTGCGCGCTGAGGAAGGCTAGCATCCAGATTTATTAGCTTACTTCTTGTCGTTGTTTTGTTCTCACCAGTTAGCATTCTCCTAAAAAATGCCCTGGTCCAGTTCAGATTGTGATATGGGTCAAGGACCATTCCTGGTTCTTTGTCTAGTGGAGGACTATGCTATGCTGGAGAATGAGAGAGCTGATAATTAGGATTTTGGCCTTACGGAAACACTGCTCTGACAGTTTGCCTTAGGTCAGAAGAGCAATCTTCAGAAAAATTTTCTTGTGCAGATGTTGCCTGAAAGTCACTCTCAGATATGTTCCAGAGACAACATTGGGTCAGGTTGTTGAGGAGGCAGGAGAAACGTCAGGGCTGGCATTACCTCACCTCCAGAGCCTCTGGCACTGGGGGAGAACTGAGGGTGTGCCACACATCCATCCGTGTTTATTCTGGCTGTAGAACCTTGTTTCAGATTTCATTTCATTACAAATAAAATAAAGAGCAACCCTTGGATGATTTATAAAAATGTGAACATTTTAAGGTGTACCATTAAATGTTTGTGCTGCTGCTTAGTGTAATTCCCTTGAATTTGCTTTTTAAATCAGTTTTATTTTAGAGTTACTTTCCTCACTTCTGATTACTTCTAGGAATTTCCACCATCTTTTAAAACTTCTCTCTGGTTATTTTTATCCATTTACAAGATTCTTCAATGGAATAACTCTGAGATGGTCACCATAATATTCCTGAAAATCTATTTAAAGCAGCTTCAAAATCTGTGAGATGTAAAACTTGGCATTTTGAAAATGGTTTTTGGTTACATATATAGATAGCATAAACCAGGGGCTTCATTTTACTGTCATTGATCAGAAATGGTCTGGATGAGTTAATGTTTGTGTGTGTTAGTCAACTTTCAGGCATGTTGAGGTTTCCAGTGAAACCAATAGCAAAGCATTCATCAGCGTTGTTGTCAGCAGGATAGAGCTCGTTATGCAATAAACTCCAATGCAGATTCATACCAAGAAATTTTTACTACACTGTAACATTGTATTCTTGCTGTATTCCATTATAATATAATAACATATAGCCAGCAAGGAATGATTTGCTGTAAGTTTTTTAACATGTTTTATAGCAGTAAAAATGTCATTGCCAAATGACGCTACAAATGACATTATATATTACCATTACACTAAAAATAACTCTGTTACTTCCAGAAGCATGATTGAATTCAATTCTCCTAGTAGCATAGGATTAAATGAAGCTCAAGCAATTTCACTCATTTATTTGCAGGTGGTGTGCAATAGAGAAAGG
Source organism: Notiomystis cincta (assembly GCA_013398075.1). Taxonomy (NCBI): domain Eukaryota; kingdom Metazoa; phylum Chordata; class Aves; order Passeriformes; family Notiomystidae; genus Notiomystis; species Notiomystis cincta. Next base: position 31,640 of record VZRX01000649.1, on the reverse strand, counting down.
AAACAGAGAAAAACTGTAAAATGAAAAGCAGATATTCAAAAAAATTATGTCAAAGAGTATTTTCAGAAAATCTGTTTTATTTCAAAGTACAAGTTCCTTTCTCCTGTTAAAATGTTCTGTTCAAAGACTTTAGGCATTTCTGAACGTGTCAGTTACAGCTCCAGTATAATCTATAAGTATTTATGGATTTAAACTGCTAGTTTATTTGCAGCACTGTCAGAATGGTAGCAGGCAGAAAGCCAGGCACAACATTTAGGGGCAATTACCCTTCCTTTGCAGCAAGGATTGCAATGTTGTCTTGCATTGGGATACTCCTGACCAGACTCTTTAGTTGTTGGTTGCTGTGAGGACCTCATCGTGAATCTCAGAGATATCAATTAGAAATAAAATGGTTAGGTTATTTTAAGGGCATTTAAACAGAAGTTGTAGAGGTCTGTTTTTTACATGTCTGTTAGTTAATCCTGAGGTTACAGTTCTTATTAAATCATTCTTTATGCATTGAAATCTTAAAATATACAGGAAAAGTTTGTTTCATCCTGGCTGTGAAGTAGTAAGTGTACTCTGAATGAATCAGTAATGTTCATGGTTTCTGCATTTTTCCAATGGATCTGTATTAGTCTATATAGTCTATATAAGTAGTTATTAATATAATTATTTTATTTACATTTGGTTACTTATTAATATTTACTCATAATTTATACATTCTGCTGGGAGGTCCTTATTGCAGTTGGTAAAATGCAGGATAGGCACATTCCTTGTCCCAGGGATCTTACCAGCTTGCCCCAAGAAAATCTCACAAAAGAAGTTACTAATATATTTTCCTCTGGAGCTGTCATCCATTGATTGAAGTTGATGGAAAGAAGCACTTCAGTTCTAGTATAAACTGGAACATGCCTGGATGTGTATCTGTAGGTTTTGTAGGAGAGTTTTTACTGTAACTACTGCGCTGCACAGATGACAGAACAGTAGCAGAGAAGTAGCTAATTGTTCAATGTACTTTCTGAAACCACCAGCTCCAAATTACAAGCAAGATAAGAAGATACTTATATGAAAGTACATACGGCCATATAACTTTGTTTCAGCTAATATAGCAGTGTTGATACATCTAGAGCTATGAGAGCTACCTGAACAGCCCTTTGCTGATTTTCCCAGATTGGACAAGTAGAGTTTATGTGCCTTCTCAGTTTCGTTTTTGGGGTGGCAGAACTTGTCAGAGAGATGGCTGTGTGTGATCGAGTATTGATGCAATGGTACATGCACATCTTTCTCACCATAAGTTTGCTTTTGGGCAACGGCTGTTCTGAGATGGGAAAAGCATACTTTTGACAACAGTCTCCAAAGCAGTCCTGAGTAGTTGAAAACAGGAGGCAGAGGTTCATCAAAGTAAATGTGCACTCTAAAACCTTTATCCTTCCTAGCCCTCCCATTATATTCTTCTTTTCCTCGTAACAAATACTTAGTATTTTTTTAAGCAATTAAAACCAAATGGTGTAGGTTTTGCCACAGGTCCTAAGTTGTTCTGAGATCTACAAGTGGCTACTTCAGCCCTGGTTTCAGGACATCTCTGCTACTACAGTGAAAAAGAGAGAGTGGAGGTAATGGACAGAAGGGAAGTGGACCTCAGATGAGAACAAAGCAGTTGGTGTAAATCTTCACTCCTTGTCCTATAGCACACCACTTCATTAAAAGGCATACAAAGTTCTCTTCCTCACCTTTTCCATTAGCTGACTACACTTGGGACTGACTGTGAATGTGAGTGCCTTATTAGCATTTGAATGGCCTGTACTCCTATGGTAAAAAACGAAACAAAATGAAACAAAACACATATCCTAAAGGGCCTGTGTTTCATTTTCACTGCCCCATATCCTGTTCTGGGAAAACTTTTCTACACTTCTGACTTCATAAAAGCATATACACATCCTGACACTTTTTTAAAATACACATTTTCATTATTCACACTTCTGAAGCTCGGGGAGGGACCAGCATAAAGGATCTAAATTCTGGGGAAAGTTTTGTTCTGGAAACAATTATTTTTGTTAAGAAATATTGATGAGGTGATTACCTAAGAATTCAGTAGGAAATTGAAGAGGAGGCAATTTCTGAGTTTTGAAAGATCATCAATAACAAGTAAAACCAAGTCAGGTTCCTCTATGAATTGTTTACACAAGAGTAGTTGTCGATAAATGAACTTCAGATTGGATATTAAAGGTACATAGTGTGCAAAGTGTAATACCAGTTTTACTGCTCAGAGCTTGTGAAGACTTAATAATTTATAGGCAATTTAGTCAACCTAGTAGACAAATAGTAAAATCCTTGTAGCAGTCCTCCTCATCATGCATCCCATTAATATTATTTTTCTCTTTTCTTAAATGTATCAATTTTGCCTAAGTTTTATTTTTTAAAAACAGGCAACAACTTTTAAAATAATTGCACTGTATTATAAATGTAATTTAATATTCCCTACTTGGGGGTGGGAATTAATAAATAAATACTTTCATATCTCAGGTAATATAAACCACAGTTATAATGCTCAGATGTATGGTATCAAGGCTTTGCTCTAAGAGTGTAGGAGTTAGGACATGGCATTACCATAGTTAACAGCAAGAGGAGATGCTGTTTCAGTTGTGTAAACATGCAGTTAGTTATGCAAAGCCAGAGATGAACTGATTTTGATGAATTGGTAAGGAGGAAGGGTGACCAGTGCTGGAGACTTTTCTTCATCCACCAGGTTCCAGATGATGGGACAGAGATGTTTTCTGTCATTCCTTCCTCCACTTCCAAAGATGAACGGTAACAGCATCTATGTCAGAGTGCCAGGAGAAAATCAGGAATGTTCTTGTATCAGATTTGCTTTCACCTGTTCAAAAGTTTCAAAAAGTCTTGTGATGAAAGACTTTCAGGAGGAACAGATTAAGAGAGGGCAAATGAGGTAGTAATCTTGCTCAGGTATCCAAGACCCTTCTTACTTGTCCTGTTTGGTATCATGCATAGTGCTCTAAATGAACTGTAATGGGAAACAGGACTTCTAGGAGTGAGCAGTACAGCTGAACTAATTAATGCTTTCTTAAAGGAAGTATTTATTACAAAAAGGGGTTTTTTTCAGCAATTATTCTCAAGTAGAACAATCTGGGAAAGCAAAGCATTAGTGCCCTGACATACCTGCTAGTTCCCTATAGAGGGTATAGATTTCCTCCATCAGAAAAAAAGAATTTTCTCAGTCTCTGTAAGTAGAAATGTGGTTAGGGTTTTTCCCCCTATTGTCACTAATATTTTGGGTGATAATCAGAGAAAGAAAAAATGTAATTTTAATTCTGGGAAGTACTTGGCAATTTACATTCTTGCAGATTTCAATGATGGAGAAACAGGCTTAAAGAACAACATTAAAAGAGATCTTTGGTGGGAGAGAGTTCTTGCTCTGAATTCTACTGAGGTTCTGTAGTATTTGCAGGCTATATTATTATCTACAAGAAATTCCTGAGGAAGAAGAAATTACAGTCTTGTGGCAGCTGAGTTTGGTGAAGTTTATAATGCTGACATAACAAGGTGTTGACGTTGGCCCATACTTATTCCCCTTGTAATCACCTTCTCTTTGAAGTGACTCAATATATATCACATTTGTATTGCAAATATCACACCTATAGTTTGTACACAAATGCTTGAAAGATTTATAGACCTTATTATATTTAATTCTCTAAATTATATTTGTATTTCACTTAAATTAGAGCTTTATGTCAGTTTAGCAAAATTATTAGATAGCTTAGTAATACTTCATATTTATTAGAATTTCTTTTATTAGTGTTTCCTTTGAGACTAAGGGCATCTTTATGGCCTAATTTAGTCTCCTGAGTACAGCCAGTTCATTTTCTGTCTTTTTTCTCTGATTTTTTTAAGTTTTGATTTTTGACATCATCCACTGACACTGTAAAATAATTCCATTAGTATTGTCAGAATGTGGAAACTGCATTTAATTAAAGGAATACTTATTTAGTATTTAGATATTTCCCTGACAATTATACATCAGTGATGTAAAGTGTACTCCTTGTAATGTGCATAAATATTTCTATCATTGTTATGGAAAACAAGGAAATAAGGCAAGAATTATTATTTTCAGGAAACTACAAAATGTGAGTTTGCAGACCTCACAGAGGTCCAGAGCTTTGGTCACCCAGGTACCACATACCATAAGGCTGTAAACAAATCCTCTGTTTACAGAAGAGGCAGGTGGTTAATGCTGTCAACAAGACTTCTTACACCTCCATGAGAATCCTAAGTTAGTAATTGCCCTAGTTCTTGGGCAAGTTGTAAATAGTAAATATTTGAGAAAAATGTCAAAAGTCAAGAAAAGAGAAAAAAACCCCACAGATATGTTAAAAAAAAAATCTTTCAGATGTCAACAGATGTAGTGGCTATTTCATTCTACATGTTTATTATAGTTACACTAAAATTACTGAGAGGGGGGTAAGTTTGCAGCATTAGAAGTCTTAATTTGAAAAACCTTCCATCAACTGTAGTACTGGCTTCATGACCTCGGGAGGTTATCTGCTGACAGTGTGATTCTGGAAACCAGAAATTGACTGCTGCCCTTCAGGTCCTACCTCATGTGCCCTGTAGTAGCTGGGATGGGGGAACCTGTGGGAAGAATGTACTGCTGTCACTCAACAGTGGTCCTTCTGGCTAATTAAAGAGAAGCACTGACAAGCTCTGAAAAGAACCCTGTCAGCCCCCATCAAATAGAACAATGTGACATATTACATGAGTCCTGAGGAAAGGCTTTTAAATGAAAGAAAAATCAAAGGTGGGCAAGTAAAGTACCTACAGGGTTAATGAGATGATCCTACAGAGGCAGATAAAGGGATGCTAAACATGGTACTGTTTTTCCTTAGCTTCCATATCAAAGTTTCCATATGTGTCACATATGATTTATACAACTGAAATTAACACTGCTGTGGGATAACAATAGAGACTTCCAGATTTATTCTTGCTTTGGGAAATAAAATATGTGTCAGTCTCTAGGGTGGAGCTCTTGTTATATTGGGTGTTAAATGACCATCTAATGAAAATGAAAGAACCTTCCAGAAGAACTTCAGATTTAAGGGTGCAGGAAAACAAACATAGAATAATTAAAGTACTTGCCCAGGGTGAAACACTTCCCCAGTACCATTAGCTGACACAGAAACCATGCCTCCTTCAAACCATATTGGCCCTGTGGTATCATGCATTCTAAATATCGGAAGTATAATAAGTAGGAATTTTCATTCTCTTATTAGGCTTTTAGGCTAATTGTTAGGCTTTTTTTCCCCCAGTTGTCAGAATTACAGAATAAATTGTATCCCCCCTCTTCCAAAATGCAGAATTATCTTTGTTTTTTATTACCTACTGAAGTGTCATGGCCCTTCATTCCTGTTACAATTACCATTAACTATTAGCATGAACAGACTGCACAAGACTATATTTAGTGTAGAAAAAAAGAAGGACTGTTTGTGATATTAGTACTGCAGCTGTGTTAAAAAAAAAAAACTATCATCATGTTAGCGAGCAAAATGAATAGTCAGTCATGTAGTTTTTTGCTACGTGTTAACTGATTTAAAAAATCACAAGGCTAAAGAAATAGTAATTTACATAGATGAACAAGCCAGCACTACGTGGCTTGAGCCACATGCTGCAGTATACTTCAGTGTTGAGAGTTGAATTGCTCCTCCTATAGATCTCCACTTCTGCTCAAAGCATTTAAGTAAAGAAAACACCACAAATCGTGAAAGGCCTCTTCCTCATTCTTCTCACATACCTTCTTTGAGGTACCATTTTTAAGTCAGAGTGAAGACCAATGGCCCAACTCACAAAATAAGAAACTATCCCTATCTAAGAGATTTAAAACTGGATAAAAGCTCATGAAACATCATAAAAGTTAGGACACTTGTCTCCATTCATCTTGCATTTCTGCTTGAATGATGGAGGAATGAAGAAAACAGTAGGAATAAAAAAATTCTGCCCTGGGTTCATTTGTGACTAGGGTTTGTATGTTTGGTAGTTTTCAAAGCACTACCAACTTTCCCAGGAAGCTCGAATGGACAAGACAGCTTGTGCCATAGAGTGATAGAAACATAGAATGCTCTGAGTTCAAAGGAACCCATCAGGATCATGGAGTCCTACTCCTGGCCCTGCATAGGACACCCCAAGAGGCACACCATGTGCCTGAGGGTGTTGTCCAAACACTTTCTGAACTAAGACAGGCTTGGTGCTGTATAGTCAATAATGAACAATAGACTTAAAGAGCTGCTAAGATCTGTCTCCTTGGCCTATCTGAAAAAGTACCTACTTGCCTTACCTAGCTGGAAGATTGCCTTCAGCATAATTTAAACTCACACCACTGGAATTACTGCAAAATAACTTTTCCATCCAGATTGTCTGAGTAGCTGCTTCTACTAAATATCTTGCCAGGAGTCTTTAGTTACAGTCTTTAGGACCAACCTCCTCATTATTGTTGGTACCATATTATTTTGTTTTCTCTAATATGGATGTTTCTGATTAAAACTAAATCTTGTAAACCAGTCATTCTAATTCTTAAAATCTACACTGCACTGACAAAGGCTGTATTTTATTTCTATATGTACGGTAGATATGTTCAGAACATCCTCTAATATTCTTTTTGAAGCTGAGCATTTGTTGTCTTCAACAGACTCATGAAAACTATTTTAAAAACAGCAACTCATAATTTTTTATGTGGAAAAAAACTTTCGAAAACATACAGTTCTAATTGTTGGTTTAATCTAATTTTTTGTCGGGTAAAATAATCATTTGTAATTTCATGAACACCAAAGGTCCAAGGTGTTTTTCAGTCTCGATGAAATTCTTGATTTTGTTTTAATGAAATAAAGAAAAGTTGTTTTACTACTTAGACTGTTTGTTTTCTTTCTATTCAGCCTTTTGTTTTCTTTCTATTTCCATCACCACAACACCTCTATTTTGCTCTTCAACACCAGAAGCTGTTTAATTTCCATCCATGCACTGAAAAGTCTAACTGGAAAAGATTTTTACAAATTCTTGGGCTTAACTTTTATTTTCCCTTCAATTTAAAGTCAGATATTTAAAGAAATACAACTAGTAAAGTCATCATGAGTTGTTTAAATATGAATAAACCCCATGTTTCTCACTTATATTTCACTTATATGTAGAAAGTGTGTGCCTTCTTTAAACAACTGAGAGTTCAAGTGTTGCTTGTCACTTTCGGGGGTATAAAGAGTTGTAAATGTACACAAGTTTGGAGTCTGCAAAGAACTCCTGTGGGAGCCTACAGAGCATACACTAGCCAAAGTCTTCTTTATACTGTGGCTCTGGAAGTGCTTTGATATTAAACTGTTTCTCAATCACTTTTGCAATGTAGAAAAGAGTGGTCCTTTTGTTAGATTGAGTATGAGTATCAACAAAAAGTGCATGGGATTAAATGATGGGACTATCCTAAGAACTTTCCTAAAATATTTTTCTTCTCCTGTTAAGCGATTCGGTAAAAATGCTGCCTAAGCAATGCCCTCAGTGTTCAGTTGTCCTGAAATTAGACCACTTTTATCTCATATGGCAGAGGTCCTTACATGAGAACCTGGCATTATGCTTTCTGTCCCTGGTGGCAGCTATTACCAGCAGGCCCCAAGATTTAGGAGGGATATTTTTAGTAGAAGTTTCAGCAAAACCAGGAGATCTGAAGAGGTCTGATACCTTTTTTGTAGTGAGGTACAGAGCTCCTCCCCTGGCAACCACAAGGAGATGGCCAATCATCTTTTGCCAGCTATTTGGAAAAGAGGGTACTCAGGACTTAAAAAGCAGCACAGGACTATACAATTGGAAGATAAGCAAATGCTGATCAGCTAGATCAGCAGGCCAGACAATTCAATAGCTTTAGCTACATTAGCTCTTTTTCTGTAAACAGTCCCCTAGATTTAAGTGGATCTCCTCAGACTGTCTCATAGAAGCAAAGCAGAATCTGGCACAGGAGAGAATTTCTTCTAAATTTCCACTTTATTGCTAAATGTTTTTCTTCTTGAACTATGTTAACACCATAGGACTACATTTATATTAAAGGAAACTTATGTCATGATGGAACTGTGAAAACAAACTTCAAAGGCATATCCTTAACGTTGAAAATGTTCACCACGGATGGACTGCTCTTCTCTCTTTCTAATAAACAAGTCTGAAACTGCTTTGAGTCGTGAAAGGAGATAGATTTCACATTGTAAAAAACACTGAAATTATGAAGACAGGTGCTAGAGGAGACGTTTGGCAATTTCATTAGCATGTGCTTGCAGAAGGAGAATAGGATGTCCTAGCGCGGAAGGGATTCTTAGAAACATTTCACAAACACTTATTTTTTAAGTTTTCCTGATACTGATGAAACCTGAGTTTATGGGAGAAACTAATACCTTAAACAGTGGGGTTTTTCCCACTGCATATGATCCACAATACTTAGAAATTAAACAACCAAAGCAAGAACCACTTATCAGCAATCATCCAAGAAAAGGAATTAGCGTAACATAGAAGCTCTGAAAAAAGAAATCAAAACCCCACCGGAAGCATAGGATAGGAAGTCCTGGGCCACTTGATAAAAATCAGAGGAAGAATTACCATTGACTTCTGCTGGATCAGAATTTCACTCAGCATGAATTTAGAGTAAGCAAAACTAAATTATGTATATGCTAGCTAGGCCAAGATAGTGTAATTTACACTTGTGAAAGTGCCGTGCCACTGATGCATCAGCATACCTACAGTGCACATTCCATTTGTATTTTAGTTAACATAGATAGTTGCAGATCCCTCCATAAATTACATGAATAGTGAAATTGTAGGCAAGTGCAACTAAAGATAGAACTGTAGCAAAACATCTGCATGAATCATTTCTACAGTCTAGGTTTGTTTTTGTAGAACACAAACAGGTTGTACTTACAGAGCATAAATTCTGTGTTCTCCAAAGAAGTGCAGAGCTGCTGTACACATGTGGCATTTGCATAATGCTGAACTGAGGGGTTTCATTCTCCTTTGTGTTTGTAATCTAAATAGTACGAGACAGCTCAAAGTCCATCATTATTGTGGGCTGTCTTAAATACACTTCCATAGCAGGAGAAGTGGAGGCAGACGGCGTAGAAGACCAATGCTCAGAAAAGAGGATGAAACTGCTCTGTTTTGTCATCTCGAAGGAGATTTCCTCTTAATAAAAAGGATCTCCACTTCACCAGTCTTGTAAGTGTACTTAAGATAGCCCACAAAATCTACTAGTATTTTAAGAAGAACAAGTGGTAAAAGTGGGTAACTGCTTTACCTAAGATCTCCACTGAGGCAACTGTCAGTTCTGCCATTCCTATTCAAGGAAAAAGTATTTTCACAGGGCTGGAAAAAATATATGGGTATAAGAAGACTTAGGCATAAAGTATTGTAACATGGAAATATCTTAGCATTCATTAGGACCAAAACTACAAAATCATAGTGTATATTTGCTATGTTGCACAGAAATCCACCAGCTGTATAAAAATCCACTCCATATATAAAATGGGGTTTGAACATACTGCTCTATAAATAAACCTATTAATGTTTGCTACAAGTTTATATAATACTATGAGCAATAGGCAAGTGACAGAAGAATGGAACTAACAAAAATGTGCCAGTTGACTTCGTTTCACGTCCTACTTTTGCCAGATTTTACCTACATTTTATCTACTTGCAGAGCTGTACTACAAATATTTTCTGTGTCAATAGTTGCAAATTTTCAGGATTTGCAGTCTACGATGCTTTGACTAAGAACTGTCAGCAGGAGTAGCTTGGCTTTGGATCTCATGAGCTATACCATGCAGGCTGCTGCTTTATTATATATCTAATCTCTGAGGCTTCCTGTTTTTTCCACATATCTGCCTATCCAGCTCTCTAACATTTGCTTCTCTAGTGTAAATACATCATGTAAGCACACGCTGTTTTAGCCTGTGAATTTATTAACTGCATTATGGAGCAAAAATCAGAAAGAGGGGGTTTTAAAAACAAAATCACCGTGAAGTACTTACCATCTATTAGAGAGACGCACATGGTGAACATTCCTCTGTATTCCACTACGAGTGTTACATCTTGAAAACAATCACACTAATAGGAAACCCCGTTAAAATATTTTCCCACCACACAACCCTCCAGCCGGAGACTGTTTCAGACAATGGTTTCACTTTTTAGTAATGATATTCTTAGCAGTCCCATTGTTCTAAACTAGTCCCACAGATATCTAATTTTTAGTAGGATAACACACGCTATTATAATATATCAGAATATTTAACCAGAAAATTTTCCTCCAATTTTACAGACTTAAGGGTGCTATATCACCTATGTAGTTTCTTGCATATTTCTGACTACTAGTTCTGTATTCTAGAACTAAACAAACTTTGTCACACCAGCCCTATCCGTGACAGATTTCCACTGCCTGGGGGTGTTTATGGACAAGAAGTAAGCAGTCTGTTTTAATTCATCAGAAAGTGACCCTAATGAATAGGCTTAAAGCCTCATCTGTTTACTAGTATTGTATTATTTGTTAAACTGTCTCATGGTCAATGCCGTTCTCACCAATGTACTTGGCTAATGGCCTGTCAACATTTCCATTAGAAACTCTTTTTGAGAATCAGTGGCTTAGCTGAAACTTTACAATAGTGGTGCCTAGAATACTAGTTCCCAGATGTGGTTTGAATATTTTTATTAGAATTTTAATATGAATGCATATATACGAATGCTAGAGAGGAATGTTAATGGTCTTATTTAAACCAGACAATCAGTGTACAAGTTTCAGCTCCCTATGATTTAGCCAGTGCACCTTGGGCTTCAGGGGCAACCTGTATTATTTCAGTTTCCACATTCTTTGAAACAGTGAGGTGCCTTAAATCAAAAAGCAGGGTTCAGTTATCTGCTTGAAACTGGGCCCAAGTATGCTCACAACGTCCATGAACACTGCAATGGGCCAGTTCAGACAGCACTGCCAAATTCGCACCCGTTGGGGACTTCCTGATGTTTGTTAGTCCTGTTCCAGTGTCATGCGGTGTGCAATATGAGCTGCTTCTTGCTGAGTGCAAACTCCAAAGTGGCGTCATGAGCCCTCTGGGGAACACAGACATCATCCTTTTTATTAAGGACCTGGCTGGCACCCATCACACATTCTGCCCACTTCTTATTTAAGAAGAAATATCTTTGTGCATTTTCTTTGCCTCTTTCTTTAAAAATTAAGTACTGCCATCACTTCTGAATACATTCTTCCAAATACCAAAACCAGAGCCTGTCAGGAAACTTCTTCAGCTTTTATAGGCACAAGAAATATTTAGGAAAATAATGAACTGCAGCCACAGTGGTCCAGTCTGACTGGAGGGCTGTACAGGCTGGTAACAGCACATTCATCACAAAGAAGAGGCAGCTCATGCTAACAGGACCCCTTGACATCCCTTCCCCAGGTTAATCTGCATCTACTGAATTTTCAGTATTGTCTTGAGGCGATTCTGTGACAATCCTGTATTCCTCATCACCTGCTGGAAGTTTTTGTACCTTNACATTCTTCCAAATACCAAAACCAGAGCCTGTCAGGAAACTTCTTCAGCTTTTATAGGCACAAGAAATATTTAGGAAAATAATGAACTGCAGCCACAGTGGTCCAGTCTGACTGGAGGGCTGTACAGGCTGGTAACAGCACATTCATCACAAAGAAGAGGCAGCTCATGCTAACAGGACCCCTTGACATCCCTTCCCCAGGTTAATCTGCATCTACTGAATTTTCAGTATTGTCTTGAGGCGATTCTGTGACAATCCTGTATTCCTCATCACCTGCTGGAAGTTTTTGTACCTTGAAACTGCAGCCGGGAGGACTCTTCAAAGCGACTCACTTGACCTTGCAGCCAGAATGTTTACATATTTTTACCCAGCTGGAGACTTTTTTTTCCCTCTGATAGTAGCGGAGGAGGGGGGGGTTGGTCTCAACCTTTCAGCTTTTGGCTGGAGAGGGACGGAGATCTGCCTCAGCGGCTCCTATTCCTTTTTTGATTGCTTTTGGCTTGCTTCTTCAACTGAGACCAGATCACCATCTCTGGGATGCTCAGTTGGGACTTTGCACCCCTCAGCCTGGCGGGGCCTGGCTCTGCTTAGGCCTTGGGCCTAGGAGATACGTGAGAGAGCTATGGGAAACCCACCAATCTCCACCTCTGGGATGGGATGGGGATTCAGTGTCCTTTTCTTCCCTGTGCCTGGAGGAGGGGGAACTCTTTTTTTTTAATAAATAGGCTTTTTCACTTTCATTTGAGAAATTCTTTTCCTGAACCTGTGGGGGAGGGGCTGCCGGGACTTGCTTGCCTGGCAGACAGGAGAGAGAGAGGCGCCCTTTTCAGGTTGTTTCCTCCTGGATTTGTGTCCAAACCAGCACAAGTATGAACAGATGGGTTTGAAACTACTGGTTTTCATGAAGCTGCTGGAAAAGCAACTGTCCTAGAGATACCATGATTTTCTCCCCAAACATGCCCTGGGCACAGTCCAAGCATGAGCTATCACAGATCCTACAAAGGCAACATGGCTAATGAAGGGTCTAGAAAACCTGTGTTATGAGGAGAGCTGAGGGAACTGGGTTTGTTTAGTCTGAAAAAGAGGATGCTCAGGGGGGACCTCACTGCTCTCTACAACTCCCTGAAAGGAGTTTGCAGTGAGGTGAGGGATGGTCTTTCCTGCTGTGGCTGCAGCCAGAGAACCAGAAGGAATGGCCTTAGACAAGGGAGGTTCAATTTAGATATTAGAAAAGAAATTTTCTCTGTTAGGGTGGTCAGGCACTGCAATAGGTTGCCCACCTGGAGGTGCTTTAGAGGTGTTTGGATCTGTCTCTGGGTGATGTGGTTTAGTGGTTTAGGGATTATGGTGGCAGTGCTGGGTTGACAGTTGGACTGAATGATGTTAAAGGTCTCTTTCAACCTTGATAACTCTATGATTCCATGATTTCGGTAATTCTCAATATGTGGGTTTTGCTGATGTGAGGATTGCAAAGTGAGTAATTTATTCCTCATTCAATTAGAAAAACCATGGCTCATTAAAAGACTGTTCCTATAAAGGTGAAATGACACCTCAAACCCTAGTAAGACTGCTGCTTAGTGTTATAATGTTTAGGCCCTGATTCTGGTTCCAAGATCAAAGAGATGACAAAAGCCTAGGCAGGAGTAAGGTAGCATCAGGTGATGTTAGAAACAAGCTTTGCACAGGGATTCTTCAGGTACTCTTGTCACATCAAAAGAAAGGGAAGACCTATGATGGAATTTACCTTTATCAAGACCTCTTTAAGTACATGGTCTCATCTAGGCAGCGTCTCTACTACGACACAGCCTTTAATCTTTGCCATGGCCCTGTTTCCCAAGTGCAAATAGGAAGAAAATTATAGCTGGAAGCAAGACGGGAATGTCAGGAACATGGGTCTTGAACCTGGAGAGATTCTCTCATGTTGCTCAGTGACTACATGAAATACAGATGATTTAGAAAGTAGAAAAATGTTATACAATCCAACCAAGAAGTCTATACTGAAAGGAAATTAAAGGAAATGAAAGAAAAGGGTCAGTTTAAAAGGCTAACTGAATATAAATATCATGTTTATAAAATAAAATAACTACTGAGTTAGACCTTCATCTTTAGCTCTCAAGATGAAAGAAGTTGAAGTGCTCCATAATGCCAGGCTTGCTTGAGCACCTTTGCTGTTTGAGGCAGCCATTCTTACCCCAAAAAGCAAGACGACCTCATGCTCTATGTGAGACTGTTGCGCAATACTCCAACAGCAAGCATTGGGAGCCCATCTGAGTTATGGGCCCACATTTTGTAATCTTGGTTCACAGGCTATAAATAAACATGTAATGGATCCCTCTTCCCAGAACAAACTAGATGCCTTCTGGTGTCAGCTTGAAGTTAGGAATAAGTTTCTCATTTTCTTTGCAAATATTCAGGGGTACTTGGTGAATTTCAGTTAGTAAGGGTAACGCCATTTATTGCTTTACTGATAAATGGATAATGGAGCTAAATAATGATTTCACAGGCTCTTTTACAATACTTTTCTAATCTTTATCTTTTCTTATTCATAAATTCGAGATATTAATTCCTATCTAGTTGTGGCTTTTTGACCATCCTGATGATGCTTTTCAAATCTTAGAACTTTTTTGTTGTCCTTGAATTCATGCAAAGTATTTTATGCAAGAGCCTTGGACTTTGGCACAGTCTGAACTAGGTGGAAACAGATGTCCTTCTAGGAGCACATCAGAAAATCCAATTGGTTTTAAGCATTTGTGGAGACCACTGGTGATGTTCTTCATGTTGTTGATGTTCAGTGATGTTTGGTGATGTTCAGAGTAAACAGAAGTACTAGATACCTAGTGCATATGGTAGGAAAAAGAAATGTGTAAAATTTAAATACATTGAAGTTGAAACCCACATATTTATACAGGTAAGGGATATTTGCCATTGGAACAAACTCCTGAGGAAATAAAACCTGCACCATCTCTTTGAATTTTTCTAGACAAATCTCGATGCTACAGTGAAAGAGCATGTTATTTTGCTCATGAAGTACACCTACATGTAATCGTATAATTTGTATCCTTTTGGGGTCATCAACCACCATTTTCCCTTTTAAAGTCTATAAATCTTACACACTTGTGATAATAAGGATGATAATAATTTGGTGTTTTAGCTAATGATTAGATTCCTTTGAGAACGAAAAATTTAACTCTACTAAGAGGTTTGATTTTGCTTTGTTTCATTTTGTTTGAGGCACCACTTTATCTTCTTAAACTTGTTTAAGTAAAATAATTAGGGCGCCTTTTTAATGCTTTTATGTTAATTACTCAGCTAGCATTGCCCCACAACTTTCCAAGTAGGCTGAGCATAATTTAGATTGAAATGAAAACAAATTACTGGGTATAGGATATACCAAGCAGACTCTTTCTATAGAGGAGGGAAAACTTTGCATTTGTGTTTGTACTACGTGGATTTTGGACATGCAGTGCAACCACAGTGAAGTACTGGTGGGACTTGCAATGTATAGTGAAGTTCTGAGCCCAAACAGAACTCTCAACAATCAGAGAATTTTCTAAAGAAGATTTTCATGGCAGATCTGAAGACTAATCCCCAGCAATACCTCTCAGGGTATTGTGCATGTGTAAAATAGGTAGAAAATGGAATGTTCTTCTCCCTTTACAGAAAGGGAGCAGAAACAGTGGGAGCCTTGTCTCAGTTTATATAGGAATTCAGTAGTGAGCTTTCAGCAGAATCCACTCCATGCCTTAACAACAACCCTGTTAACCAGCATTATTGCTACTCTTTCTGTTATTGCAAACAATTATAGCAGGTCTGGAAAGAAAAGTAAGGGAAAACAAACAATCAAGTTTATCAGTCTGTTTTATTTTATCTATTTCAGCATAATTGCTGCTACAATGTACATACTCTGAGCAGTATATAAAATGTTTTAATGACCAGGACAGAGGGTTACTAGCTAAAGGACAATTAAGTGGTTACCTCCTAAGTTGCCTGTTACACATTTACATCTGGAGGGAAATTGTACTCTGCCTGCAAAGGACTGCTTGGCAACACAGGCTAGTGCTCTGCCTAATCTCAAGCATCCTAGGGCCAAAGCATAAAAAGAAGCTTTGGCCTTGTAATTCTTTCCATGGCAGTGCCCGCCTGCCTCAGTGCCTGGAGGAATTCACAGCAGGTGGCACACTGACCAGGGACCATGGTGTGTCCAAGGTATCAGTACTTTCTAGGGCACAGATGCTTTACCCTGGCTGCAGGGCAGCAGGATTGGTGGTGTCCTCTCCTGGAGTGAGGCACCTGGAAAAGATATCTTCTTTCCTTTCTTTTTTCAACAACCAAGGATTAGTTGTTTAATCCTTCCTGACTTCACAGGAGGAGCTGATGGTACTCCTTATGTTTCAGGAATCCCCCAGTCTGGAAATATACTGGAAAGAGGAAGAAACAGGATGTTTGCCCTCAGAGCTGTGCTGGTGTAGGAGCTTCTTTTTTTGCATCTGTTGCTTTTACTGGTGATGTGTCCCCAAAGGCTGTGCACAGTCACATTCACAGGTTGCATGCAGCAGAATCTGCAGACTTGTCAAAACACATATGCAAATATGATACACAATGTATGATGTTTAGCACACCAGAAGCGTCTCAGATTTTTCAGAATGTGTATTAATCTTTCTGCAGTGCAATAGTTTGAGGCTGAAATCAAAATAAAACAGAGTGAAGTGACAGTCCTGATGGAACTTCTACACTGAGTGGATGGTTGTGAAAAGGAAGAGGAAGAGGAGAAGAGGACAAGTACCCAGAAGCTGACATTGAAGTATCTCTGTGAAATTTTACTATCTTGTTCATTAATCAAGTACACAGTGTAAAAATTATGGTTGAAATAAAGAGGAATATCTAAAGAGGCATTTTAATAAGTACAGTCTTAGACGTGACGATTATTATGCATCTTATTCCTCCTTTGTCATTAGTCACCCAATAGCTTCAGCACTTCCCACTCTGGGTTCAGTATCATTTTTGTCATCCTCAAGAAAATGTTACAACAGCCAGTCTAGAGGCTACACTGGGAGAGAAAAGTAGGTATTTTAATTTACTAGACTAAATAAAGGAAAAGTTTGAGTACAATCAGACATGGTGGCAGGCCACGTGAGATAAAAAAGGAAACCCTGGTTTCCAGTATTACTAGTAGCGATGGCTTGATTTGAAAACCTGGACTTGTTTTAAAATGAGGGAGTTCATATTCCAAGACAGTCAATAGCCTTGGATAAGATGAAGGAAGATAAAGAGTAGAACCAAAGTTGCATAAATATTGTAACCATATCTAATCTCTCAGTGGTCATAGTTTTGCTGGGCTTGAATATTTAAGGGTATTAAAGAACTGGCTACCAGAGCAAATCTCATTTGAGAATCCAGTGAGGCTACGACTAATTTTTAAATTCCACTGAGGTTCAAGAATGAGAAAATTAGCAATCTGCTTAGTCCTGTAAAAAAAGGTTTCTGGGCATATCCAGCAGCAGATTTTTGGCTGTTTAGAAATTTTCAAATAAAACATTTAAATAGGATTGGGCAACAACTTAGATGGAGATTAAGAATCTCTCTGACAGACAGGTTCTCCATGACTGTAGCTCTGAAGTGGATCTGTGACACGACCTATGAATTTCTCACATCCATACTTAGACCTGAAAGCTGGGCATGTTTAGATCTGAGTTTTTCACTGAATAAAAATGGTAAGTTCCAAGCTCCTGTACACATTCCAAATAAAATGAGGAGGATTTCAAATGAATTAATTCTTTTTAGTAAATATTTAACCATGGCTTACTAGTTCTGGGCATTGAAAAATCTGGATTCAAACGAAATCACAAAGTTCCTTTAGAAACTGTCGCGGTTTGGACAGGTGTTTACCAAGAAAGGCGGGAGCCTCCCTTGGAATGAGAAATGTGAACCCCTCTTCCCTCTGAATTAGTAATATTTTGAAATTATTTGGTCTCAGGCAAAAGATAGGGAATAGGAATAATAGATCTTTAGTAAGTATTTATATGAGGTAAACAGACAACAACTGTACCGGTGACACCAAACCAGACCCAGAGAACCCACTGGCAGCTGCTCTCAGGTGTCAGGCACCTTCCCCTCGGTGCAGTTCCGGTCCCGGCCGGCAGGGGCGCTGTGGCTCCGCTGGGCAGGGCAGGTGCGATGGTTCCCCCGCGGCTGCAGGGGGCGCTGTGGGGCAGCTCGGGGAGCAGACGCCAATGGCGGCTCGACCGCAGCGATCCCGGGGTGGTGGCTGAGATGTGCTGGAAACCCCGCGGCTCTCT
>VZRX01000649.1:0-13723 GCA_013398075.1 Notiomystis cincta | reverse complement strand
AGCAGCAGCAGGGCCAGGGCAGGGCTCTGGAAGGCCGAGCGGTCCAGCGGGACCGGGCTGTGTCCCAGCTCCTCCCAGCTTCACCCCCTGCGGGGTCTCTGTCCCTCCCTGAGAAACCCCCAGATAGGGAGGGGCCGCACCCACATGGCCGCTGGTCAAGCAAGCCATTGTCTTCCTTAAGTACCGGATCATTTGCATTTCTAAAGAGGAAAAAATTTCTCTAAAAAACGCAGAAACCCTAACAAATAATGGGATATTTTCATTGCCTGTTTGCTACTGAGGGTGTTTTTTCCCCAGCATTTAGTATCTGCTTCATTAACACCAGAAGACTCTTGGTGAAGAAAGAGGAGCTAGAAACTCCCATTATTTATTAAAAAAAAATTAAAAATAATACTTTCAAATGTGCATGATTTTAGGGCTTAAGGTTCCTAGAATAATTGTTCGAATATGGTACAAATAGGAAAGCAGACCTATATTTTGTGTCCTAAGGATTAACTCTTTCTCAAGGGAAAACAAAAGGATGCTATGAAAGCAGGTAGAATTGCTATTGCTGTGCTGGGGAAACATAGAAAAGACTTCTCTTGATCCCAGTGATGGAAGAAATGCCCCTGGATCAGGCAAGAAGGTAGGCATTGCTTTTCTGTCTTTCTTGAACTCTGGGGCAGCCGAACTGACTGCTTTCACAGGTAGGGGATTGCACAGAACTGCCTGTCTTCACTTCCTTACCCAGGTGTCATCTTGGGCTAGGAATACATACCCTAGGAAGCTCCTTGAGCTGCTTCCTTACTTACATTGAGGCTCTGCAGTATCCTAAATCAGCCAAAACCTGCAAGGTACAAGCGGGCCTTGAGTGTTGTATTTCAAATAACACACAACAGTATTCTTTTGGAAGGGACATCCTCCCTTCTGTAACTGTGTCATTCCTTCTGCTATTAATGGGAGCTGCTAAAGAGGGAGGATAAATCTCAGAAAACAGTGACTACAGTATGACGCATGTCCTTACTTAAGCAGTTAGGCAAATGCAGGCTGCTTTTTCTCTCTTCAAGGGACATAGAACAGCTGAGGGACATTATTATTTCCCAGGGCCATCAGAAGTGAATCCAAAGGACCAGCAAATATTTTCTTTTCAGTCTATACTTGTTTCACTTCCCAGCTCCAGTGAATTTTTAGTTCAATGTCTCTAAAAAACTGAAAGGAAAAGTAGGCCTGCCATGATTGCTATTACAAATTGCCAGTGATGTGAAGCTGAAATATAAACCATATCAGAAGTTGTAAGCACCATGAATTTTTTCCTGTTGTAAAAGAACACAATGGGTTTTAATTTTCAGGGAACAAATGAGAAATTTTCAAAACTCTATATTTTTTTATCCCACAGGAAAATATTCAGGGGAATGGAAATTCTCAATTGTAACACCAGTTCAGTACAATATTTTGGGGATCTCTGGTCTAAAACTTGATTTCCTAATCAAACTAATCAATCTAATTTCCTAATCAAAACTAGAAAGAAACTGAAGGATATGATGAAAAAAGAGTGATAGAAACCCCAGAACAGCAAAAAGGAACTTAGCTGGGACAGAAAAAGTTGTTGACTAAAGACTCTGCTCAAGTTAGTGTTTACTTTTTACAAAAACATAGATGATTCCACCTGGATAAACCTGCAATTGTCTCTTTTATGTGTCTTAAGCATCCAAAACTGCAATGACAAGTCCCTTTTGATTTGATTTTCCTTTACCTGATGTTATGAATAGAGCTTCAGAAAATCTTGAATTCATGACAGGAACATTTATGAAAACTTTACAAGTTTCATGGTACAAGAACCATGTTTCCTGCTCAACTCTATGACAGGTGTTGAATTTTTAAATTGAAAATTTATTGCAGTGTGAAAGTCTGCAGTACAGCATTTTTTCCCAATACTAAACCCAAAGATTTCCTAAAAAAACCAAAAAAAAACCCCAAAAACAACAACAACAACAACAAAAAAAAGTGAGCCTTATCAGAAACCAGGACAGTCATAATTATGATTGTCAGGATCCTCAAAATTAATTACAATTTCAAGCTGTGACAGAGCCTAAAATAGCAAGAGCTGCTGGTGATCCAAAAATCACTCACAGCATGTCCAAGCTAGTATTTGGCAGAGAGCATATGCAACTTAAAAAAAGAACATAACCCTTTAGGCCCATGCAAGCAATTAAGCTTTTTGTGGAAATGTCAGGCCATAAGTATGAAAAGACCTTTCAATTGTTTATGCACAACTTTCCTCTAATTAGTGAGAACTGATTTTAATTTTTGCCCCTTCATTTTTCAAATAAGACCAGATGGGCTTAAGTTTGGAGGGCAGCTGTTCTGTTCAAAACAAAATAAAGAAAAAAAGGAGATGATTCCTGCCAAGTCAGACTCCATGATTCTTACAGTGAGGGGGTACAAGTAAATGCCAATCAGCTTAGCAGCATTGAGAGATACGTAAGGAACTTAGCCTGAGAGCTCTGCTGACGACGTAAAACAAGAAGACATTTCCAGAAGTGTCTGTCAAACAAAGTATAAAAATAATCAGAGGCTGTTGGCACAAGTTACTGTGACTCTAGCTGATGTTCAAGTGGATGAAATTTAACAGCACTTTGATAACTTTTAATTTCATTGTTGCAGTGCTTTTTGCTAATGTTCTAAATGCAGTGATCAGTGAGGTAAAATGAACTATACAACCATGTTTTATCAGAGCTACCTCAAAAAACTAATGGGGACGATTTTTCTTTCATCACACAAGCTGTTAAATCACTGCTGTCATATTAACTTGTGCTTTCTCTGCCACTCTCTACAGCTCTGTCTTCCATGTGAAAGACAGTGACTTATTCCTCCTCTGTCTCCATCCAGTTTTCCTACACCTCTGAGCCTAAAACAACATGCTTTAAGTCTTGAGTGTGATGACCCCAACACTGAATAACTACAAAATAGTTCAGTAGAATGCAAAGCAAATGTCACCTACTGAGTAGGCAAAACCACACATGTTGCTCCTGGAATCTTGCCTTGGCTTGAATTCTCTAGAAGAACGCTAAGCCAGTCTCCTGACTTTCTAGGCTTCAATATGTAAATTGAGATCAGTATTTATCCAAGCATTGGAGAATGAGGAGGTTGCACTAAATGGTAGTTGTTTAAAATCCTTGGGTAAGAGACTACTTATATAAATGCTATGACATCGACAATCCATTTATAAGAGGAAATACATAACACAATGTCTTTCAAACATCTTCATCCAGTTCTGCCAAAAAAGAGGCAAAATGAAGGATCTCATTTAGATTTTTGATGATGTATCATCAAACACTGCTGTGTTATTTGGAGCTCTTTCTAGAATTTAGATGAGTTATTTTGTTCACTTTGCCTCTGTTTCTGTGGCCTGTCTTATCTGTTTGTCTTAGAAGCTCTTTGCAGCAAGGATTATTGCAATGTGTCTGTGGTACTTAATGAGTTAATCGTATTTTGGCCTTGTTGGCTCTGCCTTAACACATAGTGCTAAAAATTAATCAATTTAGTGCTTAGATTTACAACTGCAGTTTGATGGAAAGTTAGAGTACAGGAGACAAGTGATATCCTCTTACACTGGCAGAGCCTGCAGAAAAGTGTTCCTCTCAGTAGGTCAAAGCAAGAAAAAAAAGAGTGAGGGAATGCATGTGATGTCAGTGCTCCTGCAATATAAAGCTGAGGCAGAAGCATACATCTCCAAGAAACAAGTAATAAATGAGCGCTAAGAATATCAAATAGATCTCCTTGGTTCCATGTGTTGATTGCAGTATTTGTGAACACAGCCTCTTAAGTGTTACCTTTCTCTTCAATTCCCACTGAATTTTGTTCCATGTTCTGATTTCTTCCTATTACTTGATGTATCTTTATTTTCATATATGAGAAAGCTGAATATTAAAAGCAGTCCAGGTCACATATAACAATATTTGGCTGATGACACAAACGGAGGGAAATACTAAGTTATTGTTCATATCACTACTAAAATTGCAAAAAGATGGGATCATCAGGATTCTCCCTGTAACATGGCAGCTGGGAATGAATTATGCTTCAAGGCATCTTATGAGACTGGAGTGTCAGGATGATGAACCATTTAGTCCTGTGAGAACTAACCACAACAATATTCAGCACTCACATGGGCACAGAGGATGATTTGGTCTCAGAAGTTATTAAATTGCTCTAAAAGTGCAAAGAAATACAAGTTCCTAACAGTGACGAGAATTTGGTCAGTGGAAGAGGCAAACTGGTTGTTGTCTTGAAATAAAGGACTGATGACAGGGCTGTGTTTGAAATACCACAGCCAATGCAACAGCACAGAGTAAAAGCATGACTTGTTCTTGTGGATGATGGATATAGCTGTGAGTGCTGTCTAGAGAGTTTTCATTCATGCTTACATTTAAAATGTACTACAGTATAGAGGCAGTAGCACAACTTGGGATTCATTCCACCAACTTCAGCACAAGGAGTTTGGATCTGCTCTGGAAAACATGTCTCACCAAATTCTTAGGAAGGTGTTAAAGCACTGGCTCTGAAGCATCTTCGCTCTGCCTGGTAAGGGTCAAATCTAGGGAAGAAAGAGAGTGTTCAGTCTGCCTTCCTCCTTGTCTGCAGAGCCTTCAAAGGAAGGGTGCCCAAATAAAGTCCATTTCACATGTATTGCTGAGAAGCAACTCAATGGCAATGACTTCCACTGCTTAACACAAGCCCAGCCTGAGTCTGACCCGGCAAGCCCAAAACAGAAATCTCTGTATCTCATTACCAAAACTCTGAACCATCCAACTCATTTGACTTCTCATTGTGTAGACTATAAATAACTTGATTCCAGACATTGCCAGATGGTGCAACAGGGCGAAGGCCACCACAGAGGAGCATGTGCTCTAATCAAAGCCTGTATGTGAAAGCTTGCTTTCAGCTTGTATGTCTGGTGGTTTACTTTGAAGGTCACCTGCCAGAGGTGGTATTTTGCTGTCTTTTCAATGGATGTTGGCTGCTTTTTGACTAGGGAACTGTGTTTCCCTCAGGCTTCAGAGGGAAAATATGGTACACCATCCCCAGGATTAGGAAAGCCAGGGGGCTAAGCAATAGCACACAAATGCCAAGGAGCTGGCTTTGATGTAGTGGTTAAGACTCCACAGGAATTCCAAGGCCAAATCCCATGGATCCTGCCTCTGGCACGCAGAGGAAGCTTTCCCTCTGGCTTCCTTGCTGCTCTCAACCACTTTTGCAGAGGCAGCACAGGCAGCAAGGTTGTGGGGCTGCCCTTGGCTCCTGGCCAGCACCTGCATACTGAGCCCTGGGCAGGAGGTGACCGACCACAAAAGGCTTGCTAAAGCTGCTCCCAGCAGAGCTAACATATTCCTCACTGTGAGCTTTCACTCCCAGGAGAGCAGTTGTGTCACTGCTTAGTGCATTTGTTTATTATCTTCTCACTAGCAGCCTCCACCTTCAGTGTGGCCTGTGCTCCTGCTATGGCAGGAGCCATAGCAAACTGTACCAGTTTGTTTACTTTGCCCTGCTTTTTACCTTGTCTGTGTTATGGCTAAGGCAATGGATGCTGGTGGGGGGATATCTCCTAAAGCCATCTTTCCTATTTGCAAAACCCGCAGTCTTTCCAATGCACGTTTCTTTGCAATTTTCTTCATAGCAAGCTTGCATCAAATTTGCCACCATGGAGTTCGATATCCTGTTCTCTCAGCGTGCAACAGAATGGCTTAGGACACTGCTTTCTTTGTTGGAATCAAGAAGAATTGTATTTTATTTTGTATTATATTCATGTGGCAATGGAAAGAAATGTTGTTGTAGTGGTTTGGATCACTTACATGAACGCATCATTCCTATGGAAGCTACGTAGGTGCCCAATAAAGACAGAGGGATTCAGGAACTCGATTTAGTAATGGCTAAATTATAGCAATGGTTGACAGTTGTGTGTGCTTTCTGTCCCAGTAGTCAGGTACCTAGAGGACATGACTAAGATTAGAAGATGAGAAAAAATCATACAGACAATTAATACAGACACACTTAAAGTACTGCAGTATTAGCAGAGCAAGTCCTGCTTAAGAAGGCTTTTAACAATTATCAACAATTCTTTAGAAAAGAGCCACAGTTTACATGTGCAGTCAGTTGCTTTCTAATTGCTACAGCAGGCTACCACTGGGAAGAACAAAGGAAATATTTAGCACATCGTAAATTCTTCTGCAGCCCTGCCGAGTGGCTGGAGTTCAGATTACAAGTTTATAACCAACATTTGAGAGCAATTTCTCCTCCACTTTGAGAAAGTGGGTGGGGAAGCTGTTCGACACTTTCTTCAAATGCCTGAAGTAATGTGTGTCTGAAAGAAATGCGGGTTCAAAATTCTCTTCCACTTGTCTTTTGATTCAGGCTTGCATTGTACTGTTATACATTTAAATGCTAAAAAAAACCCTTTGCTAAAAAACAGATGAATGTGCCATTGTTGTTCCTGTTGCTATAACTTTTAGCTTATAACTTCAGTGCTGTTGTGGGTGATTTGCTGGAATCTTGCGAGCGGATCAGTATTTGTTCCCAGCAATGCTTAGGGTCTTGCAAAGGCTGCAGGGGGATGTATGCTGGTAACTGGAGGTATTAGTCTCCTTGAGTCGGTACTTAATCATGTCCATGTCTCGTGAATGAGGTGTTGAGGCTCTGACAATTGTAAAGATTTCAAGATCTAGCAGAAAAGAAGCTGATGCCCTGGTCGAGACAACTTTCCCTTTAATTTGAATGCTAGGTGAATTCAGATGTTACTTAAGTTTCTCCTAGCTTCACAGGGACAGAATATTCTCCATTTAATGTTAGTAATGAGAAATATTACTGTCTACTCAGCAGCTGCCAGTAATGTAGAAGAGATGTAAGCAAGGGAATCTGCTGTGTTACTTAGCTTGGAGCGATTTCAGTGTTAACCCTCTTCAGTTCAGTTTTCTGAACTTCTCTGTAAAGAAAAAATTGTCTTAGAACTTAAGACATGTTAGACGTTTGTCTGCATCTACTTTGATATGCTTGTTTCTTCTTTTTTTTTTTTTTGTTTTGTTTTGTGGGGTTTGTCAATACTTCAGTATGTCAGCCAGCATTACAACCCACATGTATTTGCTTCTCTCCTCCCCAGTTGACTTAAAAATGCAGCAGACTTGAAGCTGAAAAATTCAGATTCTCACATGCATATAGCCAAATTAGAAAAGAAAATAGAAAAATGAGGGATTAAGTGTGGTTCTTAAAAATCACTTTTCAGTGTTCTTAACGGTACTGAGTCCATGCCCTTTGCTACGTGTAATATATCTACATGCAATGTATTTTTCATGTTGCTGGCCTGACAAAAAGTTCAGTAGACATTCATATATTCTATCTTAACAACTTCATGGTGATATATCAGAGGCACTGTTGGGATCTTATTGAAAGCAGAAAAATACACTTGTCCATCAGAAGTCCTCCACCAACCTCTGAGTATATAACTCTAAAATAGTATTTATGAAGCCTGATCTCAGCCACAGCTTTCTGGGGATGTATTTCTATGTGAATGAGAGCCATTGACAGTCTAATCACCCTCGACTCTATAGAAGATATAGAAAAAGATATAGAAAAAGTTATAGAAGCTACTGGTTTAGTATGGTCTGGCGCCATTACTGTTACTCCGTAACAATTAAGTAAGATTAGGTAAACTTTTAAAAATAGTTTAATGGCAGGAGACACAGCAAGCTGGTGTCATTAGAGGAAAAATCCCAGAACTTGGCCGTTGAGAGGAGACTTAAATGCTTGAAGTGGTGGAATACAATAGAATGGCTGAGGTGCTCTGTAGAAATCTGTTTCTATTTATGTCTTTCTATCATCAGCTTTGCACTATCCACCCCCACACACATTACTCGTCTTCCACTGAACAAATAGAATATTTCACCCATGAATAACAATCTTCTTTCACTAATCTAAAAGTGCCACACAATGCCTTCACACCTGCGTTACAAACTGCAGGTCCTGTGGTCATGAAAGGAACTTTAATAAGCACTTCACAGCTGAGATGGCTGTAGCTTATAAGCAAAATGTTTTGCTGAAACCTGATTTTTATCTTTGCAAGCCATGTAATTTTGCCAGCCTTTTGCTCCTATGGCCCATGGTCAAAGCAAAACTATTTCCGTGACAGTAAAGCTATCTAGAGGGCATATTGTAAACGCATTTACTTTTATAGTTTGTTGCCAGTTTGGTAATCCCTGTTTAAAAGAAATTGTGGAAGTGATTTTAAAGGTTAAAGAAATATGCAGACTACAGGACTGGACATGGAGGGGCTGCTCCCACCTTCTGCTCTTAAATGAAATGACAGATGGGTGAGACCTTATATCATGAACATAACTGGTACTTCAAGAATTGATGTTATTGCCACTCTTTTTTCCGATCATGCTTCATCAGGACTTTTTCTCTCCTTCCCTGTCTCTCCTCACTATTTACTTGTTTTGAAGCACTTGAGTCTCTGTTGGGAGACCCAATCCTGCAAGCACTTCGTGTATGGGGAATAATGGGGTTTTACTATGTGTTAACATCATGGTATCTACTTGCCTGAGTAAGGCAAGCAAGTTCAGACTGTGCTGACAACTTGCTTTTGCTGGTCTTGTCAATCCTACCATTTTCATCTGAATTTAATGTAAATCAAAGTATGAGTCATGAAAAAACAAGCCAACATTGGCTCCCTTCATTACTTTCAAGGGGTGACACAGGATGGTAGCAGAGCCACTCAAAGGCTCTTAGATCTCTTTGTTTCATTTTCTCAGATGACCCTAATACATTTCTAGATTTCTTCTTAGTCTATTTCAGCCTTTGTAGCTGTGACCATGTTTTGCAGAGTTGTAAAGCATATGGCTGAGGGGCAGGGAGCCTTAGAGAAGAAAAGATGGGGTGGATTAAGAGATGTCAAACACTCTTGAGGGCTCTCTGTCTGTGTAGAACATCATCTGCCATTACAAATAGGAATTGGGACCAGGCAGATTAAAACTGAACAGGGAAAAATGTGCACATAACAAACATGGGTGGCTCTACAAGTGTGTTAATGTATGCATGGGCACACAAAATGGAGAATATATGTAATAATTAATTGATAGAATATAATCCTTAAGTGTTTGGATTTATATCCATAAACACACAATATTTAAGTCTGTGTAAAATGTACATTGCATTTGGAAAATAATTGTTTACTTGTGCTTCTTGGCACACTATCCGAGCTAATTATTGTAGGCACCAGCAACCCTTGAGCTTTTCCTCCCAGGAGATGTGGTACAAAGCCAGTAACGGACATAAACCAGTCAGTTATGCAAAGAGATGAAGCACAGCCCACTGAGAGTTGCAAAAGACTTGTGCAGGAAGGGAGTTTACTCTCCTTCGGGCTCTAGCACAGCTCGCGAAGGTACATCTGCCGATGAGAGTCTGGGAAAGGCTCGCAGCTGGTTAGTGGGTCAGATGTTTTCATGTCACATGGGACTTTTTGAACCATTGGATCTTAAGTGATCATGTAGCTTTCAGAAGCCTGAAGTCACCACTGTCTGCATGTCAGCTCACTTTTGCTGTTGCCATTGCTCCAAAACAAAGCTCATATGCGTTGAGTCTTGGCATAACACAGATCCCCCAAACCACATTTATCCCATGACCAGTGATGAGTGTGCAGTTCTATTGTTAGAAGCAAACCACTTCAAAACACCAAAACATAAGTTTTACACATATTTTCAACGCTATTCTGTGTGAACAGCAAAATCTTTTTTTTCTTTTTAACTTATTTTTTTAAACATTTTTAAGATCTCCACAGTGAGATCTTGGTTAGTTTTTTGTCTTAGAGATGTGTATCTTTTACGCAACCGTTTTGACATCAGTTCTTTTTCTTGCCAGGCCTAGAAGTTCTGGGTGCAGTGTGCTCCCTGAATTAGTTATGATGTCACTAACACCTAAAACCAGGCATTTTTCTGTCCTGATTTAGGTGTTAATGACATCATCATGTGCTACAGTGGAAACAAACACCTAAAATTTAAGCCTGGGTATGTAAATCGAGGAGTAGCTGGTTTTTGAAATACTTTATTTTAAAATGTAGTATTTAGTCTAGACACAGATTCTGTAAATGATTTGAGATCACAAATGTTCCACGTACAGGAGAATTGCTGCTAACCTTTAAGAGAAAAGAAAAAAATATTTGAGGTTATAAAATGCTTTTACACACCTTAAAATAAGAACTGCTCCTCGACTAAATAGGAGCATAGTTAACTGACTCATAAGGCAGAGTAATCTGATCAACTTTGTTAAAGTTTATCAAGGAAATATGAATCAAAATCACCCAAAAATCTTTAAAATTTGCAACTGTGACCTCTGAAACAAATGGAGTTATTGCAAGAGAAAAACCATAAATAAGAATAATTGGATACTATCTCATAAAAGCTGTGTTTCCAAAATACTCAGGTAAAGTTTAAACCAATATTTCACCTTGATCTGGGTGATCATAGTAGCTTTGGAAATATCCTAAACTTATTTTTTAAATTGTCATATTAACAATGATGCAACTTGTCAAATTTATACAGAGAATTGCTATGTGTTCGGCACAAATTTTTACAGATTTTTTTACAGTAATACTTCAGTCATTTTCAGTTCATCTTCCTGCTAGGCATAATCCAGTACCCACTGATCCCAATAAAAAACCCCAAACAACTAGATCATGGCATTTCAAGGGAAGACCATTTCTGCAGTGCTTGTTGCCAAAGGAGCAAGTAGCCTCCATCGGAATTCTAGAATTGAAAAGCAACTTGTTTCATCAGGGAAAGCAAAACTGTACAACCCAAACACTTTTTATTCTCAGATTACCTAAATAGGAATACAGTAGTTGAAGTGCAATAATCTCAGCTTTCATTTCATGTGAATGAAATGGCTATTATGTCTACTTTGATCACAGGAGATCTAAGGAGATTAAAGGCAATTCCATAATTTGCAATAGAACACACAGTGAATTAAGTACTGTCCTCACATGGATGCTGCTGTTGCCTATGTCTTGGTTCCTCTGCTGAGTCTGCTAACTTATCCAAGAAGAGTTTAATGTAATATCCATACACAAACCTCTCTCAGGATGGAGGCCAGCAACCTGATGTTTAAAGAGTCAGGAAGTGGTAAACGGGAGTTAAAACCCTCTGAGATATGGCCAGGAAGTGAACCTTGGTCACACATCTCTTTGATGAGAGCTCAGACCACACTATTACGGTATAAAGGGAGCATAAGAGTGGTTGGAATCCTCCCCCAGCTATTCTGAAGAACTTCAGAAAGTGCTGCTATGTTTTATGGGTTACTGTTCCTTACTGCCATGTTTTAGGGGTGACTTTGTGCAATGTATTTTAATGAGCCCCTCAAGGTATTTAGCAGAGAGTTCCTGGATGCCAGGCAGGCTGAAGTGTGAAGGTGGAAGTGAGCAGCTCAGCTTTGTTTATGAGACATTCTCTGCATATAGACAGAAGAAATGTTTTCAACTTACTTAAGCATCTTTCAAGTTTCCAGCTATGATGACTCAAGGACTCAGAACCTCAGTGTTGCACATAGTTCTCTGCATTTCTGCCCAAGCCTCTCTTTAAGTCTCCAAGCCCTTATGTGGGTAAGCACAGATTGAGAAAACACTGGTTAAACACAAACCTCTTTTTGATAGTGCTTATTTTACCTTGGTGCAAAGTGACACCTACTGTCCCTCTACATTTGTATTATTATCTGGAATTTATTTGTGATGGGCTTATTTTTGTCTAACAGTAGAGCCTAAAATTGTGCAGAAGTGTCTTGAAAATAAAAAAATAAAGACACAACCATCTCAAAAACATCTGTGTACATTAGCCATCAGTATTACTATTTTTCTTGTATATCCTCACAGCAACTGCATGCCTTAAAGGTTCTGGAAATTGATTGATTTTTCCCAAACTACTACATAGTTTTAGTTGATTAACCACATATTTTTTTTTGCCAATATGTCTGGCTACCTTTTAGAAGTTACTGCATTGCTGGCCATATTACAGAAACAGATTTTTAGGGATTGGAATCAGATTTGGCAGTAAAGGGTTCGGTTGCAGATTCACAGGTGATCTTAAAATTTCATTTGACATAAAAGAAAACTCTTTGCAATGGAAAAATAAGAGCCTGGATTCTATTTAAAATGACATCTCCCCTTTTTTTTTTTTTTTAAACTTTAGCATAGGCCCTCTTAGGGACAGTGCTCACTGAAATTTTTGGTATTTTTCCTGATCATTTGAGATCATCTTCCAAGGAACAATGTAACATCCTGTCTTTTGAAAAGCAGAAAAATATCTGTTCAAAAGAGCTTCTCATTAAAAGGTCTTTTGTCTTTTCTTTGGCTTTTTCAGTTTTTAACGAGTTGTTTATATATTTCAGTGGTTTGAAAAGACAGATGTATTTTGTGTAATCTTCCATGTAAGCTTTTTTCATTTAACTTATAAATTACTTTACCATATTTTAAGATGCAGTTATGCTTTCATGGAAAAATCACGAAAAAAAAAAATGTGAGCAGTCCTTTGTTGCCCACCATGAACTTCCAGATAAAGTGGGTATAAATTGCAGTAGGTAATAAAATCCCAACTTATAAATAAGCCACAATTTTATTGTAGAAATAGCAATTAAAACTGTGTTGTTCTGTTTTATTTTTATTCTAAGACTGTAATATATGAGTTTCATTTGGGTAACAGTTAAAGAGTTAACAACACGCTCTCTGTTCTGCTCCAAGGGCAGCTCTGTGCACTGAAGCTGGAGACCCCAGACTGCTCAGAGATACAATGATGAACGGCCTCCTTGTAGGGAAGGGCTTCCAGAGCCTACTGGGAACGGCTGTAACCCAGGCATTATAAACTTGTAAGGAACAATGAAAGACAGAGATGCCAAAACTGTGAACCTTGTCACAGATTAAATAATTTAGGCCAGATGCCAGGCTGTATATCATGGATTTCTTCTTTCTGAAGCAGAGCTTTACCAAAATATTGTCCCATTTTTTCATCTGTGGTAAGCCTTTCCTCAGTTCACCATCAGATATGCTTTTAACTCTTATAGTTCTGACATGGTTCAGGCATAGAGCCTAAACTGCATTTTGAACCTTAGTCTGCAAGCAAACAAAAGACAAAACAATTGGTTTGGTGGTTTGAACAGATGTGAAAATGTGTGCCTTGTCTGTTGATTTGGAGCACCAATAAATTTAACAGCTGTTTGACCTGTGGCAGAGATCCCAAATGCGACTTGAAAATCACCAGTGTTTCTTGGCATTTCTTCTCTGAAACAAGCATCTCATACCAGAGAAGGATCTGTGCTGTTTTGACTTGAAATGGAAGCAGTATCCGTAAATATCCTAAGTATATGCTTAAAAAACTCAATGTGTATCTACTCTTGGCTGGGAAAAATCAAAGTCTGGTGTCTGTAAAGCTCACAAAGCAAAACACAAAGCAAACCAAGGAATACAAACTTATTGTTTGCATTCTCCCTGGTGGCTGTGGTAAGAAGTTGTGAGTGGTTTCTGATTTTGCTGACTCTTTCTCTGTTCAAATCCTGGTTTAGTTTGCTTTTTTTTTTTCAGTTGGAAGTAGTCAAATCCCTCAGCCATAACTGACAGGCTTCTGTCTGTGTTGGGCTCAAGTACTGCTTAGATTTCATCACCATCCTAGGGAAGGGAAGGTGCGGTAAGGGAAGGAAAGGTGCGGGAAGGGAAGGGAAG
>VZRX01000646.1:0-19850 GCA_013398075.1 Notiomystis cincta | reverse complement strand
CTTAATTTTTTTTTTTGTGTATGTCTTTTTTTTTTTTTTTTTTTTTTTTTGGTGATTAGTCTCTCTCTACAATTTCCCATCATATGTTGGAGTTTTTCCTCTCTGCTTCCCTGAAATTCTGCTAATAGCTGGATACATTGTGTAACTAAGGATAAAGAAGAAAAAGCTTCATTTCACTTAAAAAAAAGCCCAATTCTTCT
Source organism: Notiomystis cincta (assembly GCA_013398075.1). Taxonomy (NCBI): domain Eukaryota; kingdom Metazoa; phylum Chordata; class Aves; order Passeriformes; family Notiomystidae; genus Notiomystis; species Notiomystis cincta. The sequence goes on along the minus strand of VZRX01000646.1, from coordinate 19,650 downwards.
GTCCTCTTTTCCTGTCAATCAAACCATCTGTAATTAAAGGGCAGGATATAAAAGCTTTCACCTGAAGACAACAGGATAAGAAAAAAAACCTAGAAGCTTTTTCTCTGTTAAAAATGAAAAAAAATCCTGTTCTGAGGAACATTTTAAGCATTTGCTACTGAACAGGTACATTAGAAACACATGAGTTTTTCAGGGTAGGAAACCTTCATCTCCTGGGACCTAAAAGTTCCTCTGCAATGATCAAATTCGGTTCCTATCACATCATGGTCTTTGGAAGCTCAGTGAGAACACTCAGCTCCCTGTCACTCAGAGCATTATGAACAGACATCATACAAAACCTGTTTATTTCATAGTCACAATTTCATTTGCCATAAGAAAGGAGAATCAATGTCTTATTCATATAAAATTGTTTTAAAAAAGTGAACATGTCCAGCCTTTCAAGAAATATCAACAGCTCTCAGTGGAGACAGTAGAGGTCATCTACAAACTTCTGGGTCAATGAACTAAATATAAGACCTGTTCAAAAAGAAGAGAGGGCACAAAAATTATGTGGGAATTTTTCAATGTTAGAAGATGACTGTAGGTATCAAGGATATTGAAGTAAGATGGAAAAAATTTATCACACTACTTAGAAAATGCCCTTTTTACTGGTGTGTCATACCAGCTGAATTCTCAGTATTGAGGGAGAAGACAAAACTCTTACAAAAAGATTTTTCCCCTCAGAGCATACTTTTTTTTTAAAGTTTAGATGTTCAGCTCAGCTATTCTTCATACAGAATTCTCAGAAGAGATGTTGACCTGTGGTTGGAAAAGCACAGCTCTCTGGCACAGATGATTCCTCTATCATGGTTTTCTGCCATCAGAGGAAAAAGTGTAACTGCATCCTAAAGCAAGTATGGATGTTGCAGAGTAAGACAATATAACAGATTTGCCATAAAGTCTTACAGAGATGGCTGAAAAATGTCCGAATCACTTCTTAGCCACACAACAGGAAGTCCAACTGCTTCCTTAGGGAGACGGGAAAGGGCTATGAGCCAAATCCAAGACTATGAGCTCCACTTCCATTTGCTGTGGAAGTGAAAATTGTATCTCAGTTACTACCTGGATTCAAACTGAATTTAAGAAAAGCAGTGATTACAGCTATGGAGAATATATGAGTGGAAGATGTCTTCATCCATCCCTAGAAAATGTGTCCAGAAAAAGAGATCTCCTCTGTCCCCTTTGTCTCCGTCACCTTTCTCATCAATGTTTAGAACTTCTCCCTTCAAACACTTTGGCCAGGTTTTTAGTATGCTACTTCTCAAATAAGCAGGTTGCTCTTGGATCAACCCTCCCTGTGGATTCAGGGAGGTCCTTTGCACAGCCAAGGAAGCCATACCATTTTTAAGAAACATGTGAAGGATATTAACACTGGATTCTCAGTCAGCTACCCTGCCCTCTCTGTCTTGAGGAGAAATTTTATCCAGTCTACTTGGCCTCCAAGCCACACATCTTGCTGTGGTCAACCACTATGGAAAAGCAAAGCTCTTAAACTAAGTATAAGAAGGTAATTTGGTCAAAAATTGCAAAGGTGATGCAGAAGATGATCTGTCTTGGAAAACCATACTGGTTTTCCCCTCTGTTGTCTCTTCATTCTTTGAGCTTCTTCCTTGCCATCTAAATCATCATTACCTGCATTGAGGTATTCTTTTTAGAGCTGTGGTGAGTACAGACTTTGTGATCCAGCATCCTTTCCTAAGGGAATCTTTTTAGTCTCCAAAGGGCACCTGGCATGGAATCAATACGTGCTCCAAAAGCTATTGCAAGGCTCCCCAGTGAAGAAAACTCTCTTTCCCCCTGTGTGTAATTAATTTTTGAGTAAGAAAAACCCCATATTCTCAGTAGACATCATTCACATTGAGATTAAAATACAACATATTGATTCACATCATTCCAGAACTCATCTTGCTCTAATTTGAATGGAGCTTTTTGTCTCCATTAAGTCAGGTGACAATAAACTCTAGGGTTTAGCTAGAGAAATACCTCTTTTTACAAATAAAGTACATTTTCTTTTTAAAGCAGAAAAATATACTTTATCCTTCTGAGAAATCCAGCTTGAAGGTGCTTGTGTTTCTGAGGTACTTTTCTTCAATTTTGTTCCCCTCTGTGCTACTCCTTCTTCCTGATTGTACCAGACTGAGCACAAACATCATATGTCACATGTTCATAATTCTTTCCCGTTCCCATGAAATGTTTGTCTGATTTCTTTTCTTCCTGGAAACCTACTTTGTCTCTATTTGTGCTTCAAGATCTCAGATATCTGTGTACTTCTCTCCCTGCTTTATCCAACCAGCTCTACCAAAAAAACATTGCAATAAGCCATATTCCTTTACTATCAGAGAAGGCCTGATATTTCCTCAACTGAGACAATTTCATCAGCCCCAGAGATTAGGAGCCACCAGCAAGTGAGAAAAGCAACCCTCCTCCCTCTGCAAGGCAGCCTTTTAGCAGAACAGAGCAGAACACAGCGTAACACTCAGAAACTTAGAGCAAACCTGAGCAAGCAAACAAAACAGATGCCATCTGCCACAGTCTGGAGAGCATATTCCCTGCCAGCCTTGATTCCAGACAACCAGAATCCATTCAACTTAAAGGCTTTAAAGGAGTTTTTTATCATGTCATGCTATATCAAGTGTTTTCTATGTAGGAAAAAACAAACAAACAAACCCAGCTGATAAGATCAGTATCTTTTTATTTCCATATTTTTAAAGGTCTTTCTTTGCTGTTTTCCTTCGAGAATGCTGTGTACAGGTACTGAATCTTCTACATAACAACAAAAACTGAGATCACAAAAATGTTCAAAATTTTAGCTGTCAGTTTTTATTATTTGTCCCAAATAAACTTATTCCTCACTTCAACCTTCAACAAGGAAATTAAAAATTAGCTCATATATGCATATATGTTGAAATTTTATGTATCTTGATCTTCATACCAAGTTAATTTTTGCTTTCACATATGTTTTGTTTGGGGTACAGAAATGAGGTCCATTTGTACCAGGAAATATACTAAAACACTGACAATTTTCAATTATTCAGTTGGCTGGAATTTTTCTTGAAAGTACAGGCTGAGGAAAAGTGTTATCAGAGATGTCTTATATAGTGAGCATTCTCCAAAACATTAACTTCTACAGTAAAACAAATGTTCAGGCTTGTATTGGAGATCTTCTCTTGAGTGCCTAATGACAGAAGATTTTGTCATCTGGGCTTTGTTGCTTCTGTCCAAGAAGGAATTAGTACCCCTAGAAAATAATATTATAATGTAACGTGACACAAATAATGCCTCAGCAGTTGTGAGAAGATCGTCATAAATCACACTATAGTGACTGCAAAAGGCAGGAAGAAGTATAAAACTAAATTTAAAGTGATGGTTAATACAACCTCTCTTTCCTACAGCATTTTAATAAGAAAGACTGGAATTCCATGGTGGAAATTTTATATTGAATCAGATGTTCTTTAGTGGTTTCTAGCTGCCTATTTACACACAGAGTTTCATCCTCTGACACTGGAAAAAGCAAATAGCAGTTAGCACTTCTGGAGAATCCTCTTTTGAATTAATGATCATGAGTGATGACAGTTCAATAACTGTAAATGACATCAGAATGTTTTGACTGTCACACAACAAGGCACACTCAGGAGTGAGAAGGAAGGGTCTCCCTTTTTTCTCCCCTTACTGGCAATATCACAAGAAGAACTCATTCCTCATCACAGCATGAGATATGAATACCTATCACCACTGGTACCACCAACACAACTGCATTCTTTCCTAAATAATAGTCCATGTCTCTTGCAATTCACTTCAATTTTAGAAAAATAAAAATAAAAAAAAAAAAAAGCAAAACAAAACAAACCAACCCCTCCCCCAAAAAAACCACAAATGCCTAAAATCTTACATTTTCAAATGATGCAGCAAGTCCCAAATTGAAGAGTGTCTTAATGCAACTCACTATGTGGTGTCTAAGAAAATTATAAAAATGTTACTAGTGCTCCAACCAGAATGTTTGTTGAATATTCATAAACAATGCAAGATGTCTATGTAGCTCATATAATTATTTATTTTCAGAGTAGAGAAGTTAGTGCTTTGAATGTCAGCAACTTTCCTCTTTTAATGGAGAGTCCTGAATCCTGCTTGATATGTTAACTAAGATGATAACAATCACACTTGCATCAGGTCAAGAACCTGAAGGCAGCTCAAAAAATTTAAAAAAATAAAGATTTTTAAAATTAACCTTATCTAATGAAGAATGTTTGTATAAAAGCTGAGAAATCACTGCTTACTTAGAGTTATCAATAGAAAATCAGCATTTTCCTCAGCAAAACCAGTTACAAATTTTTTACACTCTCTGTATGCTCTTGGGACATTTATAAATATTACAGAAAGAGCTATGAACAGCTGAAAGTAATCCCAGATGATTAAAAAAATAATCATAGAACAAGGATGATACTGATGTGAATACTTTGAATTTGTTAGTACCTGGGTTTAAGACTATTTCAAGTTTTCTGTAAGCAGTACAATAAGTAATATCCAATATATATCAATATGAAAATTTAGTTAGAGCAATATAAATGTAGCTAGTATCAATAACTTTGTTTTTTCCAATTACAGTCTCAGTCAGGAAGTGGGAATTGTTCTTTGGTGGGTGCAGCAAAGGACTGTCTTCTCCTATGCTATTAACTTGCTAAGTCAGTACAGAAGAATCACTTAGGCAAACATTTCAAAGCCAAGTGAATAAAGTAAGGTAGTAAAGTAGATGCTGCTATAGGACCAGTAAGATTCAAGGAGAACTTGAATCACCTAACAAATAATTCTGTTGTCATACTGTCCTATTCCAGAGCTACGCATGCTCAGTTAGCCAACAACCTCAACACAGAAGTTGTGAGAGGCTGGGGGTTGAATCAGAAACAATAAGATCAAGGGGACACAACTTCTTTTGTATCCCACAGCATGCTGAATCACAGGGTTCTGCTCCTGAAGGAAGATGTATTGATTATATATATGTAAGAAAATAGAGAGCTTATCAGAGTAAGATCCATGAAACAGACCGAGTAACTCTTTGCTCCAAAATACTTAAACATACTTTTAAAATTATGTGTCTTAGTTCTTTTTAGTTCCAGGAAGCTATTCAAGAGATAACTGTTCAGAAAGAATAATCTCTTTTTTTCCTGAAAATCCAAGTCTGAGCCTTCAGAAATCAGAACATCTCAAATCACTAAGCTCATGCAGTACATTTTGTAAAGATGAGAGTTGATTATAATTGCCCTTGGAGGGAGTGATTTCTGAGTCAGAGAAACACAACACCATCTATGACTATGAAGAGTTTATTTTCTTTTAATTTAGTTTGGGGTAGAAGGAAATAAAAGGGGGGTGAGTGTTGCGGCAGTTTGGATGAATATAATAAAAGATCATATAATAAAACATCTGTTAAGAACATGTGTTGGAACTCCAGGGTATACACTGAAACTAGTCAGTAATATCTGTGAGTGAATGAAAGAATGAATAAATAAGTGTATAAAATCATGATTCCTTCCATCACCCCTCCCCTATGGAGCCCGCAAGGATTTTTTAAGTCTTGTCAAGGATAGAGGAACCTAACATCTCTACAGCTGTTATTCAGTACAACATCTTCATATTGACAGATCTATCAAACTGGAGAGGAGTTCAAGACTAAAGAAAATATGAAAGGCCACTGTAAAGGGGAAACCACAGCCCAGAGAACTTTGTCAGTGAGAAATGGGAAAGAAAGGAATAAAAAAATCAGAGAAATTAAGTGACCTGCTCTAGAATGCCAGAGGTGGGAACTGAGTCACAGCTGAATAGTTTCTCTCTGTTTGATGTGTCATATTTCAGGAGTGTAAATAAGTAGAAATTATTCTCTTAGAGTACAAATATGTGCTCAGTTTCCTATTACAGAACTACGTCACTGATCCTGGACCATCTCCGTTCCACAAGGTCAGAGACAGTGTTTTTTTATCATTAAACAAACTTATGTTTGCACTACTTATGGATTCTGATGCCCTGCTGGGCACATCACACTTGCCATCACTTTGCTGGCTTATCAAAAACTACTTTTTCTACTTGTCACATACTAGAGAGCTTCTCAATAATGAATGACAGGCATGTAAATGGACACTGATGAAGAAAACAATTTCCACAAAGTGTAGAAATTGCTGTGAGGTCCTGCAGGAAGCCTGTAGCAGTTACAGGAAGAGAGCCAAGATACCCAACTTGAGCTAGATACTGTTTTAGCCAAGCTTTAGCCAATAACCCATTCTTCCTCTTTTAGAAACAGGTGGCTGCAGTTAAAAGCAATACAACCCCAATCACTTACAAGCTAGTTATCTTTAAATTGTTTCCTTGAAAATTGGATGATGATGAGATATTTTCTATGTGTCTTTCCCTCTTTGAATTTCTGCTCTGAGTTTCTCCTTACAGGCATGTTGCAATAGCTGCTGGCTAAAAGAAGTAGCCAAGGGAATGCAGGCATTCTCAGTTCTCATTAGGATATTGGAAAAAAAGCATTATCCTCTGTCTTTGTAATTATAGTGCTGGGGGGATATTATAGCAGCTAACTGTAAAGGTAAGAAAAAATATTTTGTCACATTCCTTTCTCCACTACCTGGATGGCACTGTGGAAAATATCAACAAAACAATGTAAACAGGGCTTTATGAACTTCTTAACACTGGAACAACAATGCCTTGAGAAGAAGCACACAAAAATAAGCAGCTCAAAATTAAGTAAACATTGGTTAAAATCTACGTTGACATCAACAGGTCTGGAAAGTTTCTGTGAAAAAGAGTCATCAACGTAGTAATTTAAATTGCCAAAGTTTTCAATTATTTCCTTATCTTTTATCCAAATATTCTTGTACTGTGAGTACACATGAAGCTAAATAAAGAATAATTGTAGCACAGTTGTGATTTTTGGCCTGTAATTTAGAAGCAAGTACCAAGAGAAAACAATTAATCAAAAGTCAACTGCTCACTTGAAGCTCCATGCCCAGGAAGCTTTCAGTCTTATGGTGTAGCCCAAAATCTTTCATACTCTCTTTCCCCTAAGAGTTTTCTCCTTAGTGCTTCAGTGTATTTCCTACATGTTCCATATTTCAAAATTTAGCATCACAATAGGTTAATTTTAAACTGGATCTCATTATTGAGACAACTAACTGAAAAATCGATGATCAGTTTTGAATATTAGCTCAAAGCAAGGTGTTCATTTCCCACATTTTTCTGGGAGCCATAGAGAATGACTTACTGTTTATTATATCATGCCTCTCAAGAGGCAAGATAAATCATAAACTGGTGAGAGATGTTATTGTAGCAGCTATACAAACTACAATTTTCTGCACAGAAGCAAAAATGGAGTGCAGGATTTCTTCCCCTTGCCCTGAAAATATGCCTGAATTTTGCCTTTGAGACATCATGTCTCAAAATTGAAGCATTCCTTGGTCTTTATTTTTTTGTCCTCCTGCTCTTGGATAGCTGTCAGAGTACAGGGGTGTGCACACCTCATGAGTGGACCAGAGGCACAGAATGGGAACCATGAGACTGCCATCGGTTTTTTGCAACTCCCCCTTGGTTTTGATGGGAGAAAAAGCAATGATCTAGAGGGGAAAAAAAAGGTACCAAGCACTATCACCAAACCCTTTAAATGTTTATTCTGGATATTTTCCCCTAATCTAATTGCATTTTAAAATAGAATCAGATCATATTAAACAGTCTATTTATTTTTTCCATTTCCTATGCTCACACACACAAAAAAAGGATGGACATCTGTTGGGTTTAAAACATTTGAATGAGTACCAAAAACAGTCATATATGGGCACAGTTCTCACAGCAGAACAGAAACAACTTTTAAAAATGCTGGCCTTGGGTTGAAGTCGTTGTGTTTACTTAAAATGTTGTTACAACTGATACAAACACATGTAGGCACACACAAACAGAATCTATTGACAATTGCAGAGTTACTAACCAAGAATATGAAACAATATGTTTCTGTTCTGAGGAAGCAATCCACTCTCATAGCCCAGCATTTGCCCTCTCTGCCTCTGGCACAGTTTTGTTGAAGAAAGGACCAAGTCCTGTGAACCAGGAGTACACAAACCCTGGTGGGCAACAAAGTGGACCCCTAAGGCAGAGGAAGGCTCTGTGTGACACCATCCTGCTGCCCACTCACCTGGGCTCACTGCTCATAACTCAAGCCTGAGACCTCAGTGGAGGATCTCCACAAAGAGGAGATCAGAAGCTGACTTCAGGAAATTGTTATTAACCTGGTGGGCTGCCATCTCTTGTGGTGAGCATGAAGGAATTTATTCTTATGCAGATTAAACCTGGTGTAAGAGGACAAAACCATGGGACCTTCAGGAAGATGAGAGTGGGGAATCAACCTCAGGTACCAGAAAGAGAAATTTCTTCCAAAATCAGTTTGTTTGCCTTATTGGGAAGTGCATCCCTCAATTAGGCTGAAAGATGTATGAAAACAGAATAGGTGGCTGCCACGTTTTTTATTGAGAGGTAAAAATTGTCTGCCACAAATGATATATGCCATAGATATAGAGTGGGTTTTTTTTTGGGTTTTTTTTTCAGTTATCCCTTATATTTACTTTTTTTAAACTTGGTCCCTGAACTTCACCCTTGTGAATTTGCCTTAGGCTATATCCTCTTTTCCCAGCACAATGCCAAGAAGGTCATTTCTGGTCACTGGAGGTTGTGACTCCAGGGAATTCTCTTGAACTCCATTATCCCGAGACAGAATATATAGTGGTTTTAGGGGAAGAAGCAACTATAATCCTGAAAATAGTAATTTTGTAACTCTAAAAAGTTGGGTTTTTTTGCATATCAATTATCAATTAATGGGACTAGCATGACCTGACTTTCTGAAAATGGTGTTTTGATTAATCAAGAAAAATTAGATGAATTCCCACACTAAGTATGAGATAATTTGTAAAATTACAGATCTTCCTCACAAGAAAAAGTCAGGATGTTTCTCAGAAAACATTTCTATGTGACTATTCTTCACAGCTCAGTAAAACCTTGTTGGTTGTTTTTCCCTTAAGCTTGCTTTCAGAAATTATATTTATTGTGGTATTTTCCACGCAATATCTGCCCAATACTGTCTGCCAGGACGAAACTTTCCTACCTGAAATTTTGAAAACTGGCAGTATTGTTACCAGGTGGAAAGGGAATCCAGATATGGGAAATGTCAGTCAAATTTAAGCACTGACTTTGTTTCCTAAGCTGCCTGGCTCTGTGATGCCATTCTTCACACAGGAGGCCAACACCTTTTACAGCCTGGGCTACCTTCTGCTGCTGATTGCATCCTTGTCATCACTCCACAGAGCTGCCAGCCCAAAGCATTTACAAATCATGAAAGACTGCTGAAAACCACACAATTTTAAAATTATGGATTTACTGCTATCCTTTTCTGCCATTCAGCTGCTGACCCCTCAAGGTGTGCATGTGTGAGGTGTCCAAGATCTTTTTCTCTGCAAGTGTGAAAGAAAAAAAACACTTCTTTGTTTCCTTATAATTAAAGGTAAAGCTTGCAGTGATTGACTTTCACCTCCTCTTTTGGAGCTCTGAAAGGAAAATCACATTAAAACTTTAGAAAATGGTGACTGTTAGTAAAATTTTAAGAAATCAGGGCTGGAATTAAACACTGTGTGTTATCTGGCCTTGTATAACCACACGAGATCTATGCAACCCCTGGTAGAGTGTGACTGCCAAGCACACAGCACTGATGAAGGTGCAGCACTGAAGTGACAGAAGACGAAATACTTGTGAAAGATGCTGGGAAAAACTTCCTTCTGATAGAAAGCTTTACTGTTTCCAGAAAGCAGGCTGGATATTAGTTGCAATTTTGCTCTTCCCTGAAAGAGTCTCACAGAATGACCTGCACAGAATTCAATTTCTTTCCCTTGAAAGGAGGCAGAATTGAGTCAACCCAGCCAGAATTTGAACCTGTGGCTCAAGGGAGTCTAAGTAATTCAACCCTTAGGCACGACTTTTAAGCCATCACCCTCCAGCGTATGATAAAAGGTATTGTATAGAGAAAGGAAGTGGAATTGTAATGAGGGGAGTTTTGGGTGAATCATAAAGTGAGACAGGCTTCAGATATTTTTGGAGGGGGTCATAAAATCACATTTTTTTCAGATTATGGGGATAACAGCAGGAAACAACAATTGGGTTAAAAACACCTTCCAAATACTGAGGTGAACTCAAGATTTTATGCTATTTGATAAAGTTTTAAAAAGTTGTGGTGTGGTTTTTTTTTTTTTTTTTTTTCTTTGTTCTCCCCTGATTTCTCGCTGTCTCNTTTCAGATTATGGGGATAACAGCAGGAAACAACAATTGGGTTAAAAACACCTTCCAAATACTGAGGTAAACTCAAGATTTTATGCTATTTTATAAAGTTTTAAAAAGTTGTGGTGTGGTTTTTTTTTTTTTTTTTGCTACTTGCTTCCTCCTGACTTTCTGCTGTCATCTGCTCCTGAAAAAGAGCTTGACAGGAGGCAATGTTTGTAGCTCTATTTCTAACACATCTGAAACTGAAAATAATGGAAACTGTATGAAAAAGTTCAATCCCTTTTCCGGTTGCAAGCTGAAGAGCTAAAAGTTCAGTAGAATGTTCCTGAAAATATTTCTGGTAGTAATTTTTTTTTTAATATATTTTGCTCCTGAGATTCTTTCTCCCTCAATTTATACATAAAATTAATGCTGAATGTGACCTTAGCTGTGGCATTTCTTCTGCCTTTGAAGTAAATTTAGGTTAGAAAATTAAATTTTTCATTTTCTTGGAAATGTTAAAACTTTGTCCCTGTAGGGACAGCTTTTGTTTGTTCCAATCATATAGAGTTTGGTTTTTGCTCAAAATCAAGAAAACTCCCATATGATGCTCTTTAATATAACTGCAGATATTGATATTTTTCCTATGAAAATGTATGCACCAAATTGTATCTGGTGGAAATGAGTTCCATATTTTTTAGTCAGTTTTAAATGAGTTGCCTTTGAATTTTGCTGAATATTTCCATATGTTTCCATTATAAGAAATCAAAATAAGAGCACTTTACTCATTTCAATACATCATTTATTTATAGATACACATACTGCAGTTATTTCAGAGAGGAAAGCTGTTTTTAACATTTATAAAGATGCTTCAAGGGCTGGAGCACCTCTCCTATAAAGACAGGATGAGATAGTAGGGGATGTTCAACCTTGAAAAGAGAAGGCTGCAGGGAGACCTTATTGCAGCCTTTCCATCCTCAAAAGGGACTTGTAAAAAAAGACAGAGAGTGGCCATTTACATGGGCAGAGAGTGGCAGGAGGAGCTAGAATAATTTTAAACTAAAGAGACATTTAGATTAAATATTTGGAAGAAATTCCTTTCTGTGAGGGTGGTGGAGCCCTGGCACAGATTGCCCAGAGAAGCTGTGGCTGCCCCATCCCTGGAATTGTCCAAGGCCAGGCTGGAGAGAGCTTGGAGCATCTTGGGAAAATGGAAGATGTCCCTGCCCATGGCAGGGGGCTGGAACAAGATTATCTTTGACCCAAACCATTACACAAGTCCATCATTTATATTCCTTATGTCTAAAGGCATTTTCTTTCTGTAATATCATATTTTTGTCTCACCAGGTAACCAAATTGGAACACATTACTCTGGGTCAGATTTTCTTTCTTATTCTTCTATGACTTCTACAGCTGAGCTCTGTCTGAGTAATTCTTTCTGTTGAGTCAAATTCATCCAAACAGGCAGGATTCTTCCCTTCTCCCATCTTTAGATCCCAGCAAAGCATAGGAGCAAAGAAGTTTTCTCCTTCCAATGCTGCATTATTTCCTTTCTATCAAAAAGCTACCCTTGGTTCTTTCACCAAATTTTGTGAAATCACTTTGGGAATCTTTGGATTTTCTTATAGTTCTCAATGGGCTTCAAAACTTTTCAACAAAATGGGTAATTTTAAGGCAGACAGTTCCTCAGCCAAAACCAAATACATCTTGCCTCAAACCAGAAAGTTCCAAACAGAAATAGTTAATTAGTAATAGTTTTTATAATGAGAATACCTGACTTTTTAGAAAATTTAGGGTTTGGTCAGCTATTCAAAATGCAGAATGTTCTTGCTGTTGCTGCACAGTGTTTAAAAAGGAAACTGCTCCTCACCCCACCTCGCCAACAAGGGGTCTGGATAAGCACAATTTGCTGAGAGGGGACAAAGTCAGGACAAGTGGCCCCAGCTGACCACTGGGATATTCCATAGTGCATGGCGCCATGCTCAGCAAACAAGGGTGATCTGAAGAAAAAGAAAAGAGGAGGCCATCAGAGTGATGGTGTTGGTCTTTCCAAGTCCTTGTTACATGTGCTGGAACCCCACTTTACTGGGGACTACTGAACACTGTGGAAAGTGGTGGGTGAATTTCTTGTCTTGTTTTGTTTGTGTGCATGGCTTTTGTTTTACTCATTAAACAAGCCTCTACCTCAACCCATAAGTTTTCTCACTTTTTCAGTTTTTTCCTCCATCCCTCTGTAGGGATTAGAGGGCAGAGAGAGAGCAGAAAGCTTCATGGAGCTTAGTTGCTACTGAGGTTAAACCAAGACAAAGTCCTCATTGTTGGAAATATAATAGTGATCGATTAGAATGTTTCACGTTAACCCTCTAGAATCACCATGATATTATGGATTATCCATTCTCAGCTCCAAGTCTGGGAATTTAGAAGATGGGCTTGTGCCTTTTGCTTGTTTGCTTGTTTTTGATTTTGTTTGGATTTTTTGGACTGCGTTAATCCCTCTGTAGATCTGTTGCTGTATAAGTATTTATATGCACAAAACCTGTTATACCTATGAGGATACANTTTGTTTGTGGGTTTGGTTTTTGTTTTACTCATTAAACAAGCCTCTACCTCAACCCATAAGTTTTCTCACTTTTTCAGTTTTTTCCTCCATCCCTCTGTAGGGATTAGAGGGCAGAGAGAGAGCAGAAAGCTTCATGGAGCTTAGTTGCTACTGAGGTTAAACCAAGACAAAGTCCTCATTGTTGGAAATATAATAGTGATCGATTAGAATGTTTCACGTTAACCCTCTAGAATCACCATGATATTATGGATTATCCATTCTCAGCTCCAAGTCTGGGAATTTAGAAGATGGGCTTGTGCCTTTTGCTTGTTTGCTTGTTTTTGATTTTGTTTGGATTTTTTGGACTGCGTTAATCCCTCTGTAGATCTGTTGCTGTATAAGTATTTATATGCACAAAACCTGTTATACCTATGAGGATACAATAGAAACATTACATTGCAATAAATAAGGCCACTATTCAATACTCTTCCAGTGCATCTTGCTCTGGTTTAACAGGGAGTTGCTGTGAGTGGTGCACACCTGGTGGAGCTGAGAGTGCACCTCTCCAAGGCAGCCATGACCCTCAGAGCGATGGAGTTCACCCACCGGTTTTACGACGGGTAACTCATTTGTTGCTGTGCCATGCCAGCCTGATTTAACTAGCACATATGAGCAATGGCAACACAAGCCTGATTCCTGAGCATTTAAAGCTAGCTGCTGAAGGCAGATGGCATTCTCCAGTTCTCACACTGCTCTACTGCGGAGAACTAAAGTTTAAACTATCAGCTACCTGCCATTTTTGAAATTGCTGCAGATAAAAACTCTTTGATGATTTCAGATTTCTGCTGCTTGCTTGCAGGCTTACAGAGAATAATTGCTACCATAAGAAAACTACTGAAATAGACAATAAACTGATTTTGGCTGGAAGTACATTGTAATTCTGTTCTATATTGGTATGTGCTGCACCACAGAGACAAGTGTTTGTTTTAAACAACAACAAAAAAAATAGCTAAACTGAGGTGGAAGAAAAACAACCCACCAGTTTAATAGTTCTGATACAATAATCTGTGAATCAGCTAACGTGGAAACTTAATTGTTGCTGAAAAGATTAAATAAGCTATGTCTGGTATAAAACACGTGGGGCCATATGCCATCCTGCAAGGCTGCAGAACAAAGGAATGAGGCACAACATAATCCAGAACAAAGACCCCATCTGCAAGGGAAAACCATTAATGTGATATGTTTCTCTCGTTCTTCTTTGAGGTCTTTTTGCTGTGCTGTGTTAAATGTGAAGATCTTCTAGCCTCTGTCCTCCTCCTCCTCCTAAAGATCTTCCTCTTTATCTAGGCTAGGTCCTATATTAATTCTTTCTAATACTGCTCCCTACAACGGTACTGAAAAATTATTTTCATTGATTGGACACCATGACCCTCAAATATTTTCAGACTTTTTGACTGTGTATTAAAACAATTATGTTTATTTTCACCTACCTGAACAGGTTTTGTAATATTGACTTTCCTTTCTCTTATCACCAGAATTGAACAAGACTTTTCAGAACCACAGAAAACCTGAGGTTTGAAAGCATGTAAGCATGTCTGGAGGTCACCTAGGCCAACCACCCTGATCAAAGCCTGGTCAAATAGAATAGGTTGCTCAGGACATTGTCCAGATGGATTTTAAATATTACCAACAATGAAGATTGACTCCACACTCTCTCTGTAAACTTGAGGAATCTCTTCCAGTGCTTGATCAACATAAATTGCCTTTTTTTTTTTTTTCTTATATCTTGGGTCTTCTTATGTCTTAAAGATGCCTTGTTTTGTTTGTTTTGTTTTCTTCACTTTATTCCCAGTTGCTCCTGTCCTGTTACTGGGTAGCACTGGCAGGAGTCAGGCTCTGTCTTCTTTACACCCTGGTATCAGGTATCTATTCACAGAGATAAGATCCCCCCTGAGCTGCTCAATCCTACTCGAGGATACTCAACTTTTCTCGACTTCATGTCTTGAGGCTTTAGCTCTGTCACTCACGATAAACTTTATAAATGGCATAGCATCTGACTGCAAACAAAACTATTTACAACAAAATGCATCTGTTCATTCCTTTAAACCTATTTATTGCATTGATTCTAACTGTTTTAATTACTTAATCAAATATTGTATAGCCTCAAATCAAATGCCTCATGGTCGTCTAAGAGCACTGTACCAGCACCGTTGTATTTATTAATTTAACATATGCTCCTCTCAAATGAAAATGTCACATTAGTTAGATGGAATCTACTTTACATAAAATAAGTAAGAGTGAATCTTTACAAAACATATAGAGTTATTTGTGTTTATTGTTTTCCACTTGAAAACACCAGCACTTTTGTAACCAGTTCTCTGAATTATCTCCAGCACTTCAAAATTTTATGAACATTGATATGGATATGTCAGAGATGGTCTCAGACATTTTTTTAAAGCTCTTTGGTGTAAACTATCAGATATGTTAATGAAAATATGTTAGAATTAGTAGCAGTGGTCTAACATGCTTCAACCATTTCTCGGAGATGAAATCATGTTGACATTTACTATGAGGACATTTTTCAGCTTGTCCCAAATACAGAAGTGAATTATGTATTAAAAATGTTTGCCTTTTTTATGTTATTATAATCTTCACCATGATTTTTTTCCTGATTTATAACCAGAAGTTCCAATATTACAGCCCAAGTCCATCAAAATGGACCATCCTTTTTCCATCCCTATACAGACTGAGGAAGCAGAAGGCAGCAATCAAGTTCATAACACTCCCTACATTCCTTCTACTTTGGCTTTGTGTTAAATGGATAAGAATTTCCAGGTTCTCTGTTGTTAGCACTCCGCTTTTGCAATGGCTCTTTGATTCATGAGTAATCTAGCTTCTGTCTCTGACATTTTGACAACTTCTAAGGGAAAAGGACTTAGCAGAGCTTCACCCACACCTGCTCTCCCAGCACAAGACACCAAAGATTTTGCAAAAGCAGTATCCCTTCCACCATGTCATACACAGCTTCCCAAACCAGAAATTTATTTCTGAAATCTTCTGCTATTATTTTTTTATATACTTTATTGTTTTTCTTCTGAATAATAAATTGCAAGGAAAATGAGGAAAGTAGCTTTTTTTTTTACAGAAATTTCCAGTGGTTTTTTGTTTTGTTTTAGTTTTGTGGATTTTTTTTTGTTTTGTAGCTGTTGTTGTTGTTTTGCTTGTTTGTTTGTTTGTTTGTTTGTTTTCTTTTTCTTTGTTTTTTTGTGTTTTGTTTTGGTTTGGTTTTTTTTTTTGTTGTTAAATTGGTCCTTCCTGAATGGATAACTCCCATGGATTTTAGTGTTTTATCCAGATAAATATTTTACCCTTCTACTGGTGTTTTGGGTTCATAATTAACACCTTTAAATTAGATTAATTTAGTATTGGGCCCAGCAGCCATTCAAAAGTGCATCCTAAACTAACTTTCCCTTTGTCCAGATGAGTCTGCAAGGACATGATTCACAAATTCTATCCTTGCTCTCTGCAAAGAGCAGAAATTTTTATAACCAGAATTCTTCTATCTCCTTCTCCCTTGTTTCATCCTATCCCCTTTTCCATCTCCCTACTCATCTCTTACCAACTGCTTGACCTGCTAATGCACTTCGTGCTGAATGTTCTGAACCATTGTTTTCCAGGTCCTTTTTTGCCGGAAAAGTGGATGTGAGACATCTACCAATTTTATTTGCTTAAAAATCTGGCTTCTTCAGGCTCTGGAGTTGCCCATTAAATCTAGCAGTTTGATACTTCTAGTCCATTTGCTTAATGGTCTTTTGTAGAAGTACTTCCACTCCTTTTATCCACAGGAGAAGCTAATAATAACAAAAACACATTTCCATGTCATATTGATCAATTATTGTTCATTATGTACAGAGAAGGGCTCTTGCTAAAAGAAAGTGCTAAAAGCACTGGCTCTCCAAATGTCCTAAAATGTTTAAGAGCCATTAGGCCAACCAACCCAATCCCATCTCTTCAGAAATGAAATGAAACTCAAATATCATCACTATTTAAAATGTAGTGAATCACAGTATTTGCTTGGTAGAAGCCAGGTCTATAATTTTTTTCAACTATGTTTTCATGGCCAAATTGTACAACTTCAACAACAAATAATATACTAAAATAGTTTGGTTTTTTTCCCTACCTGTTTATAGTTTTCTAATTTGAAAACCTGATTTTATGGTCATGTCCTTTAATCAAAAGTTTCTAATGTTGTCTTTTATTAGATCAGAATAGCATGTTACCACAGCTGAAAGAAAATAAAGAAAACAAAAACAACAACAACAAAAAAAACCACCAAAAAACAAGGTGAGGAGGAGCAGAAGATCAGAAGCAGGACAAAACCTCAGAATAAAAAGCACAGGCAGCTGAAAAGTTAGATATTTTCCTATTGTTTTAAAGCTAGGTTTGCTGCACATTTAAATGCACATTTGTCTCATACATCCAAGTCCTCATAAAGCTGAGATTACTATGTTATGTGAGTATACACACCACCACCACCCCCACACACACCTCTCTTGATATTTCCTTACTGAACCAGTATTGATTTCTTTCCTAGACCTCATTTCATATTGTGCCCTGAAAATTAAATGATCTATTTAGTTTCAATATGGCCCAGGATTCTAATTGGATTTTGAGGCAGTAATTTATGTAATATTAATGGATACTTTCAGAAAACCGCTAATTAACAGCTGACCTTTAGTTTTTTCCTGTGAAGAAAGAAGAAAGAAAGCAAGAAAGAAAGAAAGAAGAAAGAGAGAGACAGAAAAAGAGAAACAAAAAATGAAACATTAAAAAAGCAAGTAGTCTGAATTTAATTAGCAAAAGCCAGCACACATCAGGGACATTTTGGGGACCATCAAAATACATTATGTATTTGATCACCTTATGCCTATAAAAATGGCTAAATAATTTAAATGCAATTCAATAAAATGTGTTTTCAATGAGAAGGTTCAGCTCTGGGTGATAGATTAAAAGCTTCATATAACCCAGAGATTTTATAAGCTACTGGCAAACAAATTCAAAATAAAAGATTATATTTTCTTTGCTTCTTTTATGTAGCAAGATTTCTTCACTTTCTCCTTTTTTTTTTCTTCTTTTTTTTCCTTAGCTGTATAAATAAATATATTCAGAATAATTTAAATGCTTTATGAAGAGAAAAAAGAGGAAGATTCAGAGTTCTTGCCTCATCATTAAAAGAAGAAATCCACTTGCTTGTTCAGAAGCTGTTTTACTTCTTCCTTATTGCCATGTAACCCCCTAAAAATCAAAGATTTAGGGAAACGTACCCTGGGACACCCAGAACAATACTGAACCTCACTGTGAATTGATACTTTCACTATGGTCTCAATAATTAAACATGGTAATATTTTGAGAAATTTTGTTTTAGAAAAACCTGTTTGTATCAACAGTTACGGATCAATCCAACGAAATATGATGTGTAAAACTGAGAATGACTGCAACAAATATATGCTTTTTTCTCTGTTCACCGCTGCTTTGCATTGCTTTTACACTGGTGTTATTGCTATTTCATGGCATTTTACACTCTTTAAATTAAGTTGCTAAATGGAAAAGAAGATGAGTAATCAGGGACATAAATAAAATATCCACACGTACTCTACATCCAAAGATACATCAACTTTAGGTCTGGTCAGTTCAGACTAGTCCAAGTGACTGACGTGAGTATTTACTAATAAAAGCTAAGCCTCTTCAAACCTGTTTAAAAATCATTAAAAAATGAATAAATAAGTCTTTAAAAAGAAAAATTCCTGCTGTGGGTAAACCAGTCCATTGCGGTTCTTAAGTGTGAATACAAAATTGGATTTAGGGACTTCAAAGCTGAGCATTGCAATAGCCAATTATTTTCCAGTCCTTTACTCTTATCATGGGATCCATGATCTCCAATTAGGCAGTGGGGTGTCTGATGACTTACACAGAAAAAAAAAAAAAAAGATCCTTTAGCATGAGATTGAAGAAGACTACAAAACAGAGATTTTCATGAGAGATAGACAGGTTTTGGAAGATAATCGCACTTAGAGATGAGGTCTGAACAACTTATTTGTGTCAGTAAGGGAACAATAGCAGGCAGGATTACATGAAGAATCAAGGTATCAGGACTGCAGACACACATTTAGTACCCTAAATTTTGTTTACTGAAATGTAGGCATGCATATGCCACATTTTTCAAAGCAAATAAACAATTCCTAGTATTTCTTTGGCTTCAATCTCTGGATCTTATGATTAACTGGGACCTGACTTGACCAGTCTGTGAAAGATGGTTGCAGATAGAAAGAGGAAATGTCCCAATTTCTATCATGTGTATCAAAAACCCCCTGCATGAGTGAAAGTGTGTCAGAGCCATTCCATAGAGAACTGGCCTTCCAAGTCTGTGGTGACCCTCCTTTTGTTCCCAGTGGGCACCACAGGCAACGCTCAGGGACAGGGAAGCAGGGACATATAACATAGCACAGTAAGTGGAGTGTGTGCAGACATGACTGAGAAAGTTTCATCTGGGAAAGAATCCTATACTTTTAAATTTTTTTTTTTCCAAAATTATCCAAATTTCTTGTTGTCCATCAGTGTGTCTTTCCATAATTTTAGGTTTTCTATGACATTATTTGTTTATTGATAGCAAGTCATATTAGACCTTTTTAAAAAGAGTTTAACACTGATTTTTTAATACTTGAAAAATAATTTGATTCTGTAATGTCATTTATATATAAGTATATTCTTTATACTTTTTTCTTTTCTTTTCCTTT
>VZRX01000645.1:22079-46481 GCA_013398075.1 Notiomystis cincta | reverse complement strand
ATATACACACATTAAAAAATGTTTGTGTCTGTGTATACACATATATGAATAGAGAGAGGCATTAAAAAACCCTTTTAAAGTAGCATTTCCTTGACTTAACTATTGTTATACTTCAGAGAAAAGAAGATAAATCTTGTGCCTACATACTGATCACACTTTATCTCAAGTTGTGGCAATAAGTATGTTACATTCTAAGCAATGTGGAGGATGGAATAGTGGAGGAGAAAGAAACTTGTGTCTTGCTAGGATTCACTGTAACAATTACAAATAATGCTCATATTTATAATATCAGTCACTGGTGAATTGGGGCATAAATTATAAAAATATTACTTAATCTTTTTTCTGTATTCTATTACTGCTTCAGCAGTTTTTCAAATTTGCAACTCAAAAAGAAAACACCAACCCAATCCTTAAATTCTTTTGCATCTTTCTGCTTGTAATTTCTGAATGTGGTTATTTTCTTCGGCCTCTCTCTCCCCTTTATCACACGTGGCTGTTAGAGCTGCTTCTCTCTCCAGTATCATATGTTCCAAACAAATCAGGAACTGCAGTTTTGTTTTTCCTAAAGGAGGCAATGTTTGAAATAAGCAATGTCTCTGCATTGTGATATGGCCATTATTAGATTAGTTGGAAAGCAAGTGAGGTGCCATGAAAACAGGAGGCTTTTGATAACAGCAATGTCTTTGGATCATATTAAATTGTAAAGTCTGAAGAACAGCTGATGTCTGCTGCATTTCAGCAAACATAAACGTTTTGAGTGTGTGATGGGAAGGTGATTAAAGAAGCTTTTGGAATATCCTGGTGTTCTCTGGTAGCTGCTTGTCACTTGGGCTGTGACAGTAGAGCAGGTGCCTGTCTTGAGTCAGCTGAAGCTCTAAAACAAGACCTGTTATCCCAAACCACACTGAGGGTGGGTTATTAGTGCAATAACTTCAGCATAATCAAAGTCACTGTTGGATGGTTTCAATCTTGCAGTTGCTGGCAGCAGCTCCATTGGAATGAACCCCAAAAGTTGCCTGATGAGAGCAAAGGGTTGCAGTGGCTGTGTATTTCTCTGCCAAAAAGGACATCCTGTGTACAGTACAATTCACTAGTTCTAATTTTCACATGCCTTTTCCAGAAGTGTTGCTCTCTAGATATTACTGTGCTTGCTAAAGCAATAAAGTCTCTTATGACATTTTAGCATATTTATTCCTCTTAGTCAAAAAATGATGTTTTCTCTGTCAGTGTTTGCGTGTCTTATTTTAAGAACAATGTACTTCTGCATTGCTTTTCTTGAAATGAATAATTTTTTTCAGTTCTCTACTGAAATTTGACTAGACTTTAGTCAACTGAGATCTACAGTCTAGGTAGAGTATTGATGGACTATGACAATGCTTTAATTGTACTCTCGACCGTTAATATTTGTTAATTCAGTGTGTTAAAGCTGTCAGTGGAACATTATTTCAACAAGAGAAATGCATTGCTGGTACATGAGAGGTAAACAGAAATTACAGAACAAGCAGAAGTCATGCAGAGATTCTTAGTCTGTTCTGCCAGGACTGTTATCATCTGATTTAAAAGATCACTGCATGTGATAAGAGAATAATGAAATCTTTAAAGCTCCTACAAAGCAGTGGTCACAGCATTTGGGACATGAGTGAGGTGGGCTGGAGCAATCAGTTCTTAGAGGGATATTATAGAAATACTTAGTATTAAACTTGACTTTTGCAGACTCCTCACCAGCAATCAGTCACTCCTAATTAGTTGACTGTTTTAGGAATACTGTTAGGAAAGTTCATCCTGCTGGCTGCATGTCAAGATTTTTTCAAGCTTTCCCTGTCTCTTGGTGCACATTAGGGCATGTGAAATCTTTTTTGAGAGGATGCATGAGGCATATTATCTTTCCCAGGGGAAAATGCACTGCCTGTTCTATTTAATTTTAAAAAAGAATAATTTGTTCTATTGTTTCTTTATTAATAAATGCAGAAACTATGTCAGAGCAATGCACTTTTTTTTTTCTGTTCCATTATAAGAACTAAGAATTAGTTCTACTCTTTTAATAATTCAGAAATGGATCTGGAAGTTTAAGTGTAAAATGTAATTTTAGGGTTGTTTGATTTGTTTGTTTGTTGTTGACTTAGAGATCTCTAATAATAGGGTCTTCTATTGGAGATACTGGCACAGCTTTTAGTCTGACAGTTCTTTAGTGGTCTCTTGAGAAAAAAAACTTTTTTGCTATAGCATAACTCCTAGTAAAAGGAGGAATATTTATCTACTTAAAATTCTGACTAATGAAAAAAAGGCAGTGATAGCCACAAAACTTGATCCTCTTTTTGTGTCTTCCTGGGGTTACCCAAGCTCCAAAAGGCCATGGGACATGTCTTGCCAGCAGAGCAGTTTATACAGAGAAGTGTCTTAAGTGATGTTCCCCAGAATCTAATTGCAAAATAAATGGTAATATGCTTATTCTGTACTTGTTTAGCTGCCAGACAAGAGAGTCATTCCTTCTCAGAATATAAAGTGAGCTCTGCATTGCCAGGCACAGCAGGCTGACAATATTCTATGGAAGGCTAAGTTTCTGAATTTCATTAACTGTATCTGATTTTGTTCAGTTTTTTTTCCCTTGTGCATTGGTAGTAACCTAAATGGCATCCTGATATTTGAAGGCTTTGATATATATTGTGAGAATCCAAAGAAAAATGCATAAACACTTTAGTAAGAATTGGTCCAAAGACCACTAGTTAGGATAGGAGTAGGAATTTCAACTCTAATGGAAAATGAACATGGCTGAGCTTTGCTAATTACCTGTATGCAGACATTCCATATTAAAGGAAAGAAACTGAAAGCTCACACTTAGCTCATTGGTATAATGGATATTTTACAGAATGTTAAGTTAACATAAATTTTAATACTTTGAATAGTAATGATTAATGTAAATATCCTAATTTTAATTTCTAATAGTATACACTACCATCATGTAACTAATACGAAAAAGATAAGTAAAAAGCTTTTGCTCCTTAAGAAAATACTCTTTGCATGGAGTGTAATTTAGGAGTCTAAATTCCCATTCATTATGTTGTCAGAGTAAATGGCACTAAAATGTTTAAATCAGTTATAGGAAAGATTTGATAAAGATTGTTTTAATCTCTAGGCATTCAGAAGCTAAATATTGAAGCAGCCACCAGACTTGATGTTTGAATTTTTGACTACCATTAAACTTCAATAGACAAAATTATAAGATGCAGTCATAAACTTGAGCTTGTGACACAGCCTGAACTCCCCTGTGTTCTTCCTGTACAAAATCTAAATTATCAACATGCAATGGAATTATTTAATTACCATAAAAATAGGTGTTATAAAAAAAAGTTTCCTGTAGTTCTAATGAAATGTTTTTAAATAGACAAAATAACAATAAAGTACAAAATAATGTGTTTGCTCTGATTATGAAACAGTAACCCAAACCACTCTACAGAATCAACACTGCAGTATAGCTGTCTCCATTATTAGTTTATATTATTTTTATTTCTCATCACTTTCTCCCCTCAGGAACAGGACAGTAGGAAAGGGTTCTTGTCTCAGGTGAGCTTAAATTGAAATCCAAACTAATAAACCCTCAGAAATTCAAGCAAACTTTACTATTCAAGAAAAATATAAAAAGAAAGTTATATCCAAAGCAGTAAAATAACATGGAATAATAAAATAATGTAAATGATTTAATCTGGTAAAAATGTCTGTTATATAAAGTAACTGTCAAGGACACTAATTGAATTCCCAGATGAGTGAAATGGGGGACAGGACTAATTGCTGTGCTGGTTTGGAGAAACTGTTCTGCCTAGAAAAGGGAAGGAGTGATGTACAAGTTGGGTGGCTCAGTGTCACTTCCATGATCCTACTGCAGCTGATTTTTAATCTGTGCTGTTGTGATTTACCTTCCTTTTAGGAGCTCCTGTCTTGAAGGTGATCCCAGAGAGTGAAAGTTTAGTACTTGTAAGAGATAAACTGTTAAAAATCAGTATGGAACCCGAGACATCACCTAGAGGCACATGAGGCACATGAAAAGTCCATTTGTTAGAAAAGAAATATTTTTTTACTTGTAAACTGAGAGGATTTAGTTTGGCATAATTGACAAACAATAATCATAGAATCCCACAATGCCAGTTTTTAACAGTCACTGGTCACAGTAAGCTGCATTTGAAAAACCCCCACAAAAATACAAAAAGATACTTTTCTTTCCCAAGCTGTGAACATGTGAACTTCCATAGCAGAAGTTCCCTGCCAGTTTATCAAACCCAGAGATTGGATTGTAACTAATACTGTCACTGTGACTATCAAAAACAATTATTTTTTTATAATTGTTTAGATCAATTATTTCAGAATGCTTTTAGGAAATCAGGAGAATGACTGCTCAAAGGAGGCTTGTGATGCTTGTACAGTGTGGGCTGCAGTCCTAGAGGCCTGTTTTCTCTAATTATTGCCAGTAATCAACTGAGACAGTAACTTTAGGGGTGTATTATTGTGATGAAATTTAAATTAAAAAAGAAATGCTCTCGTAAATTTCAACACACCAACTGTATGCATTCATCATTTTACAGGATTTTTTTTGAGGTGTTACATGCTCTCAGACAGTGAAATAAGGGAGCAGTGGGGGGAGTCTGCATCTGCTCACACTCACCTCGAGCTGGGAGCCCTGGCAGGAAACCCAGCAGGGCTCAGCGGGGCTGACGAGCTCCCACCTCACTTAGCAGACACTTTGAGACAGAAAAATGTTATTTTTTGCAGTCTCAGCACCTGTTTCTTCCTCGAGCAGCAGTCTATTTTCTACATATCTCCTTAAAATATGAGTATGAGTCTTCATGGGGTTTGGATTTTTTATTGGGGAATATTTTAATAGCTTTTCATTTTTTCTGGAAGTGCATTCAGATTTCTTCTTGCAAAAGCCGCAGATGTTCTCTTTTGTAATTGCAGTTACGATGTCCGCAATTTTACAGAAATGACTGCAGGGTTTTTACTGCTTGAAAAAAACACCCAAACAACCAGTCCATATTGCCAGTGATTTATACTTCTAATTTTGAAATGCAGCTTCTCATAGTCAGAACTGCCGCTTTCATTTTAGGCTGCCACTGTGAAAGAGTCCCAGAACTTATTTCACAGCATCTATAAAGTCATTCAAGGCAGTGAAAGATCCTGCTTTTTTAACCTTTCAGAAAGTCACCCAGTTGAGCAGTCAGGCTGTATTATTCTATATCTTGTCTAACATGAGGAAACAGTCCCAAAAGAAAGATATCCCAAATTAACGCCACACTTCGTTAAATAGAGACATTCTTGGTTTTCACCAAGCTAATTCGATCCAGTTCAGTTAACTCATTTTTTTTGTACTCGGATCACGGAAGGCAGCCATGAATGGGGCGAGTTCATCATGTGTTTGACACATCAGTGTGAGGCTGAAAGGAGGCTGGGAGGGAAGGATCCTGCCTTTGGCTCGGCAGACAATACCCGATGAAAGAGGCCCCTCATTCAGCAGTGGTCTCCAGCAATCGAGGCAGACTGCTGGGGATCACTGTTACAGACAGGTAGAAGGGAATTAGCCAGACTTGGTTCCTCAGACACCTCTGGGCTCCTGGCTGTGGCTGTTCTGTAACCCAGTCTCTGCCTAATGCCCTCAGCCCACAGAGGGTTTAAGGGACTTCTGTGTGAGCAAAAGATTGCCTGCTTTGGAAATTCAAAATAATATACAGGATTGGAAAGAAAGTAAAAAAAAGAAATTGCATCACAAACAAAAAATTACTTACAGAAAAAAGGTGGTTTGTATTTTACATATTTAAAATTCTTAAATATTTTCCTTTCTACTTTTATACCAGTAAACATATAGCTTATACATTGAGATCACTTATAAATTCAGAGTGGCAAACATTCACAAAATACACGTTCCCTACTTCAAAAAAAATCTTTAAAATTTAAAAAAAAAAAAAAAAAGTGTATATATATTTTTGTAGCTCTCAGTCAAACATCACCCTCAAAACCCAGTACATGCAGTCTAACAAAGCAGTGGATTCTGTGATGTAAAAGAATGTTTTTGCTGTGGTGCTACCAAGTAAATAATATTTGTGAGCCATATCTGAATTATCCAAATTCTGAACACATTTTCAGAGAATGTTTTCTCTCCAAACTTACTGCAGCAAGTACACAAGAACACAGCAACACTGATTTTTGAAGATACTTGCTAGTAATTACACCAACCTGAGAGACCAGTGGACAGTTTCTTAAGCTTGACATTTAGACAGTGGCTGTTTTTATCAGTATCAGCATCACCATGAAAGAGCTTTGCTTTCTGGATATGTACAATAATCACTAGGTTTATAAAATAATAGATTATTTACTCAATTTTAAGTACAAAATAAATGCTGCTGACAGAAGATGGCTTTTTAGCCCTAAGCTGGTGATCTCAGTGGCATTTCTCTAGGATCTGCCATGAAAGCTGGGAATACATGTTAGTCTGTAGGGTTTGGTTGTTGGTTTTTATCAATCTCAGCCTGTTTCTGGGGTATTTCATTTAAAGTACCACTTCATGCTTAGAAGCTCAAGCTAAGTCTAGAGATAAGAAAAGTGATAAGGAAACCCAATCCATAATAGCCTTTCTTGCATTTCTTAATTAGTTATTCAAATTTTATGACAAAAATAATATGTAAAATACAAAGAATTGTGAACAAAGAATATATTAAAATTTCCTTTAATTTTTAATATTTTCTTTTCCTAAGTTTAACAAATTAAGAAAACAAACCATATTAAATACTTTGTAGCTGTGTGCCTAATTCAGTAGTGTATTCTGCTAGATGTTTTAGTCAAATAAGTGTGCACTGCTAATATTTGTTTGGTCTGGTTTTTTTTCCCCTGCAGTTTTAATGTGAATCCTTCTGGCATTGAGGATCTCAGGAAAAAAACGGTGAGTTATGAAATGTTATGGAAAGCCATCAGTAAATGCCAACTAATTGGTGCTTGTATAAGCTTATAAGCTTTTATTCTTTTTTAACCTCTTATATGGAAATGTTGGGACTTTTTCTTTTTTTTTTTTATACATCCAGAAAACCTAAATAGAACAGCACAGGCTGAATGTAAATTTGGAGATAAAGAAGAGTTTTGCACTCAATATGAAGTTTACCTGTGATAGGATGAAGAAGGAAATATTTAGTTCTTTGTGTTAGAAGTAAAAAATGCCAAAAATCTGGATTTTGGGGGTGATTTAGATGACTCTAGAGAAATAATGGTCAGGTGAGGAACTGTGCACTAGACAGTGATGTATTAATTGACCAAACAGGAGTTTACCATCACTATAATCAGGGACTTGAGGACAGTCTTTAGAAGGCAGATCAAAATTGAAATTATGACCTGATACATGATAGGATTAATAATACACATAATAAATGAACAGCTGAAAACACTAAAAACCAGAAATACTAGAAGGTATTATTCAAAATGCTCTTGTTTCTAAAAGTACTGAGAATAAATAGTGTATTAAGAAAAGACAAAAAATAATCCAGAGATTGCCTGGGCAGTGTCTTTGTTTGAAGGAAAATGTGGTCTTACTAGAATTTGTTCTGTGAATAGATGACATCTTTAAAAGTGGGTTTGTTTTCAATCTCTAAAATATATAGAAAACAAGTTTCACAAGCAAACATGACTTTGTACTGTTTGTTTTCTGCTGGTTTATGTAAATGATTTGTAATAACATTTGATGTTATTGTAAATGCCCAAGTTTTTATAATGTAAGTAGCTGGTGGGAGATGTCAGAGTATTTGAAGGCTGCCTTTGATCAGATAGTAAACTGAATTCTACCAGGCAGTTACTTAATCTCTGACAAAAAGAGACATCAAAAAATTGATTTAACTTAGCAGCCATTGTCTGTAAAGTAACCATAATTACAGTTTCTGTGTGCTTGCAAATGTACTACTGCAAATCATGTAATTTATTGCTGGTAAAAGCATCAGTTTTATTCTTTTAAGAAATAAGATGTGAATTGTTTTATTTAAGGGATTTAAAGGTGATAAAAGAAATCCTTGATGATTTTTCTTTAGGAATACCAGCTATTCTAAATGTCAGTAGTAGGATTATGAGGTGGTGCTCATTTAATGAAAAATACAAATTAGGTGGGGAAGAAACTATATCTCAACCATAGTTTTGAATGAAATCATTTGAATTTTTTTTAAGTATTCCGGATTGCTTTCTAAGGTGTTTGAAGTAATTTATTATTAGATTCTGTAGTAATAGCCCTCACCAAGTTATTATATTTCTTCCTTGTGCATATTATTTAGTAATTATGTTTGTATGTCTTCTCCTCTGATGCCAACACCTGTCTCTGAAAGCAGTGTTTAAATGGGAGCAGTAGCCAGTTGAAAGGGCAGCGTGAGCTCTTTAAGGCCTAATTAAGAACTGAAAGGAAGATGAAGTAAGCAGGACAAAAGATGTGAAAGTAGCTTAGATGATATTCCCAGAGCAGAATTCCTCATTAGAACAATGGAGAGATGATCAGGGATTGCCAGGCCTTCATTTTATCTAACATTGTTTCCTCTGGCTGGCAGTGTGTACCCCAGCAGGGTTTTGTAGCTGAGACAATCATTCTTTGCATGGCTTCTTGCTTAGAATCTTTTTTTTTTTCCTTAATAATTCATCATAAGATTATTGTTATAGGTTTAAATTGTGGTATCTAAATACATTGGTATTATTTATACATTTATGTATCACCTATTAGCCCAAACTATACATATAAAATCTTCTTAATTTTAACAATATTAATTTCTAAATACTAGCATACTTCAGCTAGACTTTTCTTGCATAATTAATGTGATAGGTTGTTCCTCCCCCCAAGATGTGTATGGAGCATGTGTATGATAAAACATCTTTGAAGCATATATGTTACACACAATTTTCCAGTACACTTGATAGCATAATTAAAGTCATCACTGCACTTTAATTCCTGTTCCTTTGACAAATCAGAAAATAAGGCAAACCCCTGTATTTCAGGCATATGAGTGTTAATGATATCTTCTCCAGTGTGTACAAAAATCTAGTACCATAAAGAGAAAGTTTTACTTCCTTCTTGTACAAGAAAATGTGCTAAAAATATGACCACAAAGTGAAGTTATTTTCTCTTCTATACTTGTTGAAAGTTGATTACTAACCAATTTATAAACTTCAGCAGGTTAGCATTTTAGTAAAATGGGAGTTATTGATTACTTACAATCCCTTAACTTGATAAGTTTAAAATACTGAGTATATATCCATAAATGTGACATTAAATGTCTCAAGTGCCCTTAAAAGCACATATTTTTGAGAGCTACTGCTAGAATATAATTGATGGAGAGAGGCTGATCTGTCACACTTCAGCCTATTTGCAGGGCACCATCACTTTTAATTAGGTTCCTTTGAAAACTTTGGCCAGCTGCATATTTTAATGGGTCAGCATGTGCCAGTGTGCAAATATGGAGCTGTATGGAAAGAAAAGAATGGGGCATGGAAAAGGAATGAGTATTGTGTGGTGTGCTTCTTAGCTGTGCAAGCTTTTTGATTTTTAATGACATGCTTCTACTGTAAACAAAAGCTATCTCATGTGCCCTGTTAGAAATGCAGGATATCTTCTAAATGTTTTCATTTCTGAATGAGAGGAAGCACACTGCCTGGCATGTCTAACAGTGCTGATACTCTTATAAACCAGCACAAAAGAAGATGTTCAAGTTTATAGTGTTCTGGATCACATGTTGCCCTTTTTAAGATGACTAATTTGTCCATCCTTACTAATACCTGCACTTAGTGAGTCATCAGAAATCATTACAGAAACAATTTTGGTTTCCCTATTGCTTAATTTTGGGCCTCTCTTGCTTTAAAGCAAGCAAGGTCTTTTATAAGTACCCATTTATTTCTGCCTTAAGTGCTTTGGTGCAAGTAAGATGCAATCTTTTACCTTCACCCGAAATTCAAAATTGAAAGTTTTATTATGTGATTCAGAAGCCAAGGCCTGGAGAACCGCTGGTGACTAAAAATATGAATATGAAAGACAGATGAGGGCTGATGTCACTTAGAGCTGAGGAAGTGCTTTGCTGTGATGCTCTCCAGAGGCAAAGACTCAGAGAAGTTAAAGTAGGAGTTGAATCTTCAGGGCTCTTCTCATGTCCTGTCATTAAGGTTACCACGTTTGGTTTCCCAAAATGGACCTGCCAGCTGTTGTTGGGGTCACTGCTCATATGGTCACTGACTGTGACACACTGGCTGTGTGTCCATCTCTCTGAGAAGATTTTTTTCTGAGATGACAGAGTGGGAAATGTTCATCCAGCTGGGCAGCCCATTGCCAGTTGTCTGCTCCAGTGGGGGTGTTGGAAGGAAAAGCACTGCAGCAAACAGAGGTGTTGCAGAAAGAAATTGCTTTTCATGTGCACATGAGAAACATAAAAAGCAGTAGCCAATCAATTTTCTGATTCAGGGAGCACTGAACTGCTTAATAAAATCTGGTGTTTTTCTCCACTTACCTGCAGGAAGGAAATCCTTTCGACGCCACTGCAGGATACAGAAACCTCACTTATGAGGAGGTTCTGCAGGAGCTGGTGAAACACAAGGAGCAGCTCAAGAAGAAGGACACCCACATTCGTGAGCTCGAGGATTACATTGACAATCTTCTGGTGCGAGTGATGGAGGAAACCCCCAGTATTCTCAGAGTGCCATACGAACCTTCGCGGAAAGCTGGCAAATTTTCCAAAAGCTGAGAAAGTGGTACTTGAGGGGACTTCCTGCTGAGTACTTCAGTGGAAGGAGATCACACTTTAATATTTTGACTTCTCTTCATTCCTTTTCTCCTAAGAAATTCCAGGAAAATGAGGAGGAGAGACAATGGTGTGGGTTTTTTCCTTTTTTTTTAATCCAAACACTAGCAGGGGCTGCCAAAAGTTGTATTCTGTTAGATTATCTAAGTAACTCTTTTTTTTTTTTCTCTTTTTGAAAACACCTTTAGGTACAGAATACTTAAAATAGAGTTAATAATACATATTAAATATGTCCATGCAGTTTATAGAATAGCTTAGTGTTCACCATGTGGCAGTTTCAGCTGGGAAGCCTGTGCTGTTATGAATGTTTTCTTGAATGATTATTGGTATTAGGCAAATATATTGATTCTTTTCTTACAGCATGCCATCAAGAGCACTGTTTTCAATCCAGTGTAGTACTCTGCTAAACCTAAGTGTGGTTTGTTGCAATGGAATGTAATTCTGCACATATTAGAGGAAAACAGTGATGCACAATCCTTGCAGAGTAAATGCTGTATTCTATACAATGTGCTTTTTATATAACCATGTAAAAAAACCCGTGCCATTTCTGTCATGGCACATGCTGGAACCAGTTATTTTACACTTAAATGCTGAATTTTGTGTCTAATGAGTGAACTTTGGTAGTGAGCTCATGACATGAGGTTGTTTTGAGGATTTTTTTGTATGAAGTTACTGCATGCCTTTTTATGTGTTAAAACTACTTTGAACAGTGTTCACAGAGTCAGAGGTACAACTGGAGAACTCAAGTATGGAATAAAGATATGAATTACTTTTGTTCAGTCAAAGTGTACTGCAGTGAAAATGTAGCAGAAATGGAGAGGCTGACTTAAATAGACACGATAAATCAATTTAAGGTTGAGTCTTACATAATACATGTGTCTTAACTTTTTAAATCTTATGACAACAAAGTATATGCCTTTAGAAATAGGCCATGTTGCTTAAACACATATAGAGTACTTAGGCTTTTCAAGAAAAATGTCTGTATTCCATGTACATAGTTCTAAAAATCACTTTTCATTGAGGCAAATGAAAGAAGAATGTAGTAAATATCTTCCTGATCATTTAATAATTTTTTGTAAAATGATGTATGAAAAGGTGTCTGTTATTCAATGAATTGGAAAAATATAGTGATGAAGGTATAATGGGAAAATACTGTAGGAGAACTCTTAAAATATTAACATGAATAGATTTTAATTTTAATAAGACTCTTACTTGGGTTTTCTGTTGCTGTGAAACAGTAAAATGTTATTTTAAAAATGTACAGAGAATATTTTAGATTTGGATTTAAGATAACTGTTTTTTCCTCTCTTTATGCACCTGATCTGTTAGGGTTTTTTTACAGCACCATGAAATGGCTGCTGCTGAGGTGACCAAAAAAGCTGGAAATTAAATTCCAATTTTTTTTCTTGTTGTTGTAAAAGGTTTAAATATATTTTCATTTTTAAAACTTCAGAGATTGGTAATATCTTGAATACTTATAGGTGAAAGGTTTGAAAAAGTTCTTTCTGACTGCTTTTGACATCCATTAGTATTACAGGATAGCACAGAATTTATTCTGTTACAAAAAAACTTCTTTGAACAAATATTCTCAGAGTTCATTTACTTATTTTCAGCTTTTTCTCCTTTATTTTCTTCTTTTATTTAGCAGCTGCCTCCCATCCCCATTTAGCACTGTCTCTAAAAGGTGTGCAGCCAGAGTTCCCAGCCCAGCAGTGGGATCCCTTAGTGTGGATCCCTGTGCCTGGATGGATCCTGAGCGATCCCAGCCCTGCCCAGGTGTAGAGCTCTGCCTTTGTCCCTCACAGTGCAGAAATCCATCCCACACCAGGCAGTCTCTCTCTGTCAGCCTAAGGATGTATCAGGTTTGGTACCTCAGAAACCACATGAATGTTCTTTTGACCCACTTAAGATCTCGATGACTGTAAGTTTGTTGTAATATATTCAGAAGTGCCAAAGGTTCTGTACTGGGTTATGGTGCGTTTGCTTTGGAAGTTGGGCTTTGCACTCAATTAGATTTTAATTTTCTAATTACACCGAGATGTATTTCAGTTACTTGGTATTTCTATAAAAGTTCTTAAACATTTTCAAATGCTTGGCCAAAGCCAGCAGTTTTCTCATGTTGTTGATGGGGAAATGTTCTGCAATTGTTTTGAATTCCACACTCATTTTCAGCTAAGTGGTGTGAGACCATCTGTAGTATCCACAGTGCTTAAGTCACACACAGCAGTGAGGATTAACAACTGCACTAACCAGGGAATGTGCTCCAATGACTTCTCACATGCAAGCCAACTTATAATTATTAAAATGAAACTCTACTATATTTAGCACCTCTGAAATCACTTCTTTTAGAATGTAAATGTAGAATATCAAACTGTATAATTGACTAAAAGCAGATCGTTTGACGTATTTGCATACCGAGAACGATAAGCAGATTAAAGGTAGCGAAAAGATCAATTTTTGTGCATTAGTGGAGAAATGTAGTGAAGCTTTGAATGTGCTATCTAGTCTTTATCTGATCTTTAAGTGAATAAAAGCACCTTTTGTTTCTAACAGTTTGTCAAGAAGGAAGGGAGAACAACAAATGCAGTTTAGGAAAAGGTAAAGTTACTGAGAGAGGCAGAATGGGACGTTAACAACTGTGAAGATATTTTTAGAGAGTTTATAGGTAAAGGTACAGGCTGCTTTTGGAGCAATACCTGAAAGGTTACATACACATCATTTTCTGCTTAGAAAGAAAATTTCAGCATTTTCCTATATTCTGAGGTTATTTTTAAAAGCATCTTCACCCCACATGTGTTTTTTGAACCATGCAACTTTCAAACAAAAAGTTTTCATACAGTGTAATTTGTATGTTGAAAACAAAGTTCTCTTTTTCCCATAGGATAAAATTGTACACTCTCAGATCATTTTAAACCCATAAAAACTTGCTACTTGTGGTCAGTCTTTCTTGCCCTTCAAAATATAGAGATGAAAATTTTGAACATCTCAATATTATTTTGATATTTTCTCTCATAAATTAGCATAAGAGTTCATCCATGCATGCACTATACTTTGAAATTATCCTTTGAAACAGCTCTGCTTATAGCCATGTATTTTGCTTACTTAAAAGGACAAATATGAAGGCCATACTTCAGTGTTGTAAGTTAGAAATGTAAACTTTCTGCCATTCAAGGATGTTTAATATTTATATATGTTACCTCTTGCTGCTGTATTTTACGTTTAGCTTGGTTTCCCACCTCCTAATGAATGTAGCATTCTCCCTAGATTATACATAACTGCATTTATTGCTGTTGGCTCTGTGTCAAGAACTATTTGTAATTTTCCAGCTGTGGAAATGTTGCCTTGTATTTCGAAAGGTTTCATGATTTGGGGACCTGATGAAAATCATGCTCATTAGATAGTAGCCTGCATTTCTTTCTGTACAGGATGCCCTTTCTTAGATGCATCTTAAAACAAACAGCACTGCTGTCTTAATGTGTTTACTGCTGCACTGGGGGTTTATTTACACTTCCAGCTTTAAAAAAAGATTATTGTCCTACATCAAGTATGTAAAGTGAGCTCCTGCTTTTCTGCTCTTTATGTACCATTGCTGCTGTAGATACAATAGAGGCGTTAGCTGGGCTTCTACAATGCTGAATTTAGAGCATGTTGACTAACCTCCCCTTCTTTGAAGTACTTGCTGAAGGATTTTAGCACTGCTGTGTTCTTGATGCTAGATTTAAGGGTCTGTCAGCACTTTCGGTATGAAACCCTATTTTCAGGGATTTATAACTTAAAAATTTCGATCTGGTCACTGGAAGTATTTAATATGCAATAGGTAGCACTTTAATCTGTTTATGAAGGGGTTTGAGATTTGTTTCTGTTGAAAAGGTCACAGTCTCCTAGAGCATGGTGGGCATTTGCTTTATCTTTTATAATTTCTACGTTGAAGAAGCCACTGTAAGTTACAAGTGGTTGAGCCATTCCTATTCATCTTAGAAGCTTCCAGATGTCTTGTATTACAATGTATTGTAAAAAGCTGAAGATCCAGGTTATATAGGAAGTCTGTAAAAGATATGAACAGTACTTATAACTTAAGGGTTTTATTTTGTCTCGTGCAATCAATGGTAGTTTGTCTACATTTAATAATGGTACAGAGTCATAATTATATGCACTTGTGAGAACTATTAACTTAGAATGCATGAAAAAAACTTTATTTTTGTTCCATTATTGCGACTTCAGATCCTTTAATTTGATTAAAATGTTATCTTAATATTTTAATTTCTGTTCATTAAATAAATATTGCATGTCTAACACTAATAAAGCACCACAATGCACTACTGTAGTATTTCTTGAATTGTGACATTAATTTGTGTTATGCAAAGCATGTGACTCCTAAACTCCATGGTGTTAATGCTCTCAGACCACAGAGAGGGGTATTTCTTTAGGGACAGCTGTGAATGAATATCCCAGATGTTTGCAGGGTATCCATTAAGGGAAATCTCTTCAGTAGTGTCCAAAGCTTAGAATTAGTGAAAAAAAAAGGCCTATTTTTAAATGTACTAATCTGTATGTCTTTTTTAGTGTGGTATCTGCAATTTCTTTATGCACCATTCCTCTGGTGATGGCTGTGTAAATATTACCAGGAGACCTTTGGCATGCAGGCCAGAGCAGCATTTACTATGAGAACAAACCCTGTGTGAGTTCTGATACAGAAAACAGCCACACATTTCTCTTAATACTTGACAGAATAAAAACCCAGCTGGAATGGCAGAAAACTGGAGCATCCTCCCCAATGCTCCCACAAGTTTTACTCTTCTTCCATGAAGCAGCAAAGTCTGTCCCCTGACTACAGCAGGTTTTCTGGATGATAAGGAGGTATGGAGAATAGTCCTGGCTTGGGAGAAGAACGTTGGGAATCTTTCACCCATTTTCTTGGAGCCTTGAATCCCACAGGATGTGATTCCTTTCCTTGCATTTAACTTGCTCTGTGAGCAGGTCCTTTGTCAATGCGTCTGTGGACTCAGAAAGCTTGGAAAGGGTTCTTCTCTTAGGGGTGTCCATGAAAAGTTGGGGTTGTAGGAAATCACAGCCAGTTTATGAGCTTTCCATGGGCTTCCAGCTGTGTTGTTACACAGATCCCATCAGCTGTGTCACCCCACGGCTCACGGATTTTGCAACTGTCCAGATGTGTGAGTAGGTGAGGAATGAGGACAAGAGGGAGGCAGGTTTCAGAAAGCACCACCCTGCCTGTTAAATACCAGTTTAAATACCATCTGTAATTCACATCTGGTAACTAATCTCAGTTCCTGTGCCCATTGAAAAGGGAGCCACACCATTTCCCTCCCTCAGAGGCATAATATTTGTTAGCTGATACCACCTGCAATCCTACTGATGATAGGAGAGCCCAACTCAATTAAACAGCTTCCAGTTTCCCCAGCATGGAGTTGCCTTTGGAATTCTCATTATTAACCATCTCAACCCCCTAATGAAGATTTCCAAGGCTATTTTAAATATAGTTTAGCAGCTAAAGAACTATTGAAATTAAATGTAAACAAGAAGTATCATTAAGGGCAATTCTCTCTCTAGTTGCACTTACTGATGTTACTTTTTTATGGAACCATAGAGAGTAAAAATCAGGATTTGATTTCCTTCTTTTAATTTGGTTTTATGGAAGTGTTGTGCATATTTGGGCTGCAGCTCATTTGGGATACTTTACCCTTTTGTGTAACACTGGACATGTTTGTAAAGTTAAAAATAATAATATAAAAACCAAATCCCATCTCTTTTTCTGGATTAATGAATTAAATTTTGGATTAGTTTGTTGCATTGTTTTGTAATAGTGCAATTTTAGGAGAGATAGCAATAAGACTATCTGCTAAAGGAAGCTGTTTTCTCTTCTCTGTACTATTCACTGAGTAATTATGAGAGAAAGCTACCACACTGAGTGCAGCCCAACCTGGAAACTGTGTGGCATTGATTGTGTAATGTTTATATAAATATCAGTATATTCAGTGCTGGAAGCCAGTGACTATTACATGGGGATTATTGCAATGTATTTATAATGTGTTTTTACAGCATTTAGTAATGTAGATTGGTCTTTGATAAGTGGATGATGATTTAGGACAGAAAAGTACCCTCTATGGCTAAACACTGACATGTTTATACTTTAAAAGTAAGCAGCTTAAAAAGGTTTTAGGGCCATGCAACGTTTAAATGAAGCTGAATACTAAAAAGGGGAGAAACTTTGTGGGGTGTAGTTTGTTTGTTTCAGCCTTAACAGTGTCTGCTGTGTCACATGCAGGGGATGAGTAGAAGCAGCACTGGGGAGATACCATTGTTGGGATCCAAAAATACCCAACAACAATAAAAAGCAGGGTTAGGAGTCTGATTTTAAGGGATCTATTTGCCCAGCACGTGCCAGGTTCTGCTTGTTACAGGAGGAGGTTGCACAGCATCCCTTACTAACAAGATTATTGGTAGGGTGAAAACCCCAAAGTTTAACTCTGAGTTCTCAGTTTTGGGGTGTGGGACAGGTGCTGGGCAGAAGCAGAGCTGTAACTTCTACTTTTTCAGCCCTGCTGACACTGGTATTAAATTCAGGGATTAAACAAACCACATGCCTAGGAAAGTTAGGAAGTGTCTGAGGAAATCTGGAGTATGCAGCACATGGCTGGCCAGGTTGCCTCTGCTGTGACTTGAAGTGGGTGTCTGGCTCAGGGTCTTGTGGAGTGGCCAAAATGTGTCATATCACCTCCTCTAAATCATTCATCTGGGGCCTTCCGAGGTGCTGAATGTCTCCTTCTCCAGTAACTTGCTGCTCACATTATGAATTCCTTGAAAATTGACTCCCTGGGACATCTTTACAGGAGACATCAAGGGTCTCCATTTAAATTTAATGAATATTGTGTAATTTGCCAAGGACTTCCACAATGCATTAGGAAAATCTGCCTCTTTGAGACCAGAGCTCTGCCAAAATAATGGCAGCTTAATTGCATCCTTTAAAAGCAACTGCTGACTCTCCAGCAATGAGTATTTTCCATTTCCTAATAAAATGTTTTCCCATTAAAGCAGCTTATTTCATTAACTTATAATTCATAGCTTAAATATGCTTATATTTTGCTAATTGTAGATTACTTAGTGCTTATTTCTAAGGAACACTGAAGCACAAAATACAAAATGTCAGAGGTTTTTTTTTAAAAGAAAAGTCTTGCCTTGTGCATAGCAATTGCATTTGGATAAGCATTTTAAATACGCTATTTTTAAGGAGTTTTTACATGCTATTTTAAACTAAATAATTAAACTTCTATAACAAGAAACAATTTGAAGTGTTCGTGCAATTTATAGTTTTAATTCCCTTATAGATATGTGCTCCAATATTTTATAGTTATGATTCAAAAGCTACCACAGTTACATATTTTAAATTGTAAGGATATATTGTGAGGCTTCAAATTACTCTTTTTCAAAGTACACAAAGCCAGAGTATCTGATAGATTCTTTTGTGTTTTGTGAAAGTTAAAAGTGAGCTCTGAGAGAAGTAAAGTTTTCCTAAAAGTTTGTGCAAGCCTTTGTGTTGAACTGCAGTCAGCTCGATTTGGGTATGCAGCTTCAGGCACTCCTTTATCCAACAGGATAACATCAAATTATGCTTTATTTCTTTATAATCAAAGACAACAGAGCAGGAATCAGTTTGCAGCAGGTGCTGGGTACTACTTGTAGGGACCAAGTTACAAAATGTGGATGCTTTGTAAGATGTGGTCTTGGCTTTTTGGTGTTTGTGAAGTAGGTGGTGTGTGAATACCAGGTTTGTTTGTTTCCAGGATCAGATGGAAAACTTCCTATTTTCTGATATTTTCACATTTAAAAACTTTTATGAATTTTTTTCTTGGTGGCCAGATTATATTTGGCTACAATGCATGTAACATTTCACTTGATTAATGTGACTGCTGTTTGAGACCCTCTTGTAATTGGCCTCGTAATCCACACACAGAGTACTGTGAAATAGTGTGAATTTGAAGTTGAGAGACTGATGAAAGGAACATCCATCAATAGTGGGGAGAAATGAAATAATCCTAATTAAAAGCAAAAGAATTGTGTGATCTGAATTAAGATCTGGTTGGTGGATACCAAAGAGTAGTTTTTCTGGTAAGTATTTTTACTTTAACTGTCCAGAATAATTGCTTTGGAAAAAACCTCATCCCCTGTGTTTAATGGTATAAACTTTATTAGCTCTTTATAAACCAAATACTCAATAAGGGCTTAACCTTTGTTTCATTGGATATGATTTCAGAGGGTTTAAGGAGCATTTTCCTGCTGGAGTTGATCACCACAGTTACATTTGCTAACAGGCTCATGGTTATTCTTTTATCTCTTTCAGGATTTTCTGTTTAGTTTTGAGTGCTGAACATTTCACCACAGTCTATTTAGAGCGTTATTTAAAACTTGTTCCAGTTCTCCTCATTCTTACACACACCCATGTGTTAAACTGCTCCAGAAACTGGCTTAGCTCTGACCATATTTGGAGGCTGTTCCTCCTCTCTGTTCTTGGGCTGGTTTGGACGGGGCCTTACGTCTAAAGTAACAAATGAAATATGTGAGGAGAGCTGACTGCCAAAACCGGGATCAAAGCGAGTTTCTGAGCAGCTCACTGGAAAACTATCCTGAACTTTGGAAGGATGACTCAAAGTCACATTCTAAATAGAGCAAACCACAGTGAAATAAATGGCAAGGTGAGAACAGATTTCTTGAAGAAGGTGTGTGTCCCCCTAAATCCAGACAGTCGCTTTAGTCCTGGGGGAAAGGAAGCAAATTAACAGATGAATTTCAAATATCAGTCAGGATGGGTTCCTCAGGATATTCTTTGTCTGCAAACC
This sequence comes from Notiomystis cincta, assembly GCA_013398075.1. Taxonomy (NCBI): domain Eukaryota; kingdom Metazoa; phylum Chordata; class Aves; order Passeriformes; family Notiomystidae; genus Notiomystis; species Notiomystis cincta. Next base: position 26,842 of record VZRX01000645.1, on the reverse strand, counting down.
CACAGACCTTTGCAGTTCCTGTCTGGGTTTACTACACAGAAGTGTGTTAGCCAGAGAGCATTTGAAATGAAAGGTAACATTTGCTGATTGTGTCATGTGGGACATCACTGACTGGTTTGAGGAGTTGCCAAGTCTGAGGAGGCATTCTGTTAAATGCACTCAGTGTCTTCCTCATCTCACTTAGGACTATGAGAACACTCAGCTTTGATTCTTTAGTTTTAGGCAATTCATCTGAATGAAGAGGAGACCTGAATAAAGAGGATTTCCCTGAATCCTTCAGAGGAACATGTAGCCTTGCAAAAACCAGCTGCTGTAACTGAGTGGAAAGCTGTGCTTTGTGGCTGAGTGTGTGTTTATAAAAGCTGGCATTGGAAAAAAGAGGGAATTCTGTGAGAAACCTAAGCCTCTCTCACAATCACGGCATCTCTCAAAGTCACAAGGCTTTAAGATGTTCAGAAACAGCCAGAGAAAACCATTCAGCAATGATGGTCTGAAGCAATTGGGAGCTGGAAAGAGCAGTGTTCATTTTAGAGGGAGAGGAGGGGTTTGGGTTGTCCCTGTGTTGTATCAAGTGCTAATGCACCAGGTCGCTGTAGAAGGGAGAGCAGCTCTCTCAGAGTGTAGAAGGTGGAGAATGGGCTTGTTGAGTTTTGCAGGGGCAGGGGATGAGAAGCAATCCCTGCTTCCTCCCAGGAGGCAGTAACTGCCTGGCTGCACTGGGCACTGCTCCTCAGGAGGGGGAGGCTGTGAACACAAACAGGAACAGGTTTCTCAGATTTTCCTACTGCCTGGGAAAAAACCACACAAATTGTCCTCCAAAGTAAATTGCTTCAAGTACAATCCCTTGATTTTATTTATTTGTTACTCAAGGGACAGTGGATGATACAGAAGTTGCTAAATCTGCTCTTCTCTTTTTGATTCCTCCTTTGACTTGTCTTGGGAAGAAAAATTGTGGATTTTAGTCTGACTAAAGGCTAATGGAGTTGTTCAAAGACTGACACATAAGCAAAGGGTGATGCAGTTATAAAGGGGAGATGTCAGGTTAGCAGAGTTATTATTACAATTGAAATCTTTCAGTGCAATAGTGGTCTTCTGCCAGGAGTGCTTTTTGTGATGTCCTGGGACCATCCTTCCCTCAATAAATCCCCATAAAAAGCTGACATTCTAGCTTGGGAAGAGTTCCTGGCATGCTGCTGGCCAGCTGGAATAAGCACTCACTGGAGTCCCAGGTACAAAGTGATGCTTTCTCTGAAGTATTTTAGAAGGCAAAGCCTTTTCATTAGAGCACTTTGAGAATTACTGAGGGATAAGACCAGCACATTCTAAAACATGCAGGATTTCATCTTTTTCTCATTGCTAGCCTAGGACTGGTGCTTGGACAGCACAGTCAGGTCTGAAAACCTTCAAGCAATTTATAGCCCTTGCACTTTGCACAGGAGAGATCTCAGCAGGACACTTGGATTATTGTTATCTGTACATTATATCAGCTTGTATTACAGAAGCACAGGATGGTTTGGGTTGGAAGGGACCTCAGAGATCATCAACTTCCAACCTTCCACCAGACCAGCCTGGCCTGGAACACCTCCAGGGATGGGGCAGCCACAGCTTCTCTGGGCACCCTGTGCTAGGGCTGAACCAGTCTCACATTTCTTCCTAATTTCTTCCTAATACCTCATCTGTCAACTCCCTCAACTACTGGATATTAATTATTCAAACTGTTGGAACACTGAACCTCCCTGCTTCCCACAGGTATAAAATGTGTTTCTTTTGTTGTGGCCCTGGAGTTTACAATGCCTGTTGTTTCCTGTGAGAAAAGCTGGCACCATATCTACTAAAAAACATGAATCTCTTTTTATCAGGCCACTAGTCATGAGCAGAAAAACTCAGTAGGCTCAGTTCTGTGCAAAACTTTTTTTTTTTTTGTCTCCAGACCCTTACTAAGTATAAAGTTGTGGAATTCTTAATAAATGTAATTATTTTTTTCAAACTTTGGCATTAGTGCACAAATTTGGCATTATACCAGGTCAAAAAGAGCTTAAAAGGCTACTAAATCCCAATATTAACAGTTATTCCCACTTTGCCCCTATTTTAATGACTATATTAGATCCAGGGCAGTGGACCCTTATCCCACCTGTTTTCAAAGTAGCAATTAGCTTTGCTGACAAAGAGGAAAATTTAGGGCTAAATATAAATCCTGGTCCTTGGGAATGAAATATTTTGGCTTGTCTGATATTAAAGTTGCACAAAATACAGTGTGTTTGTAGCCCAGGATTTCTGTGAGCTGGCAATAGCACCAGTCTGTTGCTCTCTGAGTCTTTTTCCTCTTCTGGCACACTGCTAAGCAGGCAAAGATGTTGATTTGCCACTGCTTCAGTTGTCATTATAAGCTTTTCCTTCAGCTATTTGATAACACTTTTACATGTTGTTGCACCTGTACCTGTATTTGGCTTCAAATAAGCACAGAGCATGAACTTTGGCAAGTTGTAAGAATTAGTTGAAGGATAATAATAAATAAAATGGCATTCAGCCCAAGAGTGTTGTGTTTTCATTACTCATATAATAGCTCATTGGAGTTATTTTCCAGAGACAGTTCTGTATATTTAAGTATGTATCAGAATAACTGCACTTTTAAATCAAGAGTCAAGTAGCTACTTTGTATGCTGGGCTTATCTTAAACAGTTTGATTTAAAACATTTATCTCCGCCGGTATCATCTCCCGTGTCAAAGCACATTTAAATCCTGCTCTGTTCCTAATATCACTGGTGTCTGAAATGGTATCTGAGTACAAAAAAGTTGGATGATTGCTCTGTTGTTTGCCCACTTTGTAGTTATTAGCTGCTCTCTCGTTGTTTTGAGTATCATTGAAGCTGAGAAGGAGAAGCCTCAGCAAAGTAAACTTTTAAAAATTAAAGCCAAGGTCAGACTCCAGGGTTAGCAACAGGAGGAGACAGCAATTTTAGATGGGTCCAATTATGCAAAATCACGTGTTGAGTTACAGCCTCAAGTCTCCACTGGGACCTGGGAGGTTGTCTGGGTAAAAGTATCAGAGGAATTTCTGGAGGGGTTCTCCTTTGTTTCTCCCTTTATCTCGAGAGAGAACAATGCAATCCTGAGTAGCAGCTTTCCTTCAGAGGTTAGCAACTGCCAAGGAAATCTCTTATCCCAGGAATGTTCAGTGAGTGCATTTCAGTGAGGGCAGCAAACCCAGCACGAGGCTTGGGAGACATTTGGCACCTTGTTGCATTTTATTGGTTCACACAGGCAGAACATTCAGACAGCATCTCTGAATCCAGAAATAAATCAGTTGAGGCACAGCAAGTGACCCACTAAAGCAGAGCAGATTTTACTGTTGGTGTTCTTATTTAAACCAAGCACCATCACAGCGAGGTGTTTCCCTAGAAGATCTTAAAACAAGAGCTTAACTTTCCCTCATTTTTAATTTATCTTTTCCTTCCAATAATTGGAAAGCACAAGCACACAGTGGTGCCAAGTGGTGACTCCCAGAAAGGCTGGGAATGAAGAGATCAGACTCAGTTTACTTGGGTGATTTGTGTGGAAGTGAGGATAGTTATTATTTTACCAAAAAAAGAGCCTATTTTACTTTTTTTTTTTTTCTGGGTGAAAGAACATTTTGTGCTATGCTTTTAAAGAACTTATCCCCAAGCCAAAATACTGAAAAGAGATGCTGTAGTCTTCTTATTTCAGAAAACATCAAAACCTACCACCATTACATTTTCTCCAGTGCTCTGTGAATCTGAGGTGTAAGGTTTCATAATTCTGATCATTTGTATGAAAGCATCCTTAATAAGACAAAAAGAGAGATTATGTTCAATGAAAGCAGAAACACAGTTCTGAATATGTTTAAACAAGTTTTTGCATTGATAAACAAAACTACTGGGTATTTTTTTCAGTCACTCAGACACAAGTACATACTGAAGAATTTATACAGTGCTCAGGGCAAGTTACAGCTGGATCCTCTTAAAAACCTCAATCTTTTCTAACAAATGACTCATAAAACTAGTGTAGCTCTGAAGTTTTTCAGAAAATATTTGCAATTAAAAGGGATTTTTGCCATTTGAACAAGTGGTAAGTTATTGTAAATATCTTGAGGATGAGATAAAAACCTGATGTGTTGCTTTTGCAGAGCATTTGTCTTTTTAAAAAGCCAGAAACTGAGTTTCAAAACTGACAAATTTGCTACAGGAATTGTTCAAGTGTTTTTGACAGTGATGCTTCCTACCAAGCAGGGCTGAGGCACCTGGAAGGAAAGTCTTGTGCCTCAGTGTAATCAGCTGAGTGCATGGGAATTTGCTCTCCTGGTAATTCTCCAAGAGTTCTCCTGCACCAAACACTTGCCTTGTCTTATGCAGGGAAAGTGTATTTGTAAATATTGCTTAAATTCCTCTGAATCATAGACAAAGGAAATAAATTCAAACCCTGACTCCTCCTGTCGCCCTCTGGGATCTTCCCTCACCTTTGGGTGTTGTTTAGTCCCCGAGACACCTCCTGTGCCTTCCACAGCTTGCAGGTGGACCCCTGGTTAAAGCTGGTCCTGCACCAGCAGCTTTTCCTTCCCCTTCAGGATCTGCCACACTTCCCTGTGCCCCCTGTGCCCCCTGTGCTCTCTGTGCCCCTTGTGCCCCCTGTGCCCCTGTGCCCCCTGTGCCCCCTATGTCCCCTGTGCTCTCTGTGCTCTCTGTGCCCCCTGTGCCCCCTGTGCCCATTGTTCCCCTTGTGCCTCCTGTGCCCCCTGTGCCCCTTGT
>VZRX01000645.1:0-21543 GCA_013398075.1 Notiomystis cincta | reverse complement strand
TAAGCATCTCTCCTCTTGCCCACTGCAGTTTGGTCAATCAGGCCCTTAGCAAGTCCAACCAAGAGAGCTCGGTTATTTCTTCGTGACCAAAGCAATCGGGGGAAGGAAATTCCCAGCCAGTTTTAAAAATATCTGGTGACTCACTGGGCTGGGATGTCTATGGTGGAATAATTCAGGCTGGAAGGGGCCTCAGACTGGGTCATCGAGTCCAGCTTCCCATACCTCAGGCAACATCACCTTCCCAGGAAATCTGTGCTAATTAAATCATTTCTTCACAGGAACTTAACCAGCTGTCACATTTTTTAATCTCAAAATTAAAAATTGCACTGGGTAACATCTTTTAAGATGCAAAAACAAACCAACAAAAAGCCCAAAACACCCTTGCAAGCCTTTCTACTTTTACAATGACCTATTTCTGTTGAGAGAACTGTTTGTCAGGAATGGGAATGGATTCAGGTCATCTCCTGGTCAGCTGGTAACCATGAACTCGATCATGAACTCAACTCAAACTCTGCAGAACCTCCCAGAGATGTGTAAAAGTATTGTCACTATGCTGAGGTTAAAAGTGACTACTACTGCCAGAAATCTAAGAGAAAACTTTAATAAAAGCTTATATTGGCTCTAAAAACAGGTAATATTGAGTTTTAGGTTTTTATTCTGATGCAAAATAGTCAAGGAATATTAGCAGCAAAATAATTACTGTAGCAATAAAAACAACAACAAGTTTATAGTAATTATTTTGTAGGTCCATGTTTGAAAGGGAAATTTGTAAAAAGGATAAAACTTTATCTGATATACTGTCAAATAAAGTTCTCATTGACAATAGGGGAGAAAAAGATTAAAAGTCACCTAGGGCCTATAAACAGATTTAGTTGTAGAGTACAATGTGAAATATTCAATATATTGATTTACCTATTGATATTAGATAGAAATTAAAATAATCTGGAATTCAGGAAATCATTTGTAATGTTGTGAGGTTAGCATTAAATTGGTTTTTACCCCAGAACCAGAGGATACAAAGGGAGCTGGGCTGACAGAACTGAAGTCAGTTTGAGCACAAGTGGATGAATAAATTCAGGAGAGAAGTTGGACAATCAAATTCTGGTATCACATAAAGCTCTGGATGTTGTGTAAATTAAGCACTGCATTCCTTGGGCAGGTAAAAATCATAGACATATAAAATTTATATGGAAATATTGTCACTGAACTCTTATTTAGTCATCCCCAAATCTGATGTACAAATGCTGATTAACAAAGTGTGAAAGGCATAGTTCAGGCATGAGAGACAATGAGGTTAAGGAGGGGAAAATGGAAAATTCTGCAACAGGAACAGGAGCAAAATGCTGAGTTCAGTACATGGGGAGCACCAAGGCTCCTCCAACCCAATCTTCTGGCAAGAATGGAGGTGTTCTTGCCATGCAGCCTGGGGAGACCAAGCCATGGTGAGCTCATTTAAGCCAAAATAATAAAAAAGTAATTTAAATAATACCAATAAACAAGCAGAACACCTTTAAGGCTGCAATAACTTGTTTATATATAGGCACAATTTATCTTGTGTTTGTTATTTAGGCTCTTGTATAGATTTGTTTCTCTTTGCATTTATTATGGGCTGGATTATGTTTATATCCTCATTTATACATAAATTATAATTCCAGTGGATATAAAATCTAGGAATTAATCTTAATGCCACTGAAATAAATTATCCTGGGTAGGCTAGATATATAAGAAAACAATATAAATTCATCTAAATTCAATTATTAAACAAAGAGAATATTGTATTTAATTAGAAAATTGAATCAATTTACTTACATTCATCCTTATCTGTCATAATTTTAGAGATGATAAATCTCTCCCTCTTACACTGTATTGTTATACACAGACAGAAAGAAGAAAATAATATCTCTTCCATTTTGCAATTCCTGTTTGATTTTTTTCTCAGCTGTGGATGAGCTAATTACTAATCAGAACTAGTGGAATAAACTGAGGTAAAAGGAAGGCATTTTTATACAATAGAAAAGGATAGTGTTGTCAAAATGTGGATTAGACTTTGACTAACTGATACAGATATTTAGCCAGGACTTCAAATAACTCAGTAGCTTAACTTTCTTCTAAGTTTAGAGAAAACTTGTGTGAGTATTTCCTAATTTCAAATCTTAAAAATATTGTGAATTTAGCAAGTGTAACTATTTTTGAAAGATTTTTTAAAAAAATCTGACATTTTAAAATTATTTCTGTTACTCATCCCAATTTATAGTGGGTAAGTGGGAAACAAAAGAAAGAATATGAAATTTAAAATACCTAATCCAGCTTTTGGGGCTTTCCTTAATCACTAGAGTCCAGTAAAAATTTAGCTCCTTCTGAAATGGACTCTATCTAATTTGGGTTTGATGGACAATTTTTTTTTTTCCTAAGGAAGTCTTAGGACAGTTAAGGTACAGTTAAAAAAAAAATGAAGATTTCTTCTGATGCTGCAAGATATCCCAAAGACTTATGCAAATCAGAGTTCAAATTGCAACCACTCTCATTCCTTGGAGCTTTTTAAGTCAGGAAGAGCTCCTCAGTTCTACACTTGAAGTTTTGTGAAGCTCATTATCCCAAATGGGTCAACCTGAAAGCCACCGTGGTAAAAGCTTGTTATATTTGGCTGGGATCTGCAATTGTCAGGAGTCAGTCCAAAATTTGGGGAAGTCATGGATTTTCATCAAGCCAGGATAAATTAATACGGACTGGGTCTGTCACACCTCAGCCAACAATGACCTTTCTTTACATGTATGAGCATTCCCTTTCTGAATTCGATTACCAAGATATCTATTTCTTAAGCCCTACAAAGTACTTTTCTTGGAAAAATACCTTGCCTGTCAATTTTTCAACCAGTGATTAGAAGTAGTCATGGTAAATCCTGCAAATCACACTGAGACTAATCCTGGGAGAGAAAGACCTGAGCCAGTGTCAAGAGCACAGGTACCCAGTTTTTTTCCAAAGAAATGCAATTATAGTTAAGTATTTAAATAATACATGAATATTGAAAAAGGTGCAGTAAGTTTAGGGAGTTTCTTTGCACTACATTTCCTGAGAAACTATCGGGCTAATTTCCACACGAATTTATCGTCGCATATAAAATTACCGCAGTTAGGAAAATTGCTGTTTGATGTATAAAGGAGTGAATTGTTCTTCTGAAAGCAAGACATTATAGGGCTTGGCAGTTGTTATATTAGGGTTTATGAACTGTGAATGTTCTACAATGTTCTCCTGTACCTCGTGGACTTGAACTGTTGATACATCTCCGAATGAATCTTGTAAACGGCGCTCCCATGGGTGCACTCCAATTTTGGAACCTTTGTTACAGCAAATGGAATAAAGGGGTTGATAATCAAGTAACATAAATGCACCCTGTAGCATGAAAATTACACCACTTCTGTTTCTCTAGATTCACTTGAAAAATATTTGATTGGCACCACACACTTTGTTTGTGGTTATTGAGTTTTCTTACATTCACGGGCATATGTGGAAAAGTGCTTTTGCAATACACTGCAGACTGTTCATTGATGCAAATGAATCTAAGGACACTATGAGATGTTGAAGCTGGTATTTTGATTGATTTGACCAAAATAATGTGTGTGTGCATTAATACTTTGTGTATAATTACACAAACACACAAAATAATAATGCAGCCAGACCCTCTTTAATTAAGATGATTCTGTAATTCCTTTTAAAAATGGAAGTTGTACTGGCCTTTTTAAAATTTAATTTTAATGAAGGGAAAGGGGAATTTGAGGAGGATAAAAAACACATTAGTGATTAGAAGCCTTGGCCAAGCTGTAAGCAATCCAGGTCCTCTGTCCTGTTCTGCATGACTGCATTGGGGTCCAAACCACCCACTTCCCAGGAAGAGGCTTTTGCCCCTGGCTGTTGCAGTCCTGTGCACAAGGACACTCCTCTTTGTAGCTGAAGCTTTTCCAGCACTGCAGAAAACACACAAAGTGCAGGGCTGGTAAAGGCAGGATCTCAGTTCTCCAAGAGAGTGATCACATTTGCTGCCTTCGAGCTGCAAGAGCTGCTGCTGGATGTTCAGTGTCCAAGGCAATGCCACTCATGCTTTGGCATAACCTTAGAGCTGGGCATGGAGCCCTCAGAGGGGGGTGGTGGTGCTGGGCTAAAAACATCAAGGATTTCTTGCTGTTTAAATCATGGGTGCATAAGTGACCCCAGGAGATTCACTTCTGTACCCCAGTGCCTACATTTTATTCTCCTCTTGCTTTTTGCACTTGCATCCTTTGGCAGGTGATGGCTTTGGGGGTTTGCCTCAAATGATGCAGAAAACTGTAATGAAGAAGGAAAACTGAGCCAAAGCCAAACTTTCAGGCTGGGGACATAATTAGCAAATCATCCCCTGGCCCTGCTGTTCTGTTCTGGATGGTCCCTATGAAGAGGATCAGGTTTGTTTGTAAGTTACCCTCTCCCTGACAGATCTCAGGGACTCTGCAGTGGAGAACTTTAAAAGGCTTAATTAGGACCCACTGGTGCCCAGGCAGCTGTTTATAAGCAGGTGTGGTAAGAATCTGCAGGTCCAAAGGGCACAGAAGCCTGCAGGGACACCGACAGCTCTCTTGGAGTGGTTATAGCCATGGGGACTGGGAGAAGTAAAACGAAATTCAAATGTGCTCTGCAGTCTGAGTCACCTGGCTCAGGAGCTGTGCTCTCCCAGTACAATAATCTTCAAATATATGCCACACCTTTTTCCTTCCCCTGCAAAATCTCTTCTTTGTTCATCCATCACTCCCAACTGGCTGTGGGCTTTGAGCTTCCACATCCACTGCTGAGGCAAAGGCACCAATTCAAATTGTGTGGATGTTGTAACACAGTTAACAAGTATGAAACTCTGAGACAGCTGAGAGCTTGTAAATGTCTCCAAGAAATGAGTCTTCAAAGCTCATCTTCTCCTGCCAACTGAGAGGGGCAGGGCAAGAGCAAAAGGTGTAACTGCAGCTCTTAATTTCACTGTACATCCTGTGGAAAAAATCAGATATGAGTAATAAGGCAACACTAATTCAGTTATTTCTCAGCTTTGGAACATTTGACTTAAAAAACTTATATTCTTAACATTATTAATCAAAAATTTGCCATACAGTTTTGCCATAAAGCTGTTTCCTCCTGGCACTGAGAGAAGTTTTGGACTCCCTCTAATGTAGGTGGGTAAGCTCACACCTTAGCAGAGTCACCCGAGAACAAGCAGCCTTATTAACGACTTTAAGAGTAATGATGCTGCTCATTGGTGTTCCAACAGGCACTGAGGTGTCAGCAAGGTTGGGAATCTCATGATATATGTCTGGAACAGCTTGTTCTTACAGTTTTAAGAGGCATGAGCTGGCAAGCACATATTTGCCTCTGGTGCTTTGTGCTGGAGCAGTCGGGCTCTCCTCAAACCTTTGGGTGCTGCTCCTGGGAAACTCTTCCCTGCATGGAGCAGAGGTGCAGCACCCAGTCGTGCTCTGCTGCATTCCAGGAGTGCTGCCCCAGCCCGAAATAGAAAGCCCTGACAACCAAGGGTGAGAACTTTGTTTTGTAAATCAAAGAAAAGTGTCAGCTACAAAGCTGGGGGAGGCTGCAGAAAAAGAGTTATTTAGCAGTAGGTCTATCCTGGAGCACAAAAAAATTATACACCCAGTTCATAGAGTGCAGATTATAATTGTGCATGTTTTAGATCAGCTTCTGTTCTTCACATCAAGAAGCTCAGTGCAAGCCCAAGCAGCACTGACAAAAGCAATATTGCTCTGAAGTGCCTCTGACTGAAGGGGCCACAATTTGCCCTCAGTTACCTTTAGCTGAGCATGGATGTAAATGAAATTCCTGGAGCTGACCCTCCTTGGGTTTGCAGAGAGTTCAGCTGAGCTCTGGCTTTAAATGTGTCCCACAGCCCCCAGGTCACCTCTGCCTGCAGTGGCTGCTCCCTTTGTGTTCACCTGTGGTTTGCAGTTGGAGAACTTCAGAAGACAAAAAATGAATATGATACAAATTTAGGGCCACATGCTTGCTCTGTGAAGGCAGGTTAATCAGCCTCTAACATCCTGTATTTCCCCTGGCAAGTAATGACATTATGCTTCAATCACATCAACCCTTTTTTTAACACTGCCCTCAAGAAAGATTTGGAAAAGATAAACATTTCCCGTAACATTTTCTCCCCCCTGACTTGCATCAGCTATAAATGATTTATCTTTTAATGTGTTAAGGCCAGCTCAGTACTCCCTGCCCAAGAAAATCTTTCATTGACTCCAGTGGGATATTTTCTCAGGGCAAGAACATTAAATGGAACACTGATTTTATTTTATTTTTAATATGCTTCTGACAAATTTTTTAATTTTGCCTCTCTGTTTTCATTTTCATTTCTTCCTCAGTGATGCAGTAGAGATAATTTATTGGAGTATATTTTCCACACTATTGTTTCAGGCACACTTTAACACCTGCCATGGATGATAAATATGCCATGCACTGGTATAAAATGTGATTCTTTTTTCCTATGCTTTGCTTCTAACTTTATTTTTAGATGGAGGTCTTTGTGTATAGAGACTGAGTTGAGTAATTTTTGGTTGGCAGCATTGCTGTTATCAATGATTTCTTCTTCATGCTCGTTGTCACTTACAATATTTTCTTCAAATCCATCCCTTTTTGCCACAAAGGCACTTTGATAGGGACTTGGTTTAAGAAATTGAAAGCCTACATAAAGCTTGCCTCAATAATGTGGACTATGGAAGGTAAAAAGTTATTATAATCTTCTCTTTGCACTGTGGAGACAGCCCTAAATTTTATCATGTTTTTGTTAGCTTTAAATTCCACTCTTGAAAAAGCTTGTATTTATGATTGCCTTTAATGACAAAAAAAAGTATATGTGAAATCAGTGCTGCTATTTTGCTATTAAAAAGGTTTAGAAAATGAGGCCCTTTATTAAGATACTGTAGAGAAATTAGATTTTAATTGGCAATGTTCTTTTGTTTTACTAATCATGGTAGCTGTCATAATTAGAGGCCTTGTTGGAAAATATTTTTTGTTTACTGCTTGTGAATAAGTTTTGATTTTCTTTTTCTGTGACATGATCCATTTAAAGCAGTTCCCCTAATGATTTTAGGAGGCTTTTGAACCTTTTCTCCTCCTTTTGTGTAGCTGCTGACAGGTAACCAATTTCAGGATGGAGAGACAGTTTTGCTTAGGGCACAGTGACCTTGTCCTCTTCAAGTTTTCACCAGGATGATTAAAATTTGCATCTCCCAACTTAGAGCAGTTCAGGTGTGAGCTTTGCCATCCAGTGATATTTGATATGAGGAATGGTGCCACTGGTTTTGTTTTACTCTGGGTTAATCAGAATTAGAGAAGAAAATACTGAAGCTGGCAAAATGTTGCAGAGAGGATGTCACTTTCCTCAGTTTCCCCTGATATCCCTGGGTGGAAAGAGCTGGGGCAACAGGAAAACACATGGAGAGGTCAGGACATTTCTGTTTGCCCTGGGGGGCCAGTCATGCTGATTAGACTTGTTTTTCAGCTTTCAGAGTGACCCAGCCGAGGTGAGGTGATGCCTCATCTGTCCCTGTCTGGTTTTGGTGCCTAAGATCCATTATGGAGCTGGAAGAGGCCTCACACTGTCCTGCAGTCCCTGTGCTTTGCTGGTGTTTGGCACACGGTGTGGTGGCACTGGAGTCACTGGACAGGCCTGCTGCTTAATTAGGTTCAAATCTCAGAGAAGGTTTCAGGGCAGACATCCTCTCCTGCTTCCATAAATGAAGATGTCTCAGACAAATAAACTCTGAATTCTGGTGCCAGAGCTGAGTCAGAATCTCCATCCAGGCTGGCCAGGCTGCAGAGCCCTGCTGTGGAACCAGCCCTGCAGCACCGCAAGGTTCCAACTCCAGACTCTCTCTTGGGTCCATCTGCTTCCTTTGTGTTTTATTTGTGTTTTGATTATCCTCACATCTCATTTACTTACTAGCAGGAGTGGTTGCCCTGCCTTGGGAATTTTGGGGCTAGATGCAGCTTCTGAAGAACAGCCAGGAATAGCAAAATAGGCCAAGCCTTGGGATCCTTGCCCCTCTGGCAGGTGGCATTGTCTGCCACAGGAGGAGACCTTAGTAATAGAAATAAGGTAATGTAGCAGAAATAGATTATTCTCTATTGGCTTCAAGCTCAAATAATTTTGTCCCTGAGTTGTTGGGTTTCCAGGCCTCCTCAGGTGAGAGTGTTTTTCCACACTTTGGTACCCTCTCATGTGAGGCTTATCCACAAAGTGGTCACATTTCTGACCTGCTTGGTAGCAATTATCCTCCCTTCTTCATGTCAGCTCCAAGTATACCAAAACATGAACACAGCCTGTGCAAAGTGGCAGAAGGCATTCAAATCATGCCTAAAATTGTTTTACTTCATTCACAGTTGTTCCCATGAAGGAGGTGGTTTCTAGAAACATTCCTTTTCTGTGCTTGCACTCATTGCAATGCAGCCTGAATGCTTCTGCATAAACAATTAATCTGACTTCTTTGCATCAGGCACCCTTTTGATAAATACTGCTGTCACAACTTGTTTGCACAAGGTGAAGACCTATCACTTAAAAACATTTGCTTGAGATATTTACATATAATTCTGCATTCTCTCAAGACCTGTTGGCAGCATTAAGTTATTCTACAATGTCAGCTGTTACAAGGTTGTGAGTTTCTTGGCTCCTCGGTGTTGCATAGAAACAAAGCACTTGCAGACACTTTGTCATTTGGCTGAAACGTTGCTTTCCTTTTAACAAAAAAAGCAATTCTTGGGTGTCATGTGAGCATCAGTATCAGATTTCTGAGCGATGAGGCCCGTGGTACAGGTAGGTCTAAAACTGTTGCTGCTGCTGGTGCATATTAAACCTTTAGTAAGGTCTTTGATGTTCTACCTGAGCTCCTGCAAACTGTTGCCACCTCAGTCTGTCAGCATTTTTGATGTTCCAAAATGTGAAAATGATAACCAGGTGTCATTAGCAACCTGTTGCTACTCAAAGAGAAAAGCCAGTGGTGGCAGAAGCAAATGTTAACAGCCACACTGCTGTCCCAGAGACACATTACCTGAGCTGTGCTGTGCACAAGGGTTTGTCCTGCCACCCATTAAAATAACTAATCAGCAAAATATCACGTTAATGAGGCCTTCAGAGATGGGTGCCTGAAAATGATCCTTTATACCTGAGGCCAGATTCTCCAAAGAAATTCTGTTGGCTTCAGTTGCATTATTCTTAACCACAGTGTGTGAATACAATCAGAAGCAGATCTGTAAAACAGAGGGGAAGTATAATAGGAATGAATGATTTTTAGAATGATTGTTAGATTAATCTGAGGGAGGGGAAAAAATGTGGAAATTGGAGTTAGTAAGAAGTAACTTACACAGGGAGGTGTTTGCAACTAAATCATCTGTCCCTGAAATGTAAGCAGGGCTGGACGATAGCTGGGGAAAGCAAAACCCTCTAAATGTTGATAGGAAAGTACTTGGAAGCAAAGTGCTTAGTAACAATCAGAAGAGATGACAGATTGTATTATTGCACAACAATAAGTCTTCAAGGTATTAGAGGTATCAATTTACAGTGCTTTCTATGCCATCATTACCTGCCACAGTCTGACTCTAATCACAGCAATAGAAACCAGGGGAGCTCCATGGGTGTTTGTGACTTTCTCTGAATATTTATGAAGGTTATAAATGAAATCAGAATCTTGCTCTCTGTTCTTAGCCCATCTGTATAACCATGAAGGCCAAATGAAGCTTTTAGTCATTATACTTAATTGGATGAATGGCCTTCAAAGCTGTCAATAAGTGGTGTGTTCACAGTAAGGTAATTAATAACGCTATTTCCTTTTGGAAGACATATCATTAGCCATTATTTCTCGAGATACAACACTGATGTCTTTATTCAAGGAGGTAATTGGAGGTTACCCACCAATTCCCCACCAGTGACATCATCTTTGCAAACTGAATCTCACAATCTGTCACTTCTGAATTCATAATTAGGATATTTTTCTAATGGCAAGTGAATGTTATTGAAAGAAATACCTACTTTGTCGTTACAGGAATAAGCACAGCCGTCCTGAGGAGAGAGGGGCTTGTAACACAAATAGGGCCTGTGAGTTGTTAGACTGAACATCTGGGGCCTTCAGAATGACTGTGTGGAAGGAACCAGCAAAAGTCAGAAAGGCAAACCACCAGCTCTGCCACCACCAGTGTGTCACCAGCAATTTTGATGGTGTTCTTGAACAGCCAGGCTGCAAATATTCTCTGCTGCAAAATTTATTTGCTAATTCAGAGTATTTTAGGATAACAGATAAAGAGGTTCTGTCAGATTGCCCCTGCTCAGAAAATATATAATACACCACAGAGAATGAATGTCCCTTTCCACCTCTTAATTAGCTAATATCCTATGCAGTGTAGCTGATTCCTGACCCTATCCTGAGAGCTCAGACACATGGACAGCAGTGCATGGCAGTGCATGCCAGACACATGGCATTTTGGTGCCATTTATTTGCTCATCCTATTTTAAAATGCACATGTACAAATAGCGAGAATCCTCCACCAAGAGGTGAGCAATCTTTGCTGGTGTTGCAAAGCTACACAGGTAAGTTACATCTATTTATGGCAGTGTGAAATCCTGGGGTACAGACATAGTTTTCACCTGTTTCAGAGAATTATTTTTCTTCTTGCACCAACCGTGTGGGCTCTTCAGTACCCTGGGAATTTTGTGAAGGTATAAGTGACAGCGTGGTTTATGCACTGACTTTGATCTGCAGACTTCAAACAAATACACTCTGCAAGTGTTTGTCGCAGACCCAGAATTCTAGCAGGAGCTGGAGCCCATTCTGCAGACAAGCCCAGGGAGATCGATTCTGGTTTTACATCCACATCTTACCAAGAGCAGGAACACATTTCACAGGGTTTCTGCTTCCCTGCCCCTCTCTCTTTGCTTAACCCCGAGTCACCTGTCACCTGCACTGTCCCCTGCACCAAGGCTCTATGTTTTGGAAGTGAGCTGGCCTCCAGCTGACCCTGGGTTCTCCAAAGAATTCACAATGCAGGTGAGGGGTTGCAAAGGATGCAGAGGGCTGGCAGCAATATTCTAATCACCAAGCAGCTTTGGAACTCCTCATCTGGAGCAGGTCCTGAGCAAAAATAGCATTGATGGCCTTGGTATCCTTGACACAGGATGGGAAGATTACTCCTTATTTTACCTGTATTGCTTTCACTAACAAGAGCTGTCAGGAGACTGTGGCACAGTGGAAACTCTCTGGAATTTCTTTCTTGGTGGTTTAAAGATATGGTGCTAAGCAGTTTCTTCTGGTAAAATATTTTAAGTGGTGACATAATTTCCTTCAAAAAACTATCATTTTCAAACCTAATAAAAGTGAGAGCTTTATGGCCTGTGTTAACTCAAAGAGCCCTTTGGAGAATGTCTGACATTTTATGAATACTTGTTGTCTTACTTCTCTACCTGCTCTTAAATAATGAAAAACCTAACACCTGGAAATGTGGAACTGTGTCGAGAAGGAAGACCTGACACTTAGCACTGCCTGGAATATCAGGCATCAAAATTTATCATTTGTAAACAATATTATCCTTACAGGGCTTGCAGGTATCAGGAAATCTTTATCTCAAAGCTGCTGCAGGAAATGTTCAGGATTCAGTAGGTGGGTGCACTATGACTGATGAAATACTGGAAAAATTTACCTCCCTGTGCTGGAAATTTAGGTCTTGAAAAGCCATAGGCAGAATGGTTGCAAATGGCTCTTGCAGAAGCACAGTGTGAAAGATTGCATAAAATTCTCTCATGGGAATGAAGTGAAGTGGTATTTCAAATATAATACAATAAAAATTGAGTTCAGTGTCTGATCTCCTTTTACTTAGCTGACTATATTTGCTATCTGACTTGCTATGTGGAAAAGATGACACTTTCCTTTCCCCCAGCAATCCCATCTCTACTTTAATCTTTTTCTTTTTTCCTTGCAAACAGCCCAGTGTAGTATTTACCTATTTAAAAACCCAGGGAGAATGCTAGAGCATGGCTGCATTTATAAAGTAGCATTTAAAATACAACTTCTCGATTTATTAAGCAGAAGGAAGGTGGATTTTTAACGCTAATTTGTTGAATGTATGACAAATTGTAATGCAAACTTGCAGAACAATTAAGACATAATTATTGAGAAGTGGAAGACTGGCAATAAAATTTCTTTGAATTTTGCATTTTAAGTACACAGAGTTGAATCCTGGAAATCTTTCTTTGGTAGAAATACTTGTGTGATAAAAGACAGTTCAATAAATGTGCCTTTATCCAAATGCATTTCCCAGATGATAGGGAAGATAAAATGATCAAGCCAGCCCAGAAGTGTTTTATTTGCAAGAATAAAGTGACTATTGAATGAGGGTGGGTTTGCAGAGCTGTACTGAGAGAGGCTCATCCAGAGCTGACTGTGGGGATGGACCTGGGGCTGAGGCACACCCAGCTCCTCTGGGTTCAGGTGGGAGTGGAAAATGTTCCTTCTGGTTGTGCTCCTGGAGGCACAGCCCAATATTTCAGGATTTGCTCTCCCATTCCTGCTCAGGGACCTGTGTACATCACAGACAAACCAAGGACCAAGGCCCTCATGACCCTTTACCTCCTGGTTTTGCCCAGCTCAATTAGCAGGACCACACTGGAAGCTCTTCATGATTCCTGAAGCAGAGCTTGTCATGGGGCAGTAAATCCCTGCCATGATGCTCTGTTGGCTTTTTCTGGCACAAAGCAATTAATTCTTGATAAAGAACCTCAAAGACTGTGAAAATCAAGGTACAGTGAGGAGTAACAAAGCCTTTTACTTGTCACAGAGTACTTAGGAGACAAAACACCGGGCACCACGCCCTTCCCTGCAAACCACAAACATCTCTGTGGCCAAAGATGCCGAGTTGTGTGTCACCAAATCAGTCAGAAAATCCTCCTGGGCCTCTCAGGAGAGGATCTGGGCATTCTTGCTCAATAGCACAACTGAAAACGCTGGCCCCAGGCACCAGAGTGAAGCAACTGGAGGTTGTTTTGCACAATCTCAGTCTGTGCTTGCAGATGGCTTTGTGCAACAGGAGCTGTCCCAGGACGACAGGCATGATTTGTGTCTTGTGTGCCTATAAACCTATCAGTAGAAGGAGTTATTAATGATCACAGCCCATGGTTATCAGCAATCTGCTGGGTGCTCAGGCCGTGGATTACACTCCAGAACCTCTTGCAAAGGTGTAAAGAGGAGCACAGTCACTGTTGCATAATGAAACCATTATGTAATGAACGTGTAATTATGTAATGCATAAATAACGTTAAATGTTGCCAAATGTTAACTGTAGGAATCACTAGAGGGCAGATTATAATCCCTGCTGGGTCCTTCCCTGCTCGCTGCCAGCAGCAGGTGGGGAGCAGAGGGACCAGCACAGCCCTTCCAGCACAACCAGTGGGGACAGGGAAGGGGCAGGGACAGGGACAGGGACAGGGACAGGGACAGGGACAGGGACAGGGACAGGGACACAGCCCAGGGTCAGCAAGTCAGGTGGAGGCTGCATCCTCCTCTTGAAACAAAGGGACCACTCTGACTTTTAGCAGAAATCTTGTTTATTGCTGTTTCTGGAACCATAAGAATGTGGCTTTTCACCTTGCTTCCAATTGATGGCAGAATCAAAGGTCCAATCTAACAGCAGGAGCATTTGTGATAGTACAGCTAATTGTATGCCAAAATATTTTCAGGATCAAGGCATTTATGCTTATTTTATAACCTCACTGACATTTAAATATGCACCACATCCCCTCCTTTTTTGTTTTGTTTTTTTTTTTCTTTGTCCTTTCAGGGTTTATGCAAACATATATATTAGTGTAAATTTTCCCCAGTAGCAATTTAAAAGAATTTACATTTTAGGCTCACTTGAAGCCCATATCCCACTTTTAGACTTGGTTTTGGTGTTGTCATAAAGCCATCCTACCTATCCACAGCCAGAACAACCACGGGGGGATCTGCTGTGTGCTGTTTAACTGAAACAAACCAAAAAAGAGTTGAATGAAGTTTGAGACCAAGACAGTTCTTGTCTTTTCCTCCAAACTGTGGCATAATGATAAAATCAGTAACGTTCCAATTCTTTGGATTTTTAAAGTAGAGAGGGACTAAATATAGACATGGAGGCCTCTCACTCAACCTGCTGACCCTGAACCAAGTGACTGCAGGTTACACTGACAAGAGCCCCATTGTCCTTTTCATTAATCAAACCCACTGAGCCAGGTAAATCTTTAAACAAGATGAATGGGCAGCATTTTTAAAAAGTAAAATAATTCACTAGGCTTTGGATGTGTTTCTCTTTAATTAGTTTGATGAGCACAAAGTCTGAAGCCTTGTCAAACACCCAGTATTAACTTCTGGTGCTGACCTAGAAAAGGAGCATTGCAGAGGTAAGAAAATGGGCAGGTGAAACTAAGGGAATAAGAGATCTTTTTTTTGTGAAGGCCTTTTGCCAGATGAAAAGAATCATTACCACAATGATACTTCTAATTATACTGTCATTAGGGTACTAGTGAAGGTTCCTATGGTGCATGAAGCTTTCCCTCTTTCAACAACTTGATCCAAAAAGGGTAAAATACAGGTATTAACCCTTTCACTGGGAATACAGCTGAATTTTAGGCAAGATAAAAGAACATATTTTATTTCATAGTCAAGTCGTAATATTGTTGACGTTTCTGGAAAATTCACAAGGTTTGTTTTTTTTTTTTAAATGCTAGTAATAAACAACACTGAAGAGTAAATTACTTGGCCACTGTGCACTCTTGCCAGAGGCCAAAGATGAAGAAATGATGATGTGTGTTTCTCCAGGTAGCCAAAAGGGAATGGAAATGTGCTTTATGGTTGATCTAATTGTTGCCTGGCTGGAAAATGTGAGGTGAAATTTCTGGCACTGAGTTGTCCAAATCACTGAAAGGAGCCAAGAGCAGATAACACACTGGGCTGCAGACAACAGAGCTGTTCAAGGTCACTTTCAACTCATGGAACAGCTGTTTAATCTATGAGGTGAAAAATACTTGCATTTTTTTTATAACTTGCAGGCTGCAGATGATGCTATAACATAACCTCAAGGCTTTCCCTTTACTTTGGAGGACTGGATATGCAACTTCCGTGTCCAAAATGGATACAAATCACAAGCAGCTGCAGCCCAGGGTGTTAAAATTAGGTTCTCTCAGATGTTTTCATAAGAAGTGCTCCTACCTAGTCCTAGACTTTGGATCCCAGGTCTGAGTTGACTCAGCATCCTTGTCTAAAACTTGCTCTGTCCAGGGCAAACAGTGGATTTCTCACTGTCCTGGATGGATTTTAGCTCATGTTTTGTTGTTCAGGAGCAGATGGTGGGACCATAGCCTGTTCTGGCAGTCTGGAACAAAATCATGTCATCTTCAAGGTAACCAGAGCAGGGCACTTGAACCTTTTGGGTTGCTCAGAGTGTGAAGCAGATTGGAGCTTTGCCAGTCAGGGCCTGCTCCAGGAGATCCAAAATTAGAATCCTTTCTTCAAAGCAAAGGCAGGGATGCCTGGAGGAAGGAGTCTTGGAGCTCTGGATTATCCCTGAGGCAAATGTCCTAAATGTTGGGAGAAATGAGAGTTTTCAGTGGAAGGAACTGAGCAAGGCCAGTGATCAGAAACCACAAACACGAAAAGGCAAAAGGAGAATGGGCAGCAGGGAAGGGAGATAAATTCCCACCAAATGGGGGGAAAATAGCACTCTTCACCTATCCCTGACTTTTTGTGATGCTCAGCCAGCAATGCTCCCATTCCACGATGCAGCTCATGGCTCTTTAAAGTGAGGATGTGGCCACAGAGGTTTTGTGAATCCCAGAAGTTTCTCTTTGATGAATAAGCAGTTATTAGCTCTTTTGAGACTGAGTACCATTTGGATAATTGGTGAGTGGACTGTGACCTGAAGTACTGATAAACTGGAGGGAAATAATTCAGAATTCTTTTCAGTTTTATTCCATACTGCTTTTGTTTTATGTTCACACAACTCAATCTAAAACATGAATCATTATTTTCACAAGAGAAATAATATTAGGCATCATTTAAAAGGAAAAAAGTAGTAATACTTGTTAATATGGGCAGAATTCAATTAATAAAATACCAAACCACATACTGTGGCTGATTTGTTTCTAAAATATCCTTTTTCCTATTTTAATAGGCAAATATGTTGTCTGTTGTGGTCAGCCTTTCAAAAAGACAGCAGGATTTATCCCTACTGCCTCATTTTTTTTAATCTTTGCCATTATCCACAACTTAAAATTAAAGGGCCTGGTCCTTTATGCCTGAAACTGGTGGGAGTTTTGTCTTAAATCACGTGTGACTTCATTTATTAGCATAAAAACAGTACTGGCTTAAATAAAGTTGCAGGTTTACTTTCTGGTTAAAGAAATGTTAATTTCTGTACGAGCCTGGCATGTACAGAAAAGAGACCTTTTCAAAAGGCATTAAAAGAATAAAAAATCTGGGGAACTTACTCCAGCTCCACCCTTTAGTAAACAGATTTCCCAGTGGAGGACTTGCAATATTGCATTCAGCAGAACTGCAAAATCACCTCAGTTATCTCCTGTCCAGTCATTTGTTCCTGTTTAGTTAGTAAGTGCAAAATGCCTTCAAATTTCTTAGACAATATCCCATTTTCAACATCTATATTATATAACCTCTCCACAAAAATAGAGTCTAATAAAGAACACTCAGATGTTTTTAATTTTCATATAACACCTGTTCTGCTGATGCTTATAGGTTTTTAGGTGATTTTACTCTAATTTTGTAAGTGAAAAGGAGATATGAAAGTTATTTTTGACATAATTAGAAACCTAAAATGTGAGTTTGCTCTCTGAAAACTATATCTTGGAGTTCTTTTGCAATACAAGTTAATTAACTGGATTTAGATATTTGCAAGATGATATATTTAATGGGATTACCGCTCATATAATGTTCTCAGTGACTGATTTGGAATCCAAGCTCGGGGAACAGCATACTGAATTTCCAGCTCTTTGAGAGTTAATGTTGTGTTAAGAGAAAGTACAATTTGAACCTCATTGTTGATGAATAGTGGGGTTATTCTGGTGAAATGGAGCTGGAGCCTGCACGGGCTGCACGAGGCAGATGCGGGAGTGGGAGCGCGGAGCGCGACATTCCTGCCGGGGCTCGGGGCACGGGACACCCACACCTGAACTCCTGGCAAGTTCAAGGCAACTGCAGATCCCATCCCAGCATAATGGCCCTTTATTCAGCCCCTGTCTCCCAGGTAGGATCAATTAGATGCTCTGGTCTGCGGGCTGAAAAATAAACACTCGTGTTTTCATTTGTGTGTTCGGGTGAAAGTGAAGATGCGTTTCTTTGCTGGCGGCTCCCGTCGTGGTTTGAAGCTGCTGTTATTTCATTCTTTCAAAATATTGTCTTTTCAATTAAAAAAAAAAAAAGTTAAGTGATAACTTTCTCTGAGGAAAAAAAAATACAGTAGCCCTGACACAGAATATTTCCATGTGCCAATATATCCCACATTAGTGTCTATCTTCTTTTTAAGGCAAATACATTTCTGTGTGTCAATTTGGTTCACTGCAATGTTAGAGTTTCACTCCCAGCACAGGATTTCTCTAATGAATATGATAATCTAAATCTCACTATCAGAGTACTACTTTTAAAAGAAATTTGAACATTTTTTGTTTAAATGCTATTAAGTGTTTCAATATTAGCTCAGTCAAATAACTATTAGATTGGGGAATCTCATTTTAGTGGATGGCTGTGCAGCTCTACAGTTCTTCTATATTGTAATATTTTTAAAAAGTAATTCATAAGTAAAATGATAATGCATGTGTAACCAGCATCGATTTTAAAATTTAACCGGTGTTCAAAAGCTCCAGTGAATTCAAATATCCCAACATTTTTATTTGTGGGACTAATTTTTATTTTAAGCCTTGCTAAAATGAAGTCTAAAAGAATTAACTGGATAAGATCATTCAGTTCTCAGTGGCTCACCAATGCCCATGCTGGAATGCAGACAAAAATCCCACAAGGAGAGGGAGATACATACCTGCATTTTCCTCAAGTCAGAGCTAAAATACCATTGGAAATGATGTGGTTTCAGTTTGTTTATGTTTTTTTTTTCACCAGTTTCAGCTAATTTCTTATTACATATTCTGCCTTTAACATAAAATCCCTGGTATATTTGTGGTTATGTGCTGTGGTCAGAGGGTTTCAGTGGCACAGATGAGAAACAGAGTGAACCCACCTCACTTTTGCAAAGTCAAAAGTGAGTGGTCAACCAGAGTCAGGCCAAGGCAACCTTGAAGTCTGGAGTTTTACAAGGTTATTTGGTTATAAGTGTTTCATTCTAAGCATTTTAGTACTTGAATAAACAGCTCTTATTAAGCTAAATTTAGATCTGTTCTATTTATGAATGCATGAAAACAGGCCTGTTTATTTTCCCTGATTTGTCTGTAGTCAAGACAACTGTGAAACGTGCCCTGCAATACAGGGCCATCACTAAATAGACCACAGTAAATTAATGGCTTACAGAAACCTCTTAAAATATTCCAAGCTCATATATTTGTGAAGAGTTTGGGATCTTAAAATATAATATTCTGTGATTTACCAGCAAAGCAACTTGAATTGTGCCATTGTATTCCTGTCCTGCAGCATGATGTTCTCACTGCTAGCCAAAAATGCAAAAGATACTGCATCTTCCTTGACTGAACACCAGTGCCACTGTATGAGGGGGAATTCACGAACTGAAAAGGAGTTTTTTCTCAGTTTTTCAAATTATCTTCAGTTTATCCTGTGCATATCAATGCTGTAGGTATCATAGGGAAGAACAAAACATCACTCAGCAGCTTTTTTCCCAGTGTCAAAGTGACCTTGTGAGTTTAAAAAATCAGGATTTCCAAAACCCAGCTGGTTGTGGAAACAGCACAGCAATCTTGCATGTCCAGGAGTGGCACTTGCAGTGAAAATATGGAGCAAAATGAACATTTTGGGTGGGCAGGGACCAGTGAATCAGCTGCCATTTGTCGAGGGCTCTGAAAAATCTCTTGTGGGGCTTTGCTTTGGCTCTCAGTGTGTGGAATTAGTGCTCCCCAGGATGGAGTTACAGCCACAGGCACAGATAGCAGGGAGATAATGAACCAAAGCTCAGAAAAAGAAGGTGTTTTGACCAAGGTATGTGAATGAAGGGGGCCAAGGACAGCAGGTCTGGTTTGGCAGAGTCCACAGCAGACCTGCCTGGGGAGTTCTGTCAGCTGAGGCTAACACAGTCACCTGTGCAGAGTTATAACAGCAGGCAAAAACATATTGCAATTACATCCCATTAATCTGAATGGTCCATTGTTAAAGAGAAATGTAAATTGACATCAGACTGCAGAAGCTTTTAGGAGACCAGGTACAAGATATGCTCTCTCAGAACACATCATTTATCAGAACTCAAACACTTTGCAAAGTCAGGTGTTGCCAGAATGTCTGAAAATGTTAGGACAGTAAGAAAATATATCTTTTGGAATGAACTGATGGTGCTGTTTTGTCTTTTCAATTACACTTTTAATTAATTTTTTTTCAGTATCCTGTTCCATTGCAATTTGAACTGAAGCTAAGTCTAGCAAAGCATCTGTGTCTGAATTAGTGTAATAATTCTCCATTTACAGAAAAAACAGCACATCTTGACAGATGTATTTTACAACTTTATTCTATCTCACATCTTCTATCCACAGATAAGTGAGAAAAACACAGAGTTTAACTATTGTAAAGGCAATATCTGAAAGTACAAAAAAAAATATGCTGCTTTATTAATCAAAGAACAATGTAATTCTGTACTAATAGCAGTTTGGAAAACACAGAACGAGGCTAGAGCATTTGTGAAATTGTCATCCATTACACACATTAATTGCCAGTGCACTCCAGGAATGGATTGATCTGAGCGTGGGATCTGGCACTTATGGCAGCTAGGAATGCTCCTCTCTGAGAAGAGGGAACATGCAGTGTAGTGCAAGCTGGCAGCACTCTTGGGCTCCTCAGTGAGCAGCAGGAATTGTTTTTCCTGCTCATCATTTACCCTCACAAGGAGCCACTGGAGATCCTTGGATCAGGGAGCAGTTTGGTATTTGCTGTCTCAATTTCAGCCCAGATAGAGCATGCAAATGGAGGAGCTCATTGGGAATGCATTTGGCAGCCCAGGGCAACCAGCTTTTCCCAAAATGAGAGCCTGTGGAAAGCAGTTTTCATCTTCCAAAGCCACTGGCCTTATGGACTTCAGCACAAATAAGTTTCCAAATAATGAACCTGCAGTTCAGTTTCTGGCCAAGGCGAACGAGCACACGTTAAGTCATTCAGAAAGGAGATGAAAAGCTCACATTCAGGATGCATTAATCTGAAAACAAGTGTACTTTTGTGTCTGGGGAGTATTATTTTCATTGCCATCAATTTAGAACATAGATAGACTGTGATTCTAGCTTCACTATCAGGTTGCCCCGCAGGCTGAGACCCCTCCCCAGGCCACTCTATTTAATTTAGCCTAATCTAAAGCTAAGTGAAACTTTGTACCCTCTCTGATTTCTTCCTCAGATGGGGAACACTCTGATTTCCCCTTCCCCAGTGACCTGCTGGGAGTGGCTGGAGGAGCAGGGGAAGGAGAGGTACACAGGGAAATGCCCCCAGGTAAGGGGAATTATTTGTGCCAGCTGACAGCCTGTGAACAGAAGGATGGCAAAAGCCTTCAGCCACCTCTTCCCTTGCACTTGTTATTTTGGCTTTGCCTTCACTTTTACACTGTCCTTTTGCAGGTAGCCTTTGGTACCTTTATTTTTCAATGCCTTGCTTGTACTGACAGAGAAATCTCCCAGGGAGCAGAATGAAATCCAGCACTTTTGCTGCTCTTACACATTTCTTGTGCCCCTGCATTTGCAGTGAAATTTGATGTGGCAGGAATTGAGCTGTGTATTTTTCATGTTGGATTCTTCATGGGTTTCTCTTTTTTTCTTCCTGGAATTAAATTCTCGGCAAAATGAAGGAAGGAGTGGGTAAAACAGGTGCCCTGAGGGAGATGCACTGAGGGGAGTGTGCATCCCTCATTCTCAACCTCTTTTTAAAAGGTTTTAATGCTGGAAAGGGAGAAGGGCTTGGTGTGCACGAGTGGGACTCTGCTTGGCCAGGCAGAAGTTGAGAGCTGAGCCTTCCTGTTCACCAAAACACACAGTGAGCAGGACAGGGGGATGGCTCACAGTTGTTGAGACAGTCAGATATAATTAATTTGACAACATTTGCAATCTTCTTTCTAGAAAATTTTCATTTATTACAGCTGTGCAGGTCCTGGGAGATTTAGTGACATCATTGTCTATGTGAGAACCTCTTTTGGGCAGCATCTGATGTCAGGACAACTTGGGTGCCTCTGCTGCATCTTTTCTTCTTGTCCTTTGAATTTTACAGACTCATCCAGAGAAAGACTCTTGCTATAATTTATATAATTCCTCATAATTAAGGTTGGACTATTATTATTATTATTATT
>VZRX01000642.1:16651-26850 GCA_013398075.1 Notiomystis cincta | reverse complement strand
TATATATATATATATATATATATATAATATCTGTCTAGAGAATAGTGTTATTACTTCTCTACCAGTTAATAACTAATCCCACTTCCCTTTTTGGTGCTCAGCCTGCTCAGCCAAGTTCTATATAAAGCATATTATGTTTTTTTTTCATTTATCACACATTTTTGGGGTGGACATCAGCACATTCAGCAAAACAAAGATACAGTTTTTGGTGACACAGACATTTGTTTGCCAAGTGGCAATGATGTTCAGAAAGACAACACAGAATTATAGATTCGTTTAGGTTGGAAAAGATCTCTATGATCATCAGGTCCATCTGTTATCCTAACACTGCCAAATCTACCACTAAACCATGTCCCTAAGGGCCACATCTGCCCATCTTTGAAACATCTCCAGAGGTGGAGACATTTCCCCATTTCCCTGGGCAGCCTGTTTCAATTATTGACAACACTTCCCATAAAGGAATTATTCCTAATATTCAATCTAAACCTCCCGTGGTGCAACAGGAGGACACTGCCTCTCCTGCTGTAGCTTGCTACTTTGGAGAAAAGGTTGATCTCCATCTCACTGTNGTTTTAACCCCATATGAAGTACCCTAAAACCCACCTCTCTGCTTGCATGTTGTGGCTGACATTTTCAAACAACCATGTCCCATTCACACAATTCAGAGGTGATCTACTATTTGACTGTTATGCTTTACTGCTCCGCTTATTATTCTTTTTCCCTCTGGTCTAAAGCATGAGTATATATATATATATATATATATATATAATATCTGTCTAGAGAATAGTGTTATTACTTCTCTACCAGTTAATAACTAATCCCACTTCCCTTTTTGGTGCTCAGCCTGCTCAGCCAAGTTCTATATAAAGCATATTATGTTTTTTTTTCATTTATCACACATTTTTGGGGTGGACATCAGCACATTCAGCAAAACAAAGATACAGTTTTTGGTGACACAGACATTTGTTTGCCAAGTGGCAATGATGTTCAGAAAGACAACACAGAATTATAGATTCGTTTAGGTTGGAAAAGATCTCTATGATCATCAGGTCCATCTGTTATCCTAACACTGCCAAATCTACCACTAAACCATGTCCCTAAGGGCCACATCTGCCCATCTTTGAAACATCTCCAGAGGTGGAGACATTTCCCCATTTCCCTGGGCAGCCTGTTTCAATTATTGACAACACTTCCCATAAAGGAATTATTCCTAATATTCAATCTAAACCTCCCGTGGTGCAACAGGAGGACACTGCCTCTCCTGCTGTAGCTTGCTACTTTGGAGAAAAGGTTGATCTCCATCTCACTGTCCCCTCCTTTCAGGTAGTTGTAGAGAGCCATAAGGTCTCCCCTCAGTCTCTTTTTCTGCAGGATAAACAACCCCAGCTCCCTCAGCTGCTCCTAATCAGGCTTGTGCTATCCAGACCCTTCACCAGCTCTGTTGCCCTTCTCTGGACACACTCCAGGACCTCAATGTCCCTCTTGTAGTAAGGGGCCCAAAACTGAACACAGAATTCGAGGGGTGGCTTTGTCAGTGCTGAGTAAAGGGAGTTGATCACTGCACTGGAGGCCACACAATCAGAAAAGACTTACTTTCTGGTTTAAATGAAAAAAAAAACAATCAAAGATCCAGTCATTACACTCCCATTTGTCACTTCTGGGAAGCTTTGCTGTGTACAATTTGCATTCTGATACTTCTGCTCCTTCACTGAATATGGAATAGTCTCAATTAAAGTTTGCTCATTTGAAAGCTGAGGAAGCTCAGGCTGTGCTTAGCAGATACTTTAATTTATTTGCTTTCAGACTCCAGCAGACCTTTAGGGGATGAATACAGTAGAGGACTAAATCCTGCTTTCTTTAAGGTACCTGACCTCTAATGCAAAATACCAATTGCAAAGGTCACATTCTTTGACTCCATACACAGCCCACAGGGAAACATAGGACATGCAAAAAAGCATCCCAAATGTCCTTCAGGTTTAGCAGAGAATAATGTAGACTTCCATACAGACAAAACATTAAGTATATCTGAATTCTTACTCCTTCACCAAGCCCTCTGGCAGAATTTATAATTTCTTTTTTTATCATATAGCCAGAGGCTGGGAGTCTGACTGTTTTTTTAAAAAAACATAAGTGCATTTCAGAAGATCAGTTTTAAATTCAGACAAACAGCACATGCCAGTGGCACCTGTCAGGAACTTTCAGGGGAATTGACTATAGAGGGAGCCTGAGACAAGGTAATGAAGTCAGGCTGGCATTTCTAGATAACATCTGCAATGATTTATCTGAAAATGGGATCAATTACCCTCCAGAGGCACTTTTTTCCTATCTACTTGAAGAGGGAATAGCAGATGAGTAATTTAGTCTACAGTTCAGTCTAAAGACCTAACTTTTAAAAGGCCAGAGTTAAGACAGCTGAATCTCCATAGGAAGTCATCAGCTTTGTACACTGCAGCTGCCCTCTGTTTCACTTTTTCATGTTAAAAGATTGATACAAATACTCAAGCAGACACCCCAAAAATCAGCAGACCAATCTGCTTCTTTTAATGCAAAATACTGTTAGAAACTTTTGAGAGAGATAATTATTAAGGTAGTGAAAATTTATTAAAAGTTTTGCCTTCATCTCAGTTTTTACCTAGAAATTTGAGGCAGTTGTGCCCCTACAGCCCATGGAGGTCCATGGTGGATCAGATATCCACTGCAGCCACTGGAGGACTCCACCTTGGAGCAGGGGAATGGTGTGAGGGGTCCTCCCCCTAAGGAGGGAGGAAGGAGCAGTAGAGATGATGTGTGAGAACTGACCACAAACAACATTCCCTCATCCCCTGCATCACTGTGGGGGAGGATATAGAGAATTGTGAGTAAAGTTCAGCCTGGGAGGAAAGCAGAGGTGTGGAGAAGGTGTTTGTTAAGATTTGGTACTTGATTGGTAACAAATTAAACTCATCTCCCTGAGCTGAGTCAGTTTTGCACCTGATGGTCATTGGTGGGCGATCTCTCCTTGTACTTAGCTCATATTTTCTCTGCCCTGTCCAGCTGAGGAGGGAGTGGTAGAGTGGCTCTGGTGGGCACCTGGTGTCCAGTCAGGGTCAAAACACTGCAATATTAATTACTTCCCCATAGTTTTTTGATCTTTAAAATGTTTCTCCAATACATTCAGATGGTTCAGAGTTTTTTCTTCAAACATCTCTTCCTCTCCAGCCCTTCTAATCAGAACTCTGCTTAACAACCCGGTCTATAATTGTCAGTCACTTTGCTACATGCTGTTCTATTTTTTCAGAAATAAATGAAATAATGAGTGTCCTTAGAGTATAAAGAATAACTTTTTCATGTGCAGGGAAGCTTCAGAGTGCATGCATGAAACTAGAGCTGCTGTCCAGACAGGCTGCAGATTTGAGAACCAGCAGTGAGATCTCACTCGAAAGATAACTTACAAAGACTTTTGGAAGTCATAGACAGGGAAACTTTGATCAGAGAGGAGGATCAAGATAATAATAAGTAGGGTGAGCTCTGGGTAGAAGGGTCTGATGAGATTGCCAGGCAGAAAGCAAAAAGAGAGGAAAAAACCACTAAAAGTTCTTCAATGAAATTCTGAATTTGGATTAGGAAGACTAAATTTTCTTCAACTTCAAATCCTCCAAAAGCATTTCAAATGTCATTACTCCATCATAATTTTCCCCTTGTGCAAGTACTATGAACAAATCCAGTTCTTCTATCTGGAAATTTTGTTTCAAATATAAAGCAAATACGAAATATCTGCAGTATGTCAGTGATCCTGCAGCAAGCTATAAAAAATAATTAGCCTCCAAAAAAACAGGTCTCAAAAATCATAATTGCATTTAGACAGACTTTGATATCTAGTCCTGAGCTTTAGTAACACACCTGAGCTTTCCTACCTGAGAGACTTAAAAAATTTATAGTTGTCATTAAAATGAAATAGTATTTGGGGCTGTATTTGACTTACCTCGAGCTACATCCACTTTCAGGATACAATTTAAAAATTTTGAATCCTCTTAAACACTTCAGTTTAAAGATTTCAGATTATTCAGTTTGCAGTTAGCAAGAAATGTACTTATAAGGGACAATTGTCTGGGACTTAAGTTGATTATTTCCCTCTGGTATTACTGCCAAAGGCTTTTTCTGGTTCACATGTACCTGAAGTTTTGTGGTACCTCAGACCTCTCTCAAAACCCAGAGATCTGGGAGCCCATTTTGAGCCAGGCCACACCTCTATGTGTAGGCAGATGTTTCCACCTCTGCCACGGCCAGGCCTAAGAAGCTACCGCTGATTAATTATTAATGATAATTCATCATCATTAATTAGCTGGCAAAGCCAGGAGAGTTCATTCAATGGCAACATAAGAAAAAGCACAGAAGGCTTTGTCTTGCAGTACCTTTCACTGACACCTTACAGGTTATTAATTCTTGTACATGCTCCAAAACTACCTCTTCCCAACGAATTCAGGGTTTGTGTACCAACACATTAAAAGCACAGTGAAAAGTGCCTTAGATGACTGTTACATTTTCACTGTGAAGCTTTTGCCCAGTCTAAAAAACTTCTAAATATTTCCTTCATTTACATGTTGTCATGGTAATAAATAAAGCTAATATAGGAGATGTGATGAATTGCATTTATTTTCCTTAAGTATTGATTTTCCATTATCTAAGAGATATTACAAGTTAAAAAAAAAAAAAAGGAACTCTTTCTTTTTCAATACAGAGATACTGATATAAATTAAACCTAATAAAGTCAGCATATTCAATCAGAGCAGGAATTTAACCCATTCATAAGAAGTCTAGGCTTTTTTGAAGTGGTTCTAAATTATATAGCAAGGCCATGTAACACAGGATTCCATTAATAGAAAATGCATTCAAAATATAACAATTCACCTGTTTGAAATAGGAATATTATTGAAATTATGTGGAAAGGACATTCCAGTTGACCAAAGAGAAAGTGCATTTGTGATAATTCGTATTTGGTGGTGCTGTCTAAATATTCAGCTTTGAATTTTGAATCAATGATAATGTTTTGTTTTCTAATCTCTCAGTAAGTTACTTTGAAAAATATGCCTTTCTGAAGGCATATTTCTGAAAATCCTTTCACTAGAAACTTTGGATAAACCTCAGATGATAAGAGGAAGTGAAAGCAGAACAACATTAATGTACTTACAGAATTTGATAGAGAAAAACATTTCTTTTTCAACTAAACCCCAAGAATCCATAAAAAAGCTAGTCAAAAGAGTGATTTTTTTTCCCCACGCTTGGGTTTATGTAGTTGAAAGCAGACTGTGGTGGGCAGCATTGTGTGAAGAGCCAGCCAGAGCTTTGAAGTGATGCTATCTGCACTTTTCTTTATGTGAAACTCCCGGAAAAAGCTTTCGGTGTCTAAAGATCGTGTTCTTCGTCACACTTTCAAAGTGTGCTTTGTCACAACAATGACCTTTTGGCACAGAGAATGTAGAGCTCTGCTGCACAAGGTGCATTAAAGACAGTGAAAGAATTGGCAACAAAGTACCTCTTACTTTTTCCCATACTTGCTCTCACCACCACTTTTCCGTACTTTCCTGAGCTGCAACGCCTTTTGCACTATTCCCTCTGCACCCTTCTCCCCATCCAAACCCCCATCCCTCTCTCCATCACACCCAAGCTGTAACATGTGTTCCCTACCTGCAGTGTTTCTCTTCTCCCCATCCAACCATGCTTTCCAGCCAAGCATGCTCAGCTCTTCCCAGGGAAGGAAACCTCCGGTGGGAAGAATGGAAATATGGTAAAAAATTTAGAGGAAGAATTGTTGAGGAAAGAATAGTATAGAGCAATATACAACTTACTGGGGAAGAATAAATCATGTGAAGAAAAAGAGATAAAGGAAGGTTATGGCAGAGATTTCAGAGGAGTGTTTAAAATTTGATTTTTATGATCATGTAGAAACCTGTGCAAATAGCACCTGGACCTTTGAGGTCTTTAGAGTGGTCACTCTGGCATTAACAAGAAAAGAAAATATGATGAGATGTCATCAGAGAATATTGCAGTTGGGATGAAAACCTTGGTGCAAAGGTTATTCTCATTTTATAATGCACTTTCTGTATTCCCAGTAACTGTGAACAACAGTGACATTTAAATATCAGAGGTGAAATCCATACTTCACCAGTCAGCTAAGATTTCCTAACCACAGCAAAGAGACCAGAACTGGACCAAAGACTTTCACAAGGAGGTTTATCATCTCTAAATTCATACTTTTATTCCTCCTACCACTGCTTCTCCTCTAATGTTGCATGAATATTCCTCAAAAGCTAAAGACAAGCAGATAAAACAGTAGTCCTTCTCATCAGTTTCTATATGCACTGGGATGAAAAGATGGAGCTTTCTGATTCTTACCATTAAAAAAAGAAATCTTCTTGGGGTTTCCCTACCAATGCTTTAATCACCCCCCACCCCAAAAGCTACAGAGATTTCTGAAAGACAGAGAGGGAGGGCTGAGAGGGAGATATCTTTTAGAGAAATTATTTTAATTTCCTGGGAAAGTATTGCAATAGCATATGACATACCAAAGAAATCCAGCTTCCACTGTTTCAGTACTTACAGCTACTTTATATGTATATAACCTTTCATCAAATTATCTAGATATTACTTACTCTAGAAATAGTCTTTGAGATGGTGTCTGTCTATCATATTTATGTAAAGCACTTAGTACAGTGGGGTCCAATATGGTTGCAGGATTTAGGAGCTAATGTAGCAAATATTTCCTTTTTAAAGGAAATGAAATTAAAACTCTCAATAGACATGCAGAGTGGTTAATCTATTTTATATTTTGTTTCACAGGCAAGAAAATAGGACACAAGGAGTGCTAAATCACTTGAAAGTGGTCATCATAATTTTGTGGGATCATTTAACCAATCTGCTGTTCCACCAGGTAAGTTGTGCAGAACACTCACTTCCTTGGGGTTAAGCAAGAATGGAAAGTCTGTATTAGACAAAAACCAACTCAGATATGCTTGAAGATTGTTGAAGACTTCAATATCCCAAAAGAGAGGAGCACAGATTTAAATTGACAATGCTTTTGGGACATCTGAGATTTGCACAATATATTGCTTGAAATAACCTAGTGCACACTTGTTCTAGTCAACAACACAATCCTATAGGGCTGTTGCAGCAAGAGTTCGAAATTGCACTGATGTTATGGCCAAAAATCTAAGAAATAAAGGAACTACTTGAGAGTTGAAATGTATTACTTACTTTTGCACTTCTGGCTCATGTAAGATTCTTGTCATTAGCACCTGGGAATATGCTGGGAGTGTAACCAAAATGCACGTAAGGTCTCTGCTGTGAAATGCTGAAGATATGGTAGGAAAGAAAACATGGATGCTAAAGACAGCCAAGTAAATTAACCAGTAAAAGCAGTGCAAAGAACACTCTGAAAAAATAAGTAATGTTTCCTGAATCAAGTTGCATCCTAATCTTTCTTTTAAAATTAATTTTCAGAGCAGACTTCAGCAAAGTACATTTTCTAGTGTAATTAGAAGCAAAGTTCTCATTAGAAGCAATCGTTAGATAGAAAAGTGGAATTTTTTCTGCTTATTTCTAATACTCTATTGTCTGTGCCTATGAAAGTTAACACCTTTTAAATATCACTACTTTTGTAACAAGAAACTATAGGTAAATTTCTCTAAATTGAATCTCTGTTTCTAGCACAACAGATTACAGCCATGTTCCTCATACTGTCTTAATTGTTCAACTTATTTAGGTATCAGCCCTTTCAGAAGCTGAAATCTTTACTAATTTCAGGGCACTTAATCTTAAAATTCACCTTGGAACTAAATTTTTTCTGAGTTTCCTTTATAGAGCAACAATAAATGGAAGCTCAGGAGCTGATCTTATGCTATTTGGACTGGTAATGCCAACGATTTATGTGACCTCTGGAGTACAATAATAGCCTGGAAGCATGACTGAAAAGTCCTTCAGGAGCTGATAAACCTCCCCAGTTTCACAGACAAATGTTCTGTGTATTATACTTCATGGGACACGAAGCTGTGAAAATCATTCATCACCTGGATCCTGAAACTGCAATTCCTTTCAGGCATTCAGACCCCAGCTAAGACTGCCAAAAGGAGCAGTCTCTTGCAGCATTGCTATAAAGCCAGCTATGCAAAGGCTGTGAAAAAAGAAAACAACTTCTCACATTTTCTTCCTCAAACTGATTTTAAAAATCAGTTTCTTTGTTAAAAAATGTTGCTGGTTCTCATTATTTCATTTGAATTGCAGAGATGTAATTGAAAAACGAATTGACCATTGCCCTGAATGGCAAACTCATTAAACTAATACTGTGTCTGTGGCATGCAAAACAGTCTCCAGCTGCCTCAATCACCAAGGGTTATTCTTTAGAAATTTTCTGTTGTGAGTCAGGATAGGCAGCAGGAGAACACCATCTTTGCAGTGTCACCTACTGAAGAGGTGACACCTTTCCTATTCTGGCAGATGTAGAGCTTGGAGAGGGCAACACAAGTCAAATGATGGAAGCATCTGGAGGTGTGTCACACAAGAAACCAAGCATGTGAGCCAAAGATACGCTGCTTTGTAATGAATTCTTTTAGAAATGCAGCTGTTTAATACAACTGGGGTTGTATTCTTCACCTAGTACAGAATATAGGAATGCATTCTTTCCTCTGGCATACTGCCTCTCGGGAATTAAATCATTTAAACTGCATGCCAAAAATTTCCCATTGCAAAGCACATGTGACAGATAGGATTGGTTTTGTTTGGTTTTTTGTTTTGTCTGGTTTGGTTTTTATCTTAGTAGGTGTTATGGTTAGAGAGTTGGATGGAGAGATTTTTAAGTTAAGAAGCTTTATAGGTCTGAGGTCAAAAAGCAGCTTTTGCTCCTGTTTGTCAGGCACTGAACTTGCTTCCCATGACACTTCCCAGTAACCAGAGCATTTTACACTCAGCTGTCCTGAGGGTGCATCTTATGCTGCAGTTAACATCTAGCATTAAAACATTTGGCATTTCTAAATTACTTCTAACCCTTGAACTTCTGCTACTCACATTAGTGCTCCAGAGCACCCATTTTGAAAAAGTGAGAGTGAAACAGACAAATAAATTATAAGGCAAGATTAATCAGGTACAAAGATTTTCTACTCAATATTTCAATAATCTCAAGGTAGAGTTACCTGGCCTCTCAGATCTGTTTTTGCCCTTAGAAGACTCCAGGGCATTTAAAACCTTTTAAGAATCTGAGGTAATAAAATGGAAAAGATTATTTAAAAATTATAAAAAAGGCAAAGCCACAGAATCTTCATTCTGCAGACCCATCATCTAATAAGAAAAAAAGGGTGCTGTGTTTTGAAAGATATGCCAAGTTTTACCTCCTTGTTCCACCTTCATGTGTTCCCTCATGAAATTAAATCAGAAAATGGCCTCTACAACAAATAGTATTTATTATAAGCTGAAGTTGGAGCCACCAGGTCACAACTTACTGTACAGCGAGCAGTTCATTTTGAGCCTAAGTAGCTGTCAGATTTACAGAAGCAATATTATTCTGATGAGTTGAGTTTAGTTCATTTTTTCCCTAAATTGCATCCAATCTTTTTGAGACTGGTCCTTTGTTGAAATAGAGGCTACAGCAACTGTATCACAAGAAAGTGTTTGATGCATCTAAACTAGAAAATGAATGAAGAAACATATACAAATTTATTTTCTTGCCTCAAGCGTCATCATTAGGAAATTAATGTTTACAGCTGAGATTTCCTGGTCGTCAATGAAGGCACTGCAACAGAAAAGAGGGATGCCAAACAGACATCATAACTTCTGGCTTCATTTTGAATTCCTTCATTAGGCAGCAGATACAGTTTCACTGTATCAGGAACTTTAAGTGATATTATTTGGGGGAACGAAGATAAGAATATATGATGACTGTGATATTGATGTTAAGGAATTAAATCTCAGAAGGCAAGAAATATAGCCCAAGGGGAACTCAGAGCCCCTCAGACTTAAAAAAGGACTTAATAATTTTGTAGTAAATTGCATTTTTCCACAATAATTTCTTTTTTAATTCTTAAAGCAACACAGAAAGTTAAGAAAGGCTGTGAATGTATTTTACCTCTTCTTTCCATATCCTGCAGGAAAACT
Source organism: Notiomystis cincta (assembly GCA_013398075.1). Taxonomy (NCBI): domain Eukaryota; kingdom Metazoa; phylum Chordata; class Aves; order Passeriformes; family Notiomystidae; genus Notiomystis; species Notiomystis cincta. The sequence goes on along the minus strand of VZRX01000642.1, from coordinate 16,731 downwards.
GAAGCCTTATGAAGACACATTTTCACAGTGTCTCATAAGGCACTGGCTGACTAATCTGCTGTACCTATAATACCATGGCG
>VZRX01000642.1:0-16645 GCA_013398075.1 Notiomystis cincta | reverse complement strand
GCGGGGGGGGGGGGTGAGGGGAGGAAGGTTGTACCTCAGGACACAAATTCAAAACTGTGCTTTTCTTTGTTTACTCAGGTATGCAAGGAATTGCTCATCTCCCTGAGCATCTTTCTTTGGAATTTCCAGAGCTCAGAACATCCTTCTAAATGACAGTTAAAAATTATATTTTTCAGAATAAATTAAAATTTTTCTTTAAGCACCTATGCCTTTATCCCTTGAGTGTCCCAACATTTGAATAGCAATCACAGGAGTTAAACAAAAGATGGATGAAGATGGCAAGTGAACCTTCCATATTTGAGATCAAGCTCCATGATTGATGGAACATCAAAACCAATTGTAATTAATTCAGTGACATGTGGCTATTTTAAAATACAGAAATTTGAAGTGATAGCTCTTCCCAAAGTATCTCTCTGTGGTTGCAAACTAAAATGCCCGGTGATAATGCAAATAAAATAAAGTGTCACTTACTGCTTTAATATTTCTAGCATGTAAAAACTTACTTCCACAGTTATTAACTATTTGAAGTGGCAGCTCATTTGGAGTAGAAGTCAACTAGAGAGAGGACATGTGTATGTTATCCCAGTTAGAAAGGAGATAAATCATAGAGTCACAACATCATGGTTTGGGTTGAAAGGAACCATTCCAACTGTCTTGTTCCAACCCTTCTGCCATGGGCTGGGACACCTTCTACTAGACCAGGTTGCTCAGAGCTCCACCCAGTTTGGATTTGAGCATTTCCAGAAATGGAGCATCCACAACTTCTTGGGGCAAGGTCTTCCAGTGTCTCACCACTCTCATAATAAAGTATTTCCTTGTAATATCTAGCCTAAACCTACTCTCTTTCAGTTTAAAGCCGTCACCCCTTGTCCTGTTACTACATGCCCTTGTAAAAAGTCCCTCTCCTCCTTTTTTGTAGGTTGCCTTCAGGTACCAGAAAGCCAGAATTAGGTAACCCCAAAGCCTTCTCTTTCCAGGCTGAACAAACACAATTCTCTCAGCCTTTCCTCACAGGAGAGGAGCTCCATCCTTCTAATTATCTTGATGTCCTCCTCTGGACTTGCTCCAGTAGGTCCACATCCTTCCTGTGCTGAGTACCACAGAGCTGGAGGCAGCACTGTAGGTGGGGTCTCACCAGAGCAGAGCAGAGAGGTAGAATCACCTGCTGGCCATGCTGCTTTTGATGCAGTCCAGGATTCCATTAGCTTTTTCATCAGAAAACCTCATTTGGCTCATTAAAAGTAAAACAGTATCCCACACTCTGCCTCAAAAAGCTTCTTTCTATCTAAATTTCACTTAACAAGAAGGTACCTTATTCACCTCATTGATTTTACTCACACAGACAATTAAAAAAATTACAATTATTTGAAGGGAGAAATGAACTCTTCATCCCATTAGTGTCCATGGTAGTATTTTTCAATCTCTATGTACAGCCAAATTATGTGGAGTAAAGCATCATGAACATTTTAGTTCTATGCAGACCATCACAACATTTCTTTGAGAGCTAAAATTGTTGAGATCAAAAAAATCGTCAAAGCTGGGAATGGATGAGATGGTGCCTTGTTTATAATTATGTGTTTGATAACTAAGGCACTGTACGTGGCAGAAGGTGATTACAGTATTTGAATACTCAAAGGATATTTGGGCATTCAGGAAATTTGGATACACAAAGGATCCTAACTTTGTGGCATCCAAAATCAGAGATATGTAGATCTCTATGGCTGGTATTCAACAGTAGGTGAACTCTTCTTAAAACTTAGGTAATATCTAGTTAAAAATATATATATTTTATGACATGCACAGGGTGTATAAAGTTCCATATTCCTTTCATTTTAGCACAGGTTTTATTACTGACAAAATTCCTACTGGTACAGTAGTTCTGAAATTGGTACAAAGACATATGTGAAACATGGCCCTTTCAAAGGCCTGTAAGATCATGGAACCATCTTTAGAAAATAACCTGAACTAAAATCAAACCAGTTTGCTCAGATTTTAGCTCCGAGTTCTTACCAATGCCCCAGCCTCCTCAGACAGACAAGTGCTATCCCTTGCTTTCAGGGAAGGGAACAGCTGGGGTCACCTGGTTCCTCTAAGACAGTGAGAAACATGGGGTTTCCTGAAGGAATGCTTCACAGATATGGATTCTCCATTCTGGGGCCAGAACAGAATTTACAGACCACATCCATAGTTTAATCTCCCTTGAAATGCCCAAATGTTTGGTTTTGATTCCTGATATGCCAGCAGATTTTCAAGTCTGAAAGGAGTTGTTTGAAAAAACAATGAAAATGTGTCATCTCTTGCTTCAGCTGACTCCTCAGAAGATTCATTATCTCAGTCCTGCGCCTTGGGCAACTATTTGGTGGTGGATAGTCCCAAACTGAGTAGTACTGGTGTACACTGGTACACTGTACACAAATAAAGAGGATTTCTACCAGCAATACCTTTAATATTGCGCCAAAGAATATCCTATTTGACCTGGAGACAATTCTTACAGAGAACCACAATCCTTGTCTTAGAGGGGTAATTAGGTTTGTCTGTATTATTTTGAGTACTGTATATCCTTGGATGAAGCTAAAGATAATAATAATAGGAAAGCAATTACATTCACCTCATCTCCCCAGCAAAAAATTCAGGATAATAAGTAAAGATTTGTTTTTATCCAACCTGTAGTATTTCCATTTGTCTTCATGCACAGCCAGGATTTTTTTCCAATCTTACTGCAGTTGCTTGTGTATTCAGATAATTCGAAGCATCAGTGATAATATATGATGTACACAGTACAATGACTTTCAATGCCTTAATGTAAAAACCCTTGAGTCAGTCAGAACTTGGCAGGTTAGTGCACAGATAAGTTAAATCTCTGGAGAGATATCTGCATAGTTCCTGTTTCTCAGAAATCTTTCAGACTCACTTGGAAAAGGCTAAATTGGGAGAGTGTGAAAAGTGATCACCTCAGTGGTAGCAGTTTAATTTTTTATTTTTATTTTTATTTTTAATTCAGGCATCTTCTTTTGTTTCTCCTTTCCAGTAGAAACAAAGTTTGACTTTCTTTTTCATAAGTGAGCTTTCAACCTGTACTGAGTGCAGCGTTAGAAACCTCATTGAGTGTTTTATCGTGGTGTACTTGAGGGGTATAAGTTGAACTCTGCATGACCTGTGCTTGCATGAGAAGGAATCTCAGAACTGCACAGAGATATTATGGGAAGAAAAGATTTTTTTTATAGCAAATATTATGTTCATGATATGTTTTAATTCCTCTGCACTTAAAAAGGGCTGCTGCAGATTACTGCAGGAATTAAATGTTTCGTTTATGCTCTGCTGGTAGTGGCTCCAAATGTATTTGGACCTCTCTTTCTTTACCCACCCACTGCCTTTTACAAAGAATAAAGCTCTAATAAGCTATTGCATGTTTGTTTCAAAAATATTAAAGTACAGCAAATTACACACCTACAAGATTTTCGGTTTTCTTTTGGCCACCTGGAAGAAAATGGAAATGACTTTTCATCAATGTGTGGCAAACATAAGCAAGACTTACAATGGACCCCCTGCTTACAGGGGGGCTGCAGCCTCATCTGTGGGTCCTGCAGGGATGTGCCAGGGACAGAACTTGCTGGTACAAGTCTGGCTGCCATTTCCACATAAAGTGGACAGTTTTGAGGACTGCGATAATAGAAATAAGAGAGGGTTCAACAGTACAATGTACAAAGATATTAATTGGGAAGATAATAACAGATTTTGAAACTCTGCAGTGAGAGCTCTTCAGAAGGAAAGAGTCCAGGAAGGGAGCATTTTGTGCCAATTAGTTAATCTCAGGGGGGAAAAAAAAATCAAAACACAAAAGAGATACTTTGGACATGAAAGAGGCATATGATTTAGATGAGGAGTTTTCTCTGAAATGTAACTAAAATATACAGAGAACGATCTCCACCTGACGTGCTGCTGACACTGTTGTCCCCTGCCAAGTTGTGCCCAGCACAGGTGCCCTGGTAGTGGTGGTGGCAGCACTGGGGGGCTGCCCTGAGCCTGACACAGCCAATTCCAGCAGCTCCAGTGTGCAGGGCACAGCTGAGCCCCGCATCCACGCTGGGACAGGTGTTTCCCTGTGGCCCATGGGAAGGCCCCAGGATGGAGCAGGGAGAAGTGTGGGGAGGAAGAAGTGGCAGAGAGGAGCTGGCTGCAGTCTCCCCTTCTCCATCCCCCTGCACTGCTCGGAGGGAGGAGGTGGAGGAGTTGGGAGTGAAGGAGTGAGGTTGTAGCTGACAAGAAGCACTGAGGAAGAACGGTGTTATTTTAGCATCTGTGTTTGTTTCCCATCAGCTGAATCACTAAGCAAATATTTTAATTTGGCATAAATTAAGTTCATTTTTCCTAAATCAAGCCTGTTTTATCTGTGATAGTGATAGGTAAGTGATAATGCTGTTTTCATCCAGACCTGTGGGATTTCTCATTCCTGTTCTTCCTATTTCCCCCCTCATCCCTCTCATAGGGCATGATGGGGTTTGCTATTGAGCAAAGTCAACCCCACCATACAGACAGGGAATGACTTGGGGAACTTAGATTGATGGCAGTGCAGAAATACACAGATCCAGAAACAGACCAAGCATGAAGGCTAATAACTGAAACAAATTAACAGTATTTGCAAGGGAGCAAAGGCAGTAAAAGCAGAACAGATGAATACTTTCACATTAAAAACTTGAAGGAGGTGATATGACTATTTCTTTATAAATGCACAAAATGAGCAAAAATAGGGAAAACAGCTAGAAAAACAGAACCATTGGGGAAAAAAGAAAAAAAAAGCCAAGAAGGGTCAATTCATAACCTGGCTTATAGGACAATGAGCATCTGTAGTAGTAGTTGAGGGTACCTATGACATATGAAGTCTTTTTATAGTAAGTGAGAGAAGTATTTTATCCAAAGGGAAAACTATGATACTTGAGATATGATGAAAGGGATCAGAATATTAATTTTAAATTTAAGGTAATCTCTGGATGAATGATGAAGATTTCATGCCCAAGGGTATGTTTCTGAGAGTTCCTTCCAGCAGGGTTGAGACTGCAATTCTTATGCATTACAGTCTATTATAAATAACACCAAAGTTCTTCATCAGAACTGAGTTTGAGGATGAAGGAGGCCCCAAAATGCACACTGTATAGCAGGATCAGTTTAACAGCAACTGAGTAATTTTAGGATTACATTAATAATGTGTGCTTCACACATCTCTTAAAGGCATAACTGAAGGCATTTCTGCACATTCTATCAGAGCATTTATCCTTGCTTCCAGATAGCAGCATGTTTCAGATGTAAAAGGGATTTTGGATCATCATTCAAAATCTGCTGTACTGAGATCAACTACAGCCTCTAAGTCTTTTCGGAGCCTGTTGCTTTGTTCTAAAACTACTTCAAAGCTGAAGAAATGTCCCTCTTGAAGAAGAAAGACATTTCCTTCAAAAGTTTTGTATCTAACATTAAAGTCACTTATTGAGGAAATGTGGAGAACACTACCATCAATTTCCAGCTCAAGAAAAGTCTTCATTCCAGGCGGATGAATAAATCCATTAGACTCTCTCTTTTCCAGCAGAACTGAAAATGTAAATCCTTACACCTGTAAAGTGGAGACAAAGCCATCTCCTTGCTGCAGAGGAACATACCATTGCTACTGTATTGGGTTTGCATCAACTACTTCTGTAGAAGCTGCCAGAAGCTTCCTCCAGATCTGGCAGAGCCAATGCCAGCCAGCTCCAGGACAGATCTGGTGCTGGCCAAGGCTGAGCTAGTTAGAAAAGATGGCAACCCCTCTGTGATAACATGTTTAAGAAGAAGAAAAGAAGTTACTGTGCAGATCTAATTGGGGTCAGAGAAGACAGGAGTGGGAATGTGTGCAATGAACTCTGCAGACACCAAGGTCAGTGCAGAAGGAGGGGCAGAGGAGCTCCAGGCACTGGAGCAGAGATTCCCCTGCAGCCCGTGGTGCAGACCCTGGTGAGGCAGCTGTGCCTCTTCAGCCCATGGAGGGCCATGGGAGTGCAGAGATCCACCTGCAGCTCTTGGAGGAGACCCACACTGGAGGAGGTGGATGCCCAAAGAGGTCTCTGAACCTGTGGGAAACCCATGCTGGAGCAGGCTCCTGCTGGGACCTGCAGACCTGTGGAGAGAGGAGCCCACACTGGAGCAGGTTTGCTGGCAGGACCTGTGACATCATGGGGGACTCATATATGAGCAGCCCACGCCTGAAGGACTGAACCCAGTGGAAGAGTGACTCACACTGCAGCAGTGTGTGAGGAACTGCTGCTCATGGGATGGACTCCTTGGAGAAGTCCATGGAGAACTGCCCCCTGTGGGAGGGACCCCACGGTGCAACAGAGGAAGGACTCCTCCCCCTGAGCAGTGTCAGGAACAAGGTGTGATGAACTGACTATAACCCTCATTCCCTGTCTCCCTGTGCCACTGGTGGGAGGAGGTAGAGCTGGGAGGGAGGGAGGGGTGGAGGGAAGGGGTTTTTAAGGTCTTACTTTACTTCTCATTATCTTGCCTGATTTTGTTAGTAATAAATTCAGTTAATATCTCTAATTTGAGTCTGTTTTGCTCATGAACAAATTACTTGTGAGTGATCTCTCCTGGTCCATATCTCAACTCATGAATCCTTCATTACATTTTGTCTCCCCTGTCCAGCTGCAGAGAAGAATGAGAGAGCAGCTTTGGTGGATGCCTGGCATCCAGCCAGGGTCAGCCCACTACCATTACCTAACATGACCAAAGTGCTAAGTGCTAAAGCAATTACAGTCCTAGTCATTTAAAGAAAGAAATCACATTTTCTTGGAGGATTTTCAAATAGAAGAACAAAGCTCCAGAAAATTGACTGTGGAAAATAAATCCTCCACTCCTCCCACTCTCTAACAAGCTAGATTAATTTATCTTTCACAACAATAATTTTCATGGTTCTGGCAAACTTATTCAGCTACCCAGAAGAAACAGACTATTTTGGAATAGGAAAATTGTCCGTGTTGCAGGTGTTTCAGCAATTTCAATGAATTGCATTCTCCAAAATGATACAATGAAATGAAGAAGTCCTCTTTAATTAGAAACTCCATTAAAAAAATGTATATAAATTTGCCTTTATGAAAGACATAAGTGCTTCTAAGCAGGCTCAGAGCTAGTAAAGCTCTAGAATAAGCTAGTTTTTAAAAATATATTTATAATGAAATCTATAAATGGGGTCACAACCATCTTGACTAGTCTTAGTCCAAATAAGCATAAAAGAGATACACGCTGGGTTTTTTGAAACACAACCTCTGCAGAATTCAGGGGTATCTGCTCCTTGTACATCTTAAGGGGAGAAATAGAGTTTCAAGGTAATTTTCAGAGCACCTAAGGTAGTATCTTGCTCTTTGGTAATTTTCATTGGGGCCCTCTCTGCACCCATGAACTACAAAAGGAGAAGCTGGAGCCCTCAGTGTCATAATTTACAGTCCTAAAACAGCTATAGAAAGTGAGGCAAAGCAAAGATCAAGTAGGATTTATGCCTTGTTTAAACTGGCATCAGTATTTTCTTTCATTACTACCTGAGCATTTTTGTATCATGTCTTGGGGGAGAAGGAAAGGCCTTTAGTAAAGCCCGCTGGATTTTTTGATAGAATATTAATTTAAATACATTCATTGCTTTCTCTGCTTGGGCTTTAGTTCTCCTTCTTCGGCATTTTTTATTCTCTACCCAGTGGAACCAGGTATTATTGAAACATTTATAGTTTCTTCCAGAAGAAAAGAGTAGAGTCAATGTAGCAAATATATTTCAACATCTTTCACACTGCAATTATTATGATGTGGCAATATCATTTGTTAAAGCTGAGAAAAGGCAATAGTGGTGTGTTGCAAGCAGCATGGTCCATGGATTGGCCCGAGTACAAGAGTAGGCTGTAGAGACCTGATTTTGGTGCTGCTGGTCTACCAAGGGACTTTGATGCACAAAGTCAAATTATTTTCTCACTCTTCCTATAAATAGTTGAAGTTAAAAATGTCAAGACTCACCATAAGTCCTTCATGCTCTTTAACAGAGGACCAAATGTCACAGTTTTATGGTATCCTGAAAAGTTACCCTAAACTGAAATATCAGCTTCTGTCTGGAGAATCTAAGATAACAAACATTGATCTCTTTGAAGAGTTTTTCATTTTATGTGTTTCTTTGATGAAGAAACAAGCAGGTGGAGAGAACAATCTGTTTCCAAGAAAATAAGTAGGACAGATCATCCTTCTTTTCATTCATTCACTGTCCATCCTTGGTAAAATCAAGCATGCAGGATCAAAACCTGAGTCGTGTTTTACTTTTAATTGCGAGATTTTAAATCAGAACTTTCCAAATCTTCTACAAGTTTCACTATGTTTTATACTTTCTGGGAATAAATAAATTACTTTTTCTTTGTCCTTACATAGAAGCTGATATCATTAAGATACTAAGGGACACCTTCATGTGAAGACGTCTTCACGGAATCCTATACTTTAAAAGCCTCCAAAAGTGCTAATACTGGGAACCTGAAGTTCTTAAAACAACCAGTGAAGAGAGTGAAATTTTAGGGTGAAAGTGAGAACACATCAAGTAGATGCCTGCAAAGGTGAATTGAATTCAAGCAGCTGCCAGATGCATAGCATGGATAAACAGACTCATCAGCAGGCACTCACTCCATGTGATAGCATTGCCCCTCCAAATCCCATATGCTCCACAGGATGGGCTGAGGTGCTCAGACCAAATTAACACCTGCCTTGACCCCTGTGTAAGGATCTTGGCAGTGGATCCCATCTGCTAACACCACGCTTCAGAATAGAGGGCAGCTTGTTTTCAACAAGGATGTATTTTTATCTGGAGCTCAGACTCCTTATTCCCCACAGCACCTTAGAACAAGGACTGAATGTTCCAACTGAACTTCCCTCTTTATCTTCACCAAGTAAATCTCTCAGTGAATTTTTACACTGCTGCTGGCACTGTCAAAGTTAATATTGTACCTTTTTCATGGCTGAATGGAGGGAGCTAGTCTACCTGAATGCCAGTCTAGCAGATATTTCCAGGACTACCTGATGCTCCAGGGAGCAATTTAAATTTTGCATGTCTGAGGTACTCTCAGACATACAGCAACCATCATCTTGAAAACAAACCTAGCCCAAAGCCGAAGCATTCAACTAGCTGTGTAGCAAGTGTTTGAAAAATCTTCTTGTGGGCAATAACTGTAACAGAAACCAGAATCCTGCTGTGAAGCAAAACAAAAACAGTTCAAAATTAATAAATACAACTTGTTGATTTCACTAGCCTTTTTGAAAAATCTGTTTTCTAATTCCAGAGAAACTTTAATACACTAATGTAGAAGCATATGCTCTATTCTTAGCTGAATGTAATGTAGTGGATAGCTACAATTACTTCAACAGAATAAGGAAAAATATCAGCCAATATATTCTGTAAGTCAGGCAAGATATTTATTTTGTCAGCAGTTGGAATATATAGCTGCTCATGTTTGTTACTATTTCACATTCATCATTACATTTATTTGCTTACTTACAAACTGGTATGAAGTGCTATTTCTCTTTCCAGCCAAATAAATTACAAACTATAGACATCATAAACATTACACAGAATTATGAATTCCACATGAATGGGACACAAGAATGAGAGGAAGGGGAGACAGAAAGAGGTGCTCACTCTTAAAGATTTAAACCAAATTCTGCTGAGAAAGAGGACCTGAAGGCTTGGAAATCTGTGCTGCCTGTTGTGCACGTAGTAACATATTCATCCATTCAGTTTAATATTTGCCAGGGAACTCACAAAGCCCTCTCAGGCTACAGCAGCATATAATCTCCTTGAATGTTTTCCTGAGCTCCTGACTCCGGAATGCATAGATAAGTGGATCAATGATGGAATTGCACATGATGAGGATGAGGTAGAAGTTAAAGTGGGACATAAAGCACACACAGTAAGGATTGTAGGGGCAGGAGATGTAGAAAATCAGGTGTAGGAAAAATGGAGCCCAGCACACAACAAAAACTCCAATCAGGATGGTGAGAGTGATGGCTCCTTTCATGTTGGCCCCTTGGCGAACAGGGCCAGTCCCTGGAAGAACAGCAATCTTTTTTATGTGCATACGAGCCATCATAAACATGTGGACATAGAGGGATGCCATGAGAATGAGCATAGTGAAGAACATGCTGATTAGGCAGATGATGACAACACTGCTGTCAGAGTAAATGATGAACAAAATGCCTGAGACTGTGCAAGCAGCCCAGATGCATGTGATGATAACCCCTACACGCTTGACTGTCATGATATTATGATACTGGAGGGCGTAAAAGATAGTAAAGTACCTGTCCACTGCTATTGAGAGAAGACTGCAAATTGATGCAAGCAAGGAACTGCAAATGACTGAGTCGATGACATTGTCAATGTTTATGGTAAAGCTCTGTGCATCTGTGTCTGTGTTGTTTAGCAGCGTGATGACAATGGTTTCTGATCCATTAGATACACTCACTAGCATGTCAGCCACTGCCAAGCTACAGATGAAGAAGTACATGGGCGAATGGAGGTTCTTGTTCTTGGCTATTGCCACAATGACCAAGACGTTCTCCAGCAAGCTGATGATGCCCAGGGTCACAAACACCTCGGGGGATACAAAGAGTTGCTCGTAGCAGCCTCCTGAGGAGTAGCCCTTGGCATTGGGCTCGCTGGCTCCTCCGTGCAGTCTGTAGCTGTGGTTCCAGAAATGGAGAGGCTGGAGCGTCCCACGGTGCTGGGTGAAATTCATCTTGTGGAGATCCCTTTCGGCTTCCTGCTTTTAAAACTCCTGTTCCTTTTGCATTCCTTTGAAAACCTTCTTTGGCTTTTCAGCTTGAGGAAAAAAACAAAAAAGAAAAATAAGCTAGGACGGAGGCAGGCAGCAGTTCAGAACACTTTGACTACTGTGAAAAAATATGATTTCAGACTCGGAAGAACTGGTTTACACCCTTACAGACACAGTTTCTGATCATCATCACATTTACCTTGATGGTCTATGTCACAGAGTCCCAACAGTCTCTATTTTTGCATCAAATTCTCCCATATGGTCAGTTCCTGTTTAGTTCACTGGGATGCTGCAAGGCTTTTTTGGTGCTTTCCATTAAAGAGATGCGATCATAAAATGCCCAAGTGACTGCTGAGGAGCAGGAACTATTTTCAAAGTGCAAGCCCCAGTCTGGCTGTCAGGCAGTGCATGCTGGCTGCCTGTTTTACCGTGTGTGGAAGAGAAAAATATTCAGGGCACTCTCCGCCTCTGCTTTCCTTTCCAGCCAATGGGACTCAGGAGCTGCAGAAAGTGGAGGGGCTGCTGATTCCGAGCCTCTGTGAAACATCACACGGCACAGCACAGTGGATTCAGATGCAGCACAAGTTACCAGTAGCTACAGGAAAGCAGACAAGCTACCAGAGATTTGTGTCTCTTCTTTAGCTTCTCAGGATAATGTTTCAATACTGATTTTCAATTAGCAAACTTACAGAACTATACTAGCAATCTTACAGAGTTCTTGCAGCTGAAGGGACAGATTTTATTTTTCAGATTCTGATTTACTCTTGCTCCTTCTATGGCACAAACTTGTTCTGCCTTGTACGTGTGGCATAATAAGAACAGGCAAGGGAAGTAAAAGAATATATATTTCCTCTTGGTTCTCTCTCCCAGGTCCCCTTTGCCTTGCTATTTTTCTATGCCTTAGCTGTCCATTTCCAAGATGTGTTGCAAGGTTGCATTATGCTCTCTAATAAGACTCTTATAATTTTTAAGATATGGACCAAAACCAACATGACTCAGAGTCACAAACTGTCCTAAATAAAGTAGTTTTTTTCCAGGAAATAGACTTCTTAGTAATCTATTATTGAGAAGGGAAAGATGATGGAGTTGATTATAAAAGCCCTGTCAGCATCAAGAATGAAGATATTGGGCAGAAAAAGGAAATTCAGTATTTAGAACAGATGAAGGAAATCAGGAGGAGATAAAGTTGCAACCTGTAAGAAATAGAGCTCATGCAATGGTTAAGACTCAAAAGCATCAGTAAATCTCCTAGAAGTCCACATGGCCCAGGAGCTTTAGAAGCACAGGGATGTCCCTGGATTTACTGGGCATGAGCTGAAAGTCAGCTTATGTGCAGTCTGTCAGAAAAGCCCCTGAGAATAAGGAAGAAAGGAATGCCAAAGTAACACGTAGAGACAGAACAAAAATTGTTTTGCTGTTACATGTTAAAACATTGCAACTGAGGATTGAAAAACAAGTACACTGAACAAAGCCTAAAATAGAAATAAATTTTAAAGGCTATAAGAAAGTCAGTCACTGCACCTGAAAGTAATGTCTGCAAGGAAATTGTTTGAAGGAACATTTCCAGTTGACTATCAGGAAGGCTCTGGAGGGGTCTGTATCTGATGCAGAAGTCTGTTTCCTATAACCTCTCAAAATGTTTCTGTCTTCTGTGCATTAGCTGGTTTTAAAGTGGTACAGGATGACAGAATGCATGTAGAAGCACCACTATCTGTATATAACATCTCAGCAGTGGGGTGAAGTGTAATTTTACTTTCACATTTGGGTTTGCTGTAGATCTGCGATTATGAAGACCTATATTGGAAGAAAAGCCTCAGTCATTTTTTCTGGGCCCTCCTGCAGACAAATTGCTTCATAAAGCTGAAACATAAACAACCAAGACAAACAAAATAACTTGTGGCACAGGAAATCCCACATTCATCAGTTTGGAATACATCATTTACCAGCAGCATCTTGAAATCAGTTTGCTGCTGAAAGGGTAAGATTTGCGTTCTTGTCAAGACATAATGCAAGCCAGAATTCAAAAAGATTTTTTATCTAGTTACTGATCCTTGGGCCACTATACAGTATTCATTAACTCCTGCCACAAACAGGACTTTCACACCCAATCCTTAAAAAACAGAGCTACAGTGCGAGAGCACTGATGTGGGATAACAGCATGTCCCCAGATAACCTATATTTTCTACACCTGCATCCAGAAATGCATAATCTTCAAGTTATCCCAGGAGAGCAGCCACTTGGCATCCCTTCTTTCATGAACCTCTCCATGCTGGAAGTGCCTGTGACACAGGGATCTCTCCCCTTCACATACTTAGGTGGACCTAGAGCAGGCAAGGCTGAAAAAAAGAGACAAGTTTCCTCCAGGGAGTACTATCCCATTTGTTCCAGTTGTCTGTCTGTCTATTCCTCTTCTGGCTCCTCCCTTTCTCTGCACATTATCTCCTTTCTCATCCCCATTTATCTATTCATTTACTCTCTTCACCCAGAAGCTATCCAGATGATGCTCCATCTATGATCTTTCTCTAGATGTGGTCATAAAAATGTAACACTGGTTATAAAAATGGAAAGAAAAGCACACTTTTTCCCTACCCATAGCCATCACTCTCCTCTAAATTTCTGCTTATGCTCTGCATTCTTGGGGCACACTTGTTTTGGTGCTAACTGCTCATATTTGTGAGATGAAGTTTCATGACTGGAAGCAGCAGACTTAAGGTAGCTTAGCAACTTAGTGGAAGCACTGAACAGGTGATGTACCATCAGCCTGCTCTAACTAAAAGGTAAAACAAGTTATATGAGCACTTTTTTAAAATGAGAGAAGACATGTATACATCTAATTGCTTCTATGGTAAAAGATGGATGCTTGTCTCTGGCTCCAATTTCATAAGAAATAAACCATATAATGTTATAATTGTTCACAGTCTCCTACATCTCTTGTGCCTGAAGACATGTTAATATTTCAATTATCTATTTCATAGATAATAGCATTATTGTGTAACAGATATTGCCTAAATTGTTTCTTAAATTTGAAAAACTAAAGCTGAGACTATTTGTTTGAAAAGTGGTGGCTGGCAAGCTTTTCAGCACCATGGAAAACCAGCCAGGGTTGCAGAAAACTAGAAACTGAAGAAACTCTTAAGAGCTCCAGCTCATAAGAGAAATAAACATCAACAAGTATTTGAGCAAAGCCTCCCCTTTTAATACAACTCCTCCATGCTCTATGCTCTGTTTGCAGCTACTCTTCAACACCCAACTTCCAGGCAGGGTTACAGTCATCTGCACCTCACAATATTTTTGAGACATGAATTATCCTCTGGCAGTTGAATTTGAGTCAGAAAAAAGCATTCACTGAAATCAATGAGCAATCCCAAAAGTGATACAAGAAGACAGGCAGAGACATGAGCAGGCTGTATGTGTCCACTGTGGGAGAAAAACAAAGGTAGAGGGAGTTCAGCCCAGGCCCTTTCCTGCTCAAATGCACAGTGTGTGAGATCTCTTTGAATCCCATGGCCATGTTACTCAAGCACAGAGATAATATTTAGCACTTCAGCATCTGTAAGTGGAATAGAGGAGCGGCTGTGGGAAGCTGGGTAGAGAGAGGAACCAAAGAAGCAGATTATTAACATTTAATCAGTCTCTTGGCGTTGTTTGAGTATGCTGGTGCTGTGTGAAGGGTGATGCTGCATTTACATGCACAAGCATAATTCATGGAAGAGTTTGATTACATGTGCTCAGATCCAGTTTTTCTGTGCTTTCAAAAACTCAAGTGTCTAACTAGAGCAAAAACACTGTAGTATATTTTAGCATGCTGATTTTGAAATTTTAAAAAAAGAGCCAGACAATTAAACTTTGGATCTTCTATGAGGTTTTAGTCTGCATCATCTTTCTATGTTACAGCAGCGGCAAATTCCACCTAATAATAAAAATACTTACTAAAAATTATTAAAATAATATTTCCACCTCCTATCCACAGATGTCTTTGGAAGAAACACTTCTTTAATTTTTTCTAGTTCACTAAATTAGCCTCTGAGCAATATGGGGACACTTGTTTGTTCACACTTTTGGACCAGTAGATTTCTTTTGGTCTCACAGCGTCCCTCTGGGTCAAATCTCTGCTCTTTAGTCTGTTCACCATTCACTCCCTCATTTTACTACAATCTGAAAATCTCTGGGCAATGCACTCTATATTAACATCCCTGTTAGTGATGGAGATATGAAAAAAGTCATTCCCAAACTCCATTGTTTCCCCGTGTTCAGCATTTTGACCACTATCTTTTGGGACCATATGCAAATAAAAACACTGCTCAGTGGGAAACTGGTCTAATACATTTTCCTAGCATTTTATTTTAGAGTACTCATAATTTGGATTGCCTCGTAATCTTATTCTTTTAAAGAGAAAGCAATTTTTAAATTAAGGGACTTCAGTGTCGAGAGCAGAGTCTCAGCAGCTTGTCTCTTTCCTCTTGTCTGCTAGTTACAAGAATAGGAGAACTGTTTAGTCAGTCTGGAGACTGAAAGCACATAAATGTTGATTTTTCTGGCAAATGATACATTTGCACTTACTTGGAGATGTTGTAAATGTGCAGAAGTGGAATGTTTTCCATTAAAATGGCATGAGAAGCACAGAGGCTTCAAACACTAAGTTGTTTAGGTCTGATCTCATTGCTATTTTAGGTGACCAATGTTTTGATCATGAAGCTTATTAATTTGTAAGCAATGTAGCAGTCAACATCCTTGTAGTCTTTTCTCCCTCACCCTATGTCTCACAAATAATCAATTTTCTGTTACTTGCTTGTAGATTTAGGTGTTTGTCTGTTCAGACTCATCTGAAGCACTTTGTGCGAGTGGCTCCACAATCTCCTTGGTGTTAATATCCCTCTCCAAAATATCTCTCAGAAAATATACAGCAGCATTTGGGTTTAAGTATAAATTTTTTTTAAGTACAAATATTGCCATCAATCCAAATCAGCAAACCAAGAAATAATAACATTGGGTTTTTTTAAAAATAAGTCATTATTTAAATGATTTATGATTTTTAAAAATAAGATGTTAATCTGGTCTTTTCCTTTGTTTATGGCCTTTGAACACAAATGGAGAAGAAGTAATACTTCTAACATCTACATACACTTCTTCACTCCGTATATACACCTGACAGGGCCATTTTCAGCACTACCATTCTTTCTCTCACCTTAGATCATGAGATAATTTTATACTATGAAGTTTAAAAAAGATCTTCACTTTTCTAGTTTATCATATTCACTTTTCTGTCATAATGATATTCAGTTTTTATCTGTGTGAGAGATGCA
Organism: Notiomystis cincta; assembly: GCA_013398075.1. Taxonomy (NCBI): domain Eukaryota; kingdom Metazoa; phylum Chordata; class Aves; order Passeriformes; family Notiomystidae; genus Notiomystis; species Notiomystis cincta. The sequence goes on along the minus strand of VZRX01000642.1, from coordinate 531 downwards.
GTAGCATTTTGTCCTAGCTGAAAAACAACCTAGTCAGTCCAGCTGTCTAACCATGAAAAATGGTATGTCTCATTATAGTTGAATGAGAAGTAGAGAGCCATGGCAGAAAAATTGACAGATCATCATCTGAACAAAGCCCAGAATTGCATTGTGGGGAAAAAAACCCAGCTGTTTTGTATGATGACAAATCAATAAAGCTTCTCAGAAAAGTCCTCTGAGTGGAGATATAACCAAAAGTTGGTGTGAGATAAAAAGCTACTCACTGGCTTGAGGTTTTTTCTTCCAGTCCACTCACCTCTGAGTGTTATTATTGTTATTCCAATGGAAAAGTCATATATTACCATGTTATCATTTCTTTAGTAGCTTTACAGGAAGGAAGAGTTGTGTACTTAGTGGGCACTCTGTTCCAGATGCATAATTTATGTCTGAAGGAGCTTACATGCATACATACTCTTCCTGAAAAACAGATTATTTATATTAACCCTTGCTCAATGTTCCGCAGAAAACCTTGCATACATATATATATATATA
>VZRX01000640.1:0-11394 GCA_013398075.1 Notiomystis cincta | reverse complement strand
CCTTCCTTCCTTCCTTCCCCAAAGCCAACCCTCACACCCTCCAATCTCACCTCTCCTATAGCAAATAAATGAGAAAATCCAAAGCACTCTCATTTCTCCGGTTATGCTCCACAGAGGGAATGAAAAGTTCTGAAAGCCATTTTCTGCTTAGCTTGGATGGTGTGGGCTTCACATTTGCAGATGACCCACGTGAATGACATGAAAAAGTCATGATGGAGTTTTGGTTTGCTCCCTTTTGGCAGATTTAATAAATTCTGCATGTACACACACAGACATACACAAGATCTCTCTCTTCCAACTGAGTCCTTTGAAACACAAATACACAAACTGCCATTGCAGTCCTCATCATTTATATTTGGCAATGCAGCAGGTATGAGTAAAGCAACTACAGCATCAAGTTTCTTTGATACTGTAGATTCTTTGATCTAAGAGTTTATTTATACTGAAAAAATAATTAATTTGTTTGTTTGTTTGTTTTCCAACAACACAGTTTTTCAAGATCTTGCCAGTTGTGGTTTCATTTTGCGGGTTTTTTATTGGTTGGTTGTTGGTTGTTTGAGTGGTTGGTTTGGGGTTTTGGTTTTTTGTATTTTGGAGTCATCAAGATATTAAAGATTGGTTCTAAAAGCACATCTTTGTGGACTGAGCCATGCCAGCTGGAGGAAATTACAATCCACTTTCATGTTGCAGCATATTTTGAATGTGACAATGTCAAAAGTGTCAGCACATTCTGCTGATAATAATAAGCAAGTAAAATAAAAGTTAATGTTGCTGCCTAGGCATGTCCATTGTCCAGAGCCTTGCATCCACTCATTAGAAGCACTTCAACATTTTTGAAACCAGAAATTCCTGAGCTGCCATGTGCTGAAGAAAAATTTTTATTGTAAAGTAGCTAGCCTGTCTTGCACTATACCTGCTGTACTTGAAATTAAATCTACCTTTTCATAATTTTCTCTCATTCATCACTACTTCTTCTCCTGCTGATAGCATTTAGCTCTTCCTGTACCTCTGTTGATCCATTCTAACTTTTCCCAAAACGCGGGAATGGCATCTCAGCAGCCTGCTGTTTTCTTGTTCTTTGAAATCAGCAGTGACAAAAATGTAACCTACTTCAAGAGTGACAAGAACTGAAAAGTAATTACTTGCACACAAAATTAAATTAAATATTATTTTTCATTTCAGAAGTTTAATTTCATGCTGTTTGCTGCCATTTTTTTTCACTGATGAATGACTATAGATGATTTTTTTCACTAGTCAGCTACCTTTAATTTTAGATAGATGATTGGTTAAAAGGGGAGTTAATGAAAAACTTCTTTAGAAGGAATAAAATTCTAGCATGGCATACAAGTTGATAACATAGTTGATAACACTATCTGAAAGTCTCTTCATAGTCAATACAGCTCATCTGTGCAATCAGACTAGCAGTCCATAGTAACTCAGTTTGTCTTTCACAAGACCCAGACAATACATGATGGTAAAGTACATTCATTATCAATCAAGGGTGAAGAAATAAAGGCTGAGGCACAGGAAGCCAGGTTTCTGAGTCATGTCAGGAAGACAATTTAATTAGGAATATAGCATAAATTAAGACTAAGGCACCTAAAAGATGAAAATTCAGCTCAGGCTAAGAGCAGCAGACTGATGTTTCCTGCTATACTTTAATACCCTCTTCTCCCTTGGTGGCTGCTCTCATTATTGGAGTACAGATGGTGAAAACACATACTGTTCAAATTTACTACGTGCATTCACAAGGATGTTAGTTAAGAAAATAGTGCTAGTCTAAACATTATAGCTCCATTTATGCTCTTTTATTTTTTCTTTTCACTTTTCAACACTAAAATAAATAAACCTGCATATGCACTTACCAAAATGTTCTGTGTGCTTTCTAGTGATGGAAAGTACATGATGGCTGGTTTGCAGATGCTGCAGTCCATTACAGAACAAGATAATTAAAATTACAAACTTTAAAAACACATGTAATTTCCTCAATGATTCTTAATGCCCTTTCTTGAGTCATTACAGTAATTGTGTAAATATGTTATTATAGATTTATGAGATGTGATCTTTACTTGATCATCTCAAATTACGCTTCACTAAGTGAAGTTTGCTGTCACAAGCTTGCTGTAAATGCTCAGTCACTTGATTTCACAGATAATAACAGCTACAAGACATTTGTGGTCCAAGTTAACAGTAGAAGTACAATATCTATTAATCACTTAGAAGTGCTATATTAATAAATATTGCAGATACTATTAAATCACAGATCTAAAAGACAACCTGAAGTAGTAAAACACAACTATATCTTACTTTTATACAAGAAAACAGGAAAGCAATTGGACACAAAGTAAAATTACATCCCATAATAACATTGACCAAAGATGCTGAAACCAGGATTTTCAGCTTGCACTTGGCATACCATGGACAGACATTCTCAAGTGTTTATCACCACCAGAAAGCACTATTTGTATTTAGACATAAACTGAAAAATAATTGAAGGCACAGGAATTTGAAATCCTCATTATAATAATCTTTTTCTAAGTCTATATTTTACTGGGTAGCAGACAAGTTTTCAACCTGCATTTCATTATGCTGCTCTTACTCCCTCATTGCCTGCCTGGTTTGTGATGCTGTCTATTGCACGCACATGCACACATCCCAATCCCTTTCTTCTTCTACCTACCCTCAGTTTCATCTCCTGTAAACTAATTACCTATTAATTGGAAAGTATTCATTTAATTTCAATTATAGTCTTTCTATTTCTACACTAAATACTGGCAGGTGTTTGACACCAATTCACCTTTTTCCTTTCCCTTCAGAATTTTCATTATTTTTCCTCCTAAAACTGATGATTTTAGGTGATGAGATTTTTTTATCAGAAATTGCCTACTCTTCTTTTTATTTGTTCTTATCATACAATGTCTGATTTACATATCTGCTGTCTTATTTTTTGCAGTGTTTTACAATTTTTAAAGACTTTGTAGAGGTTCACTGACTGAAATGATAAAAGTTCAAAAGACACAGGTAACAGGGCCTGATTTCTCCTTTTACCATGTCCAGTAAGAACATTGAAATCCAGCCCTGGGGCACAAAGCAGGATTCTGATGTTGCACATCTCATTCTGAGTGAGGATCATTTTGCCTGTTCCAGTCTTTCTCCAAACACAAGGAGGGGTGTTCCATCTAATCCAGCTGTGCCCCCAAGAGTGGGAAGTAAGAGCAGCTGGTCCAGGAGGAGAATAGAACAGAGTAAACCTGTGCCACACTTGTGTTGTGAGCTCTTCCAGTTTGCAGCTCAGAGACAAGCCAGCTGTGGCTCTTTGTGCTGGTGAACACCTCACTTCTGAGAATTTTTTCAAAGGTGCTTTTGGTATGCAAATATTTCTGGCATGCAAAATATCCTGCAAAAGTTGTTCCACAGTTTACCTAAGCACAGCCTGAGAACTTCTTTTGTCTTTAGTGGATCTCCAACATAATTCAGTTTGCTTTTCCAGTTTCAGATCTATAAAAGCAGTTTGCAATACACATCAATGGTATGGCTGCTTTTCTCCTAGTCAGTCATGTTTCATGAGTCTCCTACATATCCCCTAAAAATAATAATTCTCCAAATTACCATGGAATTCTGATTCACTTGGGCTACATGGCAAACCAGCTCAGTATTGGCAAATATATGTAAATCAATCAATTTCAGAAGTGCTGACTCACAGACATTACGCATCATATTATGTCACCATGTTTTTCATTGCTTCCCACATTCTCCTGTAATGGGCACTCTATTCACTTGGAAAAGCAAGAAAGATGAGCTGCCAAATTATATTTGTAACTCTTACCACAGTTTATGGAAAACTCCACAGATTCTCCTTCAGATCACCATTCTTTGTAGACAGACTTCAGCTTTATCACCCAAATAACCCTGAAGACTGGAGGTTTTGAGAAATTGAAGCTTTGCTCTGTATTATCTGTGACTTGTGTCCTTCCTTTCTCAGTCTCATGAGCAGCAGCTGAGAGAAAAGAGATCACTGAAGCCCTTTAATTACAGAGCCGGAACTGCACTGCTTTCATGCTCCCAAAATAGCAAAGCTTACATAAAAACATTAGCAGCATGAAAATGCAGAATATTGGGAACAGCTAGCACGACAAAGATTCAGTAAAGGTAAACAAAAGCTGCATTTAGAGAACTTTTGATGTAGACAATTCTGTAGTTAACAAGAGAAACAATCCCTCTCTTCATGGTAATGTTTCCCCAAAATCAAGCCTTTCAGGAGCAAGCCATCTTCTTTAAAACCATGGATTATTGATCCTTGCATTGTACCAGTGCTGCTCATTGTACCAAAATAAAACATAGCTCCCATGGAAACCCAAAGCATCACAAGTCTTTGCTAAGTCACACCTCAGCAATGACAGACTTAGAAGAACAAGAGCAACTGCAAAGCCTGAAAAAAAAGTACCCTCTTTTATTTTTTCTGCCCAGGTCAAAGTAACTTAAACCCTCACACGGTTCAGTACAGTGCAAGATCACATCAAACTAATGGAAAAAAAGTAGGTTCTTAATGTAATGTCACTGAACAGAAGTTGAAATAAATAGAAGTTGGGTATATTTTTTATAAAATTAATATGTACTAGATGAATTTTCCTTCTAATCTATGCTAAACTAACAAAATTTAACTTTGGCATATTTGAAGAGTAGATCAAAACAGGGGATTTAGGTATAGAGGCACTTTAGCCCAATGGTTAACTTTTGAACACCTGCCTTGGCATAGTGCTGGTAGAGACTACTCTGCAGAAGTCATGACCATTGTAAAAGAACAAGTGGAACTCCTGGACATTGTGGTAATTAGAAATCCTATGGCACTTATTAAAAGTGTAAGAGCATTAAGATCAGAGCTCTATTCAAATTCCCATTTTGGTGATTATAGTTAGCTCAGTTTAGACTTTTTCCTGTTTCAGCTGGCTGTCAAGTTTCTCATTTAACCTCCTAAAGACTATCAGGTTCATTACTGTTGCCATTCTGTCACTGGTCAGGCACTGCATGTAAAAACTTACAAAAAATGCTGCATTTTTTAGCAGGAAGGTTGGGACAGTATTTTCAGTCTTCACTTTTTGGCATCTTGCTTCGGGATTCTCATCTGAAAAGGGAGTGATTTAACACTGAGAACCTGGCTGCTGGCTCACAGTCCCTAAAGCAGGCAGCACTCCTGCCTGTCCCTGCAGCCCAGCAGTGTCCTCCTGCTGTCCCTGTGTCCCTGAGGAGGGGCAGGCAGTGCCCAGCCATTCCTGCAGCCTCCTGCTGTCCCTATGTCCCTGAGGAGGGGCAGGCACTGCCCAGCCATTCCTGCAGCCTCCTGCTGTCCCTGTGTCCCTGAGGAGGGCCAGGCACCGCCCAGCCATTCCTCCAGCCTCCTGCTGTCCCTGTGTCCCTGAGGAGGGGCAGGCAGTGCCCAGCCATTCCTGCCCCCCATGACTCACAGAGCTGCCATGGGATATCAGACCCTTCCCTGGAATGTGACTCCAGCTGCACTCCCCACAGGGGCTCTGTGCTGCCTGTGTTGGCATCTCCCTGCCCCTGCTGCAGCACTGAGTCCACCACAGGCTGTGTTTGCTGGTATCAGTGACGTTCCACACACACACAGGAAACATCCTAGACATCCAAGTAGATAAGACTCCTTCATCAGCTGAATGTAGATAAACCCCAGCCCTTTCCTGGCCATGGAATGCAGCTGGCATGAGTGTCACTCTCTGGTCAGAGGATGAGGAGTCTGGTCCTGGAATTGATTTGTACAGGTAACCATTCAGCAATTACAAGGAGTCAGACCACAAGGAAAATTTACTGCTGATGTATTACATGTAAACACACAAAGCACATAATACACATCTCTAAGATGTCATCATTCTCGATTAAAAAAATGCACCTAGCTGCATTTTCAGGTTTTGGGCATTGCAGAGTTCTGTCATCATCTCAAGAAGAAAGTTTCTGTATTTTGTTGAAATGGAAGAACCTGAAGGCACTTTCCCTCATATAGAGAACTGCAATATTGAGAGTACTGCTAGGGGATAGCCTTCCAGTTGCTGCATCTCTACTTCAAGCTGAAAGAGCCAAACTACATCTGACTCATTGCAGATGATGAGGGGAAAAAACTTTAGTGCTGTGTCTCAGTTCCTTCAGAGATAGGCAACTGCTTTGGAGAATCAGTTAAAAATCGAGGTTTATACAATGAGAAAACAATTCTGTTCTCCCCCCAAGGGAGCAAGAAGCTCATCTGTCTTTTCTCTCAAGATGCTATTGTTTTTTCAAGGAGTCTCCTTCATTCTCCAGCATCTGCTCTGTTCCTGGCTGTGGAAGAGATTTCCTGGGATTTACATGGAAGCAGGGAGCTCTGTATAGTAAGTCCAAACATACATGATATTCCATCCACATTTCCCCAGAAGCTTCATCCCTGGTCATAATTCTCAGAGTATTAAATATTATTCCAGAACAAACAAGAAGATATCAAAGGTGTGAAGGACAAATTAGCTAATTAAAGAGCTAAAACTTTAGTTTGATTCTGTCTGGGTTAGCTTTGAGATCATCATCCAATATGATCTTCCTACCCTCTTGTGAAGGTTTTACTGAAAGGAATAGTTCTAGGAATCTTAATGTGTTTATATTTCTACACAGTATTTTTTTTTCTCTAAGAAATGCTTTATCAAACATGAGTAATTAAGTTTGATGGAGAAAAAAGTGGATGAACTGTAATACTCTGCAATACAGAGAACAGTTCTTATATCTCACGTGCACTCTATGCCTCAAGCAAACTGTGAGGACCCTCTGTCCAGCTTACCTGGAAGGTACAATTCCACTTGTGACCAGGCCCCACACTAACCTGGCCACAGGCAGGGAATCCTTCAGGTGTGTTCTCGTGACAGAAATATGGTCTCATATAAGGAGCAATAGCAATGGTGGCCTCTCAAATGATGACTGGGGAAGGGCACACAGAGCTTACCTGTCTGATCAGTGCCTAAGCCTTAATGATGCTTTTAAGGTACCAGCAGGATGTATGGGAGGCAGCCTGGATCAGGGCAGGAGCCAGCTTGTGAGTCTATCATAGTTTCACTCAAGTTGGAAAAGATCCTCTAGTCCAAACATTAAGCACGTCCCCATGTGCCAGATCTACGGGTCTGTGAAATACCTCCAGGGATGGTGATTCCACCACTTCCCCTGGCAGTCTGTTCCAGCGTTTGACAACCCTTTCAGTGAAGAAATTTCTCCAGTTATCCAATCTAACACTCTAACACAGCAGACCTTGAGGCTATGCCCTCTTTTCTTATCACTTGTTTCCAGGGAGAAGAGACTGACCCCACCTTGCCACAGCCTCCTTACAAGTAGTGGTAGAGAGCAATAAGGTCCCTTCTGAGCCTCTTTTTCTCTCCAGGCTAAACACCCCCAGCTCCCTCAGCTGCTGCTCATCAGACCTGTGCTCCAGACCCTTCCCCAGCTCTGCTGCCCTTCTCTGGACTCTCTCCAGCCCCTCAATGCCTTTCTTGTAGTGAGAGGCCCAAAACTGAACACAGGATTGCAGGTGTGGCCTCACCAGTGCCAGGGTGATGATCACTGCCCTGGTCCTGCTGCCACGCCCTTGCTGAAAAGGCCAGGATGCCACTGGCCTTGGCCACCTGGGTGCTGACAGCTCATGTTCACCTGTCAGTGACCAACACCCTTCAAAGAGCCATATCAGAGGATTTTGTTTTAATTCCATTTGGATGACCCAGAGAAATAAGACCTTTATTCCTCTGATCATTTGGTGAACATTTTAACTTGGGTATTACAGGATAAAGGGGAGTGGAATATTAATGATCACTTTGGAAGGCATAGCTTGAAGCCTGCATGATATAAACAAAAAATATTTTTCAGCAAATGCCACATGCCTCATAAATCCCAGTGAATGTCCTGTGTCACACAGTACAATTTGTGGGGCAAACATTGGACCACCAAGGGAAGGAGGAAGGAATTTATCCTTTGATTGTCTGGATGTTATCTGGTGCAAAGCTCTGGCTAGATTTTGTACCCCACAGTACTGGGTGATGAATATCAGGGATATATGAGCTACATGCTATTCCTTAATTTCTTTAACTGAAGAATAATGGGACTAACTTGTTTTGGGAGCAGCAATTTAGCTGAATTATATATATTTATAGAATTAGCTATTATATTATTTAAACACAGACACCTGTAGATGCATTAGTGAGCGAAGATTAAATGTATAAAGGAATTATCTATTTTACAGCACTGCACCTCTCTGCAGTATACTTTTGGGTACTGCCTTGGTAATTAAAAACTTTATGAGCAGTTCATTGTAGGATAGTAAAAATGTGTTAAAATCCATTAGCACAGATTGAATATATTCATGAAATGCTTCTTTGGTACAATAATGAAATTCAATTCACTTTTTTTCCCCCTCCTTTTAGTAAGAAATTATTATATTGGAAAGACAGAATAGATAGAGTAAATTGTGAATAAAATGCAGTATAAATGAAAACAGTTATTTTAAACCAAGTCATGCAAGCTTTTTATTTATGCACCAACTTTCATCTAATAAAAAAGTCTGTGCCATTCTTAACTCTTAGGGAAAAATCCCTGCAACACAGCAGATGTGAGCAAGATAAACTTGCACTCCCATAGAAGTAACTGGGAAGCAGCTATTGTGAATCCTACTACTACTAAAGAATTGTCATATTGGGAAATAAGGAACCCACACAATAGAATTCAATGACTTCTTTTTATGTCGTTCATTTCTTTCATTGCTGATTTCATGTGCATTTTATAAGTCTGCTTCTTCTTCTCCTGCCCATGAACAGGCCAGAACAGACAGATAAAAAAGTGTTCCTGGGAGAGCGATTCTAAAAGTAAAATATGGTGGTTCCTAGCAGCAGCACAGAAATACACACCCAGAAAGGAGAGGGCCACAGTAATGCAGACATTGTTATTTGCACTCTGCTTGGAAAATGTCCCCAGCTTTTAATAAGTAGCCATAGTCCTTTTAGAATCAATTGCTGCATACATCAGAACCAAAAGATAGATGAAATTAAGCCATGAAAGCCAATTAAAAATCCTAAATGTCAACTGCTTTGTTTTCCTCAGAACTCAGGACCACATGTGTAGAATTTATGCTGACAAATTCCTTTGCAAATCTTTCCCAGTAACCTGTAATGCCATATTTGTTTTTCATTATATGTTGCATACCCATGAATATGAAAATTAGAAGCTCAAAGGTCAAATAATATATCATGGCAATTTTGTATGAGATATTTGAAACCAAATGAGCACATACCAACACTACTATAAATATGTTGTTATTATTAAGGTCAAGTATAATTGATATGAAATCCAGGTGAAAAAAGGAATAGTTGCTTCCCCCTCTACTGAGGGCATAGATAGCTTTTCCTTTTAAAATAACACTAATAAACTATGTAAATTTATTTTTCTTCCTAGACTCCTCTCTGTCTCCAAATTAGTTCTGAGTGGTTCCACAGCTTTACATGGATTTGTAGCCACATTAATCCTTCCTTCTCAGTGTTTCTGAAGGGTTTCTTCTCTCCCAGTCATGATGTCTTTCCTAGCTGAAGCAGATCCTCCCTGTCTGGATTCAGTTTGTGCTGCTGGATCACTCTGCACAGGGTACCCAAAGCTACAGCTGGAAGTGTGGCTAAACCTGAGTGGGATTTGCTGCCTCAGGTCTAGCTGTCCTGTAGCTTTCTTTCAGTGATGCCAAATGTATCATTTATTTATTGTCTGGCTACATTCAGCATTCACAGCTCTTATTTGCTCATGGATTGTACCTGATTCCTGGGGAGAGTATGCCATATGCTTATTATAGAGGAAAAACCCTCTAAACAGGATTGTAAGTGCAGGATAAAAGGGTAATACTGTATCTAGAAGTGGATCTATTCTATCCCTCTTGGGGATGAGTTTAATTCTTTGAGTATGGGCACTATTTTCCTGTAGCAGCTGTTGGAAGTGAGAGTCCACCTCCAGTTTTGGGAGCTCAGCTGGGGCTGTCCTGAGAAGGGCTGATCCCAGAGGGGTTCAGCCCACAGGCCCCACAGCACTGCCATGTGAGCAACCTCCTCTTTGCTTCAGATGGCAGGAACTGCCCCCTGTTCCCTTATCCTGCCTCTTGCACTGGCCAGGAACAAGCAGGTTCTTGTTTGAACATTAACAGATGTGTACTGGCAACATCAAAAGGTATTTGCCCACCTTCTACAGAAGAGTGTTTTTGCCATCTCCTCACAGCAAAAGACAGACTGAAGCCATCTAAAATTCCAGTGCATTGTAGCAGTCTTTGAAACAGTACAGACATTAAAAGAAAGAGGATTTAAAGCCAGGGGTTCCCAGGTGCTCTCTGCTGTTTGGTAGATATCTGCAGATTAACATGGATAAGAATTGTTAACAAGATGAACACTTTGGAGAAATCCCCATAAGTGACACAGCTGCATTAATAATCATAAGGAAACTGTTGTGCACAGGAACATAGAATTAATTTTCATTTTAGGCTTCAGAACATAGTGTAGCTATGTACTACATGGCTATTCCTGTACACTACCATTATGCTTCTGGTTAGCAGCTTGGATTAAAGCCCAGGAGACAGAACACTCAGGTTTTCACATTTCATCACAACTCAGAAAGCTTCCTTGTGTCAATTTGTACAACGTATGCTCCACATAATAAAATTGCCATAGGTTAAGCAATTACTAATTTAAAAAGTAGTTGGAAGAAAAAAAATCTCAATTTTTCACTGTATTACGTCTTTATCGAAGTCAAGCAGTTGCATAGAAAAATAAATAGGTTTGAACATCACTTGAACTACTTACAGCCACATCTTCTGTGTCAAAAGCAAAGATTTAATTAAATTCACTTTTCTAAAAGAAATAAACAGTAGATGTCATATTTCCTAGTCTAATATATATGGAGCCAAAAGTAAGATGCCCCTGGGATTTGTTTCAAGAGACGCACAAAACTTTATTTGTTGCCCAAAACACAAGAAATATGTAAATCCCTTTTTTACTTTGGATAAAATCATACCTACTGCCAATTTAAAAGGTAGGATTAGCCCACTGAATTCTGCATTCTCAGCAGGAATACTGAGATATCGTAGAACAGATAAAATTAAATTTGCTGTGAGAGAGTTGTCAGAAGTGAACAGTGCCGTGCAGCACTGCAACTTAGCTTTTCATTATTAAAAACATGCATTATAGATCTACCTTTTTTGGATAGAGGGCCATCCATGAATCAATATTTGTTATTCATGAGAATTTGCTGAATACACAGGACAATTCATTAGCTCCTTAAATTCAATGTGTTCATTCTCTGCTATTAGCATTTTTAGTTGCCCAAAAGCTTCTCTTTCTTTTTCTTCCTTTCTTT
>VZRX01000637.1:0-25234 GCA_013398075.1 Notiomystis cincta | reverse complement strand
CCTGGAACAGTGGAAGGTGTCCCAGGGATGGCACTGGAGGAGCTCTGGGGGCCCTTCCAGCCCAAACCTCCTGCTCTGCCCATGGGCAGCTGGCAAGGACAGCTTTATTCCAGACTGCAGGGCCTGATTCTCCTCTTCTGGGGCATGTGGAGCTCTGGGAAAGCAGATTCAGCAGGAGCCAAAGCTGGAAAGGCCCACGTGCTGCATGGCTCAGCTGAATCCACCCAGGTGTGTTTCTCCTCGAGGGTCCCTGGGGAGATGATTGCCAGCACAGCTGTCATTCAGGATTCTGCCTCCTGTCACCTGTGGAAGGAGATTATTGAGCAGTGGAGTGACTGACAAGGGTTTTCTCCTTTTTCTTTTTATTAATAGGAGTATTGCAAATGCTGCTCTGGGCTCCCAGGGGAGCTCCCTGCAGCGGAGGCTCTGAGGGTGAGCTGGATGTGTAAACAGCTCCTCCATGCAGATCCACACGTCTCCAAACAGAAAAAAAACCACTTGGATTGTTGGCTGTGGCCTTGGGAAAGAGGTTTGGGATGGTGAATGGGAATGGCTGTGAGCCACAGCCCATTCCAAGGGCTGGAAAGGGCCTGGAGAGCAGGAGAGGTGGGATAAGGAGACTTGGCCCCTTCAGGGTGGGAAGCAGCAGCCCAGGGAAAGCAGCTCCTGCACATCCACACTGCTCTCTGGAGGCTGCTGGAGCAGGTTAATCAAAGAGCTCTCAGGTTTCTGTTCACATGTTAATATCCTCCTGAAATAAAAACATTACAGTGTTTTCTCTCCGAGGCACAATTGTGCACCATAGGTTTTGTTTTCCCTGTTATAAAATACTGCTATTTTTATTACTTGTATTTCCACTGGGAGGGATAAAAATAACCAGAATACACCAAATTCTTTGTTAGCACACTGTGGTGGGGGGAAAAACCAACTTATAACTCCTGATTTCCCATCACAGACAGCAACTTACAGTGGTTCTTCCAGAGGGCTGAGATTAAGTGTATCCCACTTTGCTTTTTGGTTTCCATGAAAATAAAAACGTGGTTTAGAGCCTGGGTTAATTCCAAGGAGTGCTGGGGTTTGGGACCTCCTGCCCTCTCTGCCAGGTGTTGCTGGGAGGTGGCTGCAGATGGATTTGTTCAATCCCTGGCTGTGCAGACACATGGAATTCTTCCAGGGCTTTTTATCCAGCTCCCTCTTCTTCCCCCACAGAAACGGTGCTGAGACAAAGCCATATGCTCTGTGGACTGGGGAGCTTCCAGATCTAAAGGCCCCTTCATTCCATGGCTGCTGGAGCTGGGAATCAATGGCCAAAGCCTTGTCCTGCTCTGGAAACCCCTAATGCCACCTGCAGCCTGCTGGGCAAAGGGCACCTTCTGCCTCCCTGAGCTGCAGGGCTGAGGAGGATGTGGGAGCAAAGGCTTCCCAGGAATCTTCAGCACTTTATAACCAGAGACAAATTTTAATCTCTCTTCTGGGTTCTGACACCAGCACTTTATTGGCCTTCAAAGAAAGTGCAGACTTTAAAAAATAAATTATGCAGTGATCCTGGTGAAGGTGTCCATGGCACAGAAGGCTGAAATGAGACCCTGAAAGCAGCAGTTTTTCATCTGCTCTCAGAGAAAGGATGTGTTAATATTGATCATTAACATTTAGGCAAAGGCCAGCCTGAGCCTTCTGACAGCCCTGTGCCAACAACAGCCACCCTGCCCTGGGGGTGGGACTGATGCTGGAATCAGGGGGAGGAACTGAAATGGGTCTAAGCCCAGCCTAAGGCTCCTTCCAGGCATTTGCTGCCATAATCTTCCTGGAATTCATGTCCTACACAAGCCCAGCTTGCCAGGCTGGCAGCCCTGACAGCCCTGGGTGGCACCAGGGTGCCAAGCCATGGAATCATGGAATACCCTGAGTGGGAAGGACCCACAGGGACCACCCAGTGCAGCCCCTGGCCCTGCACAGACACCTCAAAATCCCACCCTGGGCATCCCTGAGAGCTTTCTCCAACCTATCCTGCAGCTCTGGCAGCCTCAGGGCTGTGCCCATTCCCTGGGGAGCCTGGGCAGTGCCAGCACCCTCAGGGGAAGAACCTTTCCCTGATCTCCAGCCTGACCCTGCCCTGACACAGCCCCAGCCCTTCCCTCAGGTCCTGGGCAGGTACCTCAGCCAGGCCAGGCTCTCACTTCACCCATTTTGTTGAGGTTGTGCCTCGTGTCAAAGGCAGCTGTGGAAGGTCAGAGCTCCCTGAGCTCTCTGGACCATGGCTTTGAGCACAGCTCCTCCTTCACCCCCCGAGCCCAGCTCAGCTGATGGCAGCAGCCATCTGATGCTGCTGGAGCAGAAATGGCTTTTTGAAGCTCCCAGCCCTGCCAAATCAGGCTCCAGCTCTTCAGCTTGAGGTTATGCAAAGATCCCAGGTCAATAAAATGTATTTCAGAAGCCTCCTTACCAGGAAGGAGCTGCTGGTGGCAGTTCTGCTCTGGAGCTCTTCCTGCCTGGCTGCAGGTCCAGCTTTGTGTGCAATACACAATATTCCAAGGTGCCTCTTGGAACAGGAGCTTTTCAGGACACAGAGCCACATTTGCCTGCCCTGAATCCAACAGAGCCAGCCCTGCACAGAATGCCTTGCTGGCACTGCAGGACAGGAGCTGGCAGCAGGCACTGCCACCCCCTGCCACCGTGGCCTTTGGGTTGAGCAGGTTCCTCCCAGGCTGTGCCCAGGAGGGAAATGTGTTATTTGCCTTTCAACTTCTCATCTCAGAGTGTGCTCAAGGTGCAGTCCAGGGATTTTCACTTTAGGCTACAAATTCAGCAGGATTTTTTATTCNGACTGAATTGAGAGTGTCTAGAATTGGATAACTCCTCCCAAATCCCAAGTTCACACAGGGAATGAACACCCAGGAGAGGCTCAGAACACACAAGGAGGGATCCAGCACCTCCTTTATGTTTCTGCAGTTGCTCTGTGCAGCAGATTTGGTACTTAGCACAAAGTAATCTGTTTTTAAACCAATTCTGTTGGACTCTCCCCAACCCTTCCCCTCCTGTCTCCACAGGATGAGGGGCTCTCCTCCCTCTGTGCAGGCAGGGCTGAGTGTGGGGTTTTCTGTGCTCTCAGACTCAGAGCCACCCTGCAGAAGTGTGCAGGGCAGGGCAATGCACGTTGTGTTTCTCCACAGATGACTCGGCGCCGCTGCCAAAGGATCCAGATCCGCGTCATTTTTCCTGGCAAGGAGCTCTGGATCCTTTGTGGGCTGTTTCCAATTATTATATTAACTGGGAAAGTAAACAATGCCATGCTATTAGATAGAGCTGGCACATATAAATGCTGCTGCTCCCTCTCCAGACTTGATTATTATTAAGAAATAAAAATACCGGTTTCGAATAGAAGCTGATATGAATTAAATGAACAGCATGTTCTGTCTCAGCTGGGCACACATAGCTGTGAGCCCAACTTAGCAGAGCACAGCCACAGGATCATGGAATGGTTTGGGTTGGAAGGGGTCTTAGAGCCCATCCCACTCCAGCCCCTGCCCAGCAGGGCCCCCTTTCCCATTCCAGGCTGTAAATCCCTCCCATGGGTGTGTCTGGAGCGCACCTCCCTCATTAACCCGATTGCAGCGTGCCGTGAAAACTCCCAGTTCCCCGGTGTTTGTGCAGTGCTGTCTCTGCTGCTTGGACTCTGCTTTGCTGCATCCTCTTCCATCCCTCCCAGCTTTTAGGAATTTTCCCTCTCCCTGCCCTGCTCACTGAGCTGCCTGGAGCTGCCACAAGCTGCACTTTTCCTTCTTTCCTTGCAGTTTCCATTCACTCCCTGCTCTTGTCCACAGGGATTATTTCAGAGGTAACTCGAGAGCTGCTGTGCTGCCTGTATCTCATTTCTTTGCTGAGTCTGTTGGGCCACTTTCCCCCGAAGTTTCCTCCCTCCCAGCCCTCGTGGGGCAGCTGCTGTTGTGTTTAACTGCTGGCTCTGACTCTCCAGATGTGACACCAGGACGGGCCAGGGGACAGGGAGGAGATGGATGCTGGAATGCAGCTGCAGGGAAAAGCTCTGCCAGGCCCGGGAAGTCTGAAATGCCAAGTGGGTGTGGATGAGACAGCACCTCTGAGCCCCTGCAGAGACCCCCAGCTCTGCCAGGTCCCTGGGGTGTGGGGAGTTGTGTCTCCTTCTCCTGCTGGGAAGTGGAAACACAGCTTTGGGAGCGGTTTGGCCTCCAAGTACCAACTCAGCCTGAGGCAGCTGGGAAAAGAAAGGATGCTCTGTCCAGCCCAGGATCTCAGCTGGGCTGCCCCGAGGGGTCGGGGGAGCTGCAGCTCCTGGGGGTGGGATCTGACTTGTGCAGGGCTTTTCCTGGTAAAGTGGGAGCTTCTCATCAGGACACCAGAGGGGAAATCTGTCCCAGCTGCTCTGTGTGGGTGTGGGGTGGGAGAACTGGGAACCAGAGGTCCTGCTGGGAAAAGCAGTGTTTGGATTTTCAGCTGCCACCTGGCTCCTTCTCAGCCTTCTGTGCTGGGTGATCAAGTGAGTGACACAAATCCAAAGATACAAGGTGTAAAAAAAGCCTGGTTCTTGTTCCTAAGGAATATTTGCTCAGAGTATGGATGCTAAAACCAGGATCTTCTGTTATTGGTACCCAGCAAGCCTGGAATCCTCTGATATGTAAATCAAGGTGAATATTTGACCCAAGGTGACTTTAAATTCAAAAGTAAAAGTTCTTGGTATTACCTTTGTAATAAAATTAGCCTTTTTCCCCCCAAATAATTGGATTTTATTATTGATTTCTGTGTTACAAGCTCTCAATTGGGCATTAACCTTTTTCAAAGAGTTTAGCTGGGGCGGTTGTTTTGTCTGTTGAAATCTCTTTAAGATAAATTCAAATTTCAAGTGCAACACTTGACTGATATATTCCAGGAACTCCTCTCTTGGTGCCAGTTTTGGTGGCTCAGGCAGACACTGCTGCTGTGCTGGAGACATGATGTGATGCCTGGGGCTCACTTCCATCCCCTTGGGTACAAATCCTTCAGTTTTGGGAGTCTGGGACACAGATGCCCCAGGGGGAAAGGAGGAGCAGAGAAGAGGAGCTGTTCCTCCCACCTCCTGGTCTTCTTGCAAATAGTTAGAGGCTTAACCTGGGCCTCGAGTTTCTTAAAAAAAAAATGGGTGGGTGGGATTTTGGGGAGTTTGTCACCTAAATGTAAGGCAAACTCCACCTGAGCTTGAGCTCTGGGAAGTTACTGGTGCAGCTCCCAGTGCCTGGGTCTCTCCCCACTAAACAGAGACCTCTGGGGCTGCTGGTGGTGGCTCTCAGGTGACAAACACTTCAGGTGACAAACACTTCAGGAGTTCTCAGCGTGCAGTTGTGCCTCAGCCCTCTGCAGCAGCAGCTTGTGGAGCCCTGGCCAGGCTGTGGGGGTGTCTAATTAATAAAGTCTCACTTTGGGACCAGTTGTTGGGTTAATAAAAGGTTTCACTCACGTTGTCCTGGAGACAGAAGGACTTTTTGGGAGGAGAAGAGCGTAGTGGGTGAGTTGCTGTGCCAGGCACAGGTGCCACGTGGGGACAGCAGGGATGAGGTGGTGATGGGGACAGTGGGGATGAGGTGCTGGGGACATCAGGGATGTGGTGGTGGGGAAAGGAGGGATGAGTGATGGAAACATCAGGGATGAGGTTGTGGGGATATGAGGGATGAGGTTGTGGGGACAGTGGGGATGAGGTGATGGGGACAGGAGGGGAGAGGTGCTGGGGACATCAGGGATGTGGTGGAGAGGACATCAGGGATGAGGTGCTGGGGACAGTGGGGATGTGGTGATGGGGACAGGAGGGATGTGGTGGAGGGGACAGCAGAGATGTGGTGGTGGTGGGGACGTGTCCAGAGCACGTTGGTCTGGCCAAGGAGGGAGCAGGGTGGCCAAAAGGGCCCTGAAGCAGCTCCTCAGAGGGGCTGGGCAATGCCTTTGTGCTGCTCAGGTGCCAAGCAGACCCTCGGGGTCACCAGCCCGAGAGGGGAGGAGTTACCCAGCCTGGGAAGGGGGCGTGGAGCGGGTTCTGTGCTGGGTGTGGTGCCACCCCTGGGACACGGTGCTGTGACAGCTCCCAGTGCTCCAGCAGCTGATTACCAGGGAACATAAACACCTGGCTGGGTCTAAACACACCCAGCCGTGCCGTGGGGCTGAGGGACCCGAGCAGCCTCTCCACAATGCTCATTAGGTTTGTTGGAGCTGCCAGAACTCATCCTGCTGTACATAATTTTAATTGCCTGCTCCACAGTTGCTGCTTGGGCCGTGCCTGTCAAATGTGTGCTCTGTTGTGTGGCATGACCTGCCTGCTAAATTGCAACAGGAATTAAAAAAATACTGTAGAAAGTAAAAGGAAAAATCTAATTATGGACCAGAATGGCGTTCTCAATCTCTATGGCCATCTGCAGCCTGGTGTGTTAGGAGCAGCACAAACAAATCAATAAACCCTTGCAGCTTCTCTTATGCTGCTTTTGGCACTTGTAAGGAGTTTGTGGGAGCCTCTGGTTCCTCCTCTCTGGTTCCTCCTCTCTGGGGCTGTGCTGTCCTCGGCCAGGAGCTTTCACTGCTCCTTTTATTTGCAAAATCCAAGCTCGGCCCCTGAAACTCCGCACCTGGAGAGCGAGGGCAGCAGTGAAAGGGTTAAAGGGAATTATCAGGGCTGCAGCTTTAATACGTCTCTCGTGTGGAGGGCACGAAACTGAGTTTGGTAGGAGGATCCTTGTCTGTGGCAGCCTTGGCAGTAAACAGAGCTGTGATCTCAGAGGCAATGAGGCACCGGGAGCGCCGGGGGCTGCAGGCTCCGGCTCCGGGCGGGGGCCGTGGGGCAGCTCCGGGTGTCCCAGCAGGTGCTGCCGTGCCGGAGGGTGGAAGTGGGGAGCAGCTGCTGCCCTGGTGAGCCCCAAGCCCGCGCTGTCCTCCTGGGCCGAGTTTCCTGGGGAGCAGCGGGAGCGGAGGATGCGGAGGGGGCGATGAGCGGTCCCAGGGAGGAGGGTCGCTGCCGCAGGGCCATCGGCATCCTCACCGAGCTGTGCCAGAAGAAAAGCCTGCCCAGCCTGGACCTGGACACCTGCAGGGAATTCCTCCTGCTGCCTTCTGACCAGAGCCTGATTATCTCCGAGCCAGGTACGGCCCCTGCTCCCGCCCGCCGGAGGGTGCCCGTGGAAGGCAGGAGGGACATCCACACCCTACAGGGGGAGGAAAATGTTTGGGAGCCCCGTGTTGGACCCAGGGGTTGGTCCTGGCACCCTTCTGGGGGTTCCTTCCCCTTACACGTGTTCCACAGTGAAGTTCTGGGTCAAGCCTTGCCTCACCTGTTGATGAGGAGTGGGGTGGCTGCACAGGGGCACTCCGGGATGTTCCGGGCTGCTTCACGAGCTGAAGTCCCTGTGAAAGTTCATTTTTCAAAACCACAGACCCCTGTCCTGTATGAAACAAGCCCAAACCAACAAAAAGAGCCTGCTTGAGCAGCTGGGACGGCAGGAACTGACTGGTGCCATCCCAGTTTGGGAGATGGAGGGACTCACATGGGCTGTGTGGGTTTCTGATGATCAGTGAGGGACTCTGATGGACTTTCATGTGTGTTTTACTCTCCCCAAGAGCTGCCTGAGTTGTTCCTGGTCAGGTTGTAGAGCCAGGGAGGGACTCTGGTGTGTCAGGGATGAGTCAGGAGCAGGAATTCTGCTCTGTGATGCAAAGTGGGGAGTTTTTCCTACACCTGTCCTCACAGCTGCTCGCTCCACAGACCTCCTGCTCTCACTGCAGAAGACACTGGCAGGGGAAGCTGGAAGCTCAGGCTCACATGTGAGGAGCAAAACCCCAAATCTCACAGCTTCTAGAATTATTGGTAACCTGTTGTAAGTTGTTTGTGTATTCCAACATTTTCATTTTCTTCTAAGGTTCCTGCAGGCAGTGATCTGTAAACTCAATGTGTTTCACAAGTTTTTTACAGCATGAGTTTTCACAAACTTTTCTCCTCTGCTGAGCACACTCTGCAGAGCCCCTGTGCAGCACAGCTGCCCATCAGTCCCTGTCCAAGGCTTTCTGTGTCATCTTCCCTCCCTTCTCCTGCCCCTCTCTGCCAGGATTTTGTGCTGGGATGCAGCTGGCACCCAGGGCTCCAGGATCCTGCCAGCCCTGGGTTTGCAGTGGTGCTTCCAGCACTGCTTTGCTGATACATGGAGCCAAACCCCTTCCTTTCACACCCCCCTTTGGCTGTAACTTAATTCTGTTCTTAAAATGAGTTTGTTTTATACCTGCCTCTTCTAGAGGCCTCTCACCATGGCTGGTTTGTCCTTACACATCACATCCCGTGCAGCAGCTTTCTCTGTTGCAAACAGCTTGCAAACTTCTTGCATCACTTCAGAATTCTTTACCTTGCACCAAAATTAACATTTTCCTGACTCTGCAGCAAAAATACTCTGCACTGCTCTTGTCCTGTCCACCCTGCTATGACAGATCTGCATTTGTTTGTGCAGCCTGTCCAGGACCTCGTGTTCAGGTCAGGATCACATCCCCATCATCTGCCTTTGGCACAGGGAATGTGTGTGTGCTCTGAGCTGTGCTTTGAGTGCCAGCCCCAGTGCCCTGGGCAGGCTGTGCACAAGCAGCCAGGGTTCTGTCTCTGCTCTGCACGGCTGGGCCCGTTTTTGTGTCTAGACAGCACTGAGGGCACAGTTTGGGCCTGACATGAACGAATATTTCTCAGTTCCTGGCTGGAAAGCTGCTCCAGCAAGGGGAAAGAAGAGAAATTCCATTTGCATCAAGTGTTAACACAGTCACAGAGGGACAGTGCCTTTCCCAGCAGTGCCTGGATGTTTATCTAATTATCTGCATTGATGCTTTGTCCATTTTACCCCCAAGTCTCACATGGAGCAGATTTGCAGCTCCATGCTCAGACCCAGCAAGCAGAGGGAAGGATGTGGGGCTGGTGAGGAGGAGCAGGGGCCGTGTCAGAGGCAGGGCAGAGGAGCCCTGGCTCCTGCTGGAGTGGGCAGCACAGCCCAGCAGCCGAAAGCTGAATCTGCAGGAGTCAAACTGGCATTTTTGTCATCATCAGGTGGAGTCCCCGGCTGCTCGGGCGGTTTGTTGCCTCCTGGATAAATCTATTAACTGCTGGCTGGCTCAGCCTGGCTCGTGGAGTGTCCTGCTGAAGTTCAGGTGGAAGGGAGCCCTGCCAGAGCTGGCAGCCAGGCTGCTCCTGCAGGCTCAGCACAGGGGCACTCGGGTCTCTTCTGCTGTTTCCTGTGGGGATGGGGAGCAGTGTCCTCAGGGAACGAGCCAGGTATCAGCAGCCTTCTCAAACTGCATCCAGGAGTGGAAAAAACCTGAATTCAGAAATGTCACCAAATAGTTTATGTAAGAGTAAGTTTTTCTGCAGTGATTTATTGGGTTTTTTTTTTTAAACCACTCTGTCCTGAGCAGCTGAAGGGGCTGCTGTGGATGAAGTGGATGCACCTCTACTCCCTGGTTATGTAACAGCTGAGCCTCCTCCTCCTCCTCCTCCCAGCCAGAGCAGCCGAGCTGCAGCATCCACTCCTCCTGTGTGCTCCCAACAAAGGAGCATTGCAGGCTGCTGCCGGCAGCCAAACCCGGCACGAAATGAGGAGTTTGGGCGAGGTTTCGGTGCCGCTGCGTGGGGAGGGGGTGAGGGGAGCTCTCCCTGCAGTCGGGCCAGTGGCGGTGCCAGGAATAGAACTGATCTCTTGGCTGGAGCCCCGAGATGGAGCCGGCTGCAGCATCCTTTTGTTGTGCCTATCTCCAGTCCTCCCCCGTAGCTCCCTCCATCTGATCGCTCTCTTCCCTGCCAGGCCTCGGCTGTCGTGCAGGGATGCTGGGAGGGGCACAGGCAGGAGCCGCGGGCAGTGGCGCTGCCTGTGCTGTGGGGACGGCATTTTCCACAGGTGATGTCCCTTCAGAGGACGGGCTCGTCCCTTCCGTGCCCTGGAGTGGCGGCTCTGGGGTGGAGCTGAGGGACAAAGTCCTCGGCTGTGCAGCAGGGTACTCCAGGGGCCATGGGGACAGTGACCTGTCCCCTCTCCCCGCGGGAGAGGAGCTGCAGCAGGCTCCGGGCTCTTTGGGAAACAGGGTGCTTAGAGCGGTGCTGGGCAGGGCCAGGAATTGGCCTTCAGAGCTCCCGGTGGGTCCCTCCCAGCCCAGGGTGTCCTGTGATGCTGTGGCTGCCCACAGCCTGCCCCGAGCTGGCCCTGCCCACTCCTGCCCGGGGGATGCAGCCCGTGGTCCTCGCCCTGGGAAGCTCAGCTGCAGCATCCCCGCATCCCTGGGGTCCAGGGCTCTGCTGTGCCCTGCACGAGCCGAGCCGGGCTCTGCTCAGGCTGTTGCTCACCTTGGGCTGGGCTGAGCTGAGCTCCTGACTCGCTCCAGGGCTCCCCTGAGCTGGGTGCTGCTCCCTGGGGCTCCCAGAGCCTGGCTGAGGACAGAGCCTGCCAGCCCGTCCCAGATCATGTAGGGGAAAGGGGAAGCTTGACTCATGCTGGAATGATCCTGCAGAGCTGATGAGTGTTACTGAAGAAAGTGGGTTTAGATGGGATGTTGGGAAGGAATTCTTCCTGGGAGGCTGGGGAGCCCTGGCACAAGGTGCCCAGAGCAGCTGTGGCTGCCCCTGGATCCCTGGAAGTGTCCAAAACCAGGCTGGATGGAGCTTGGAGCAGCCTGGGACAGTGGAAGGTGTCTGCCCAGGGCAGGAGTGGACTGGGTGGTCTTCAAGCTCCTTCCCACCCAAACCAGTCTGGGATTCCATGATTCTGTGACTGGAGCCAGCATCCTGTGGCGTTGATTTAAAGGACGGTGCCTGGGTACAGGAAGGAATTTGTCCTGGGATCAGAGCACATCCAGGAGAAAACCTCTGGGTTTGATTTCTGCCTCCAGCACCTCTGTGCTGCAACTTTCTTCAAATAACCCAAGCTGGGTATTTTTGCCTTAGTGATCCATGTGTAAAAAGCTTTGCTGCCTGGTGGGGCAGGAGGCACTGGGTGATGTGCAGGGGGCTGCAGGCTGTCCCCAGCGGTCCCTGCTGACCTCAGCGTGCTGAGAACCCTCCTCAAACCCTCCCTCACGTACTGATCCACCCCAGCAAAAGGCTCCTGTGCTGTCCTGCTGCAGGAGGAGAGAGCTGGGGTGAGAGGAGGGGACAGGACAGCTGGGGAAGACACAGAGCCAGGGACACCTCGTGGCAATCCGTGTTCCCCAGCTGCCCTGTGCTCCAGCCCCAGCAACTCAGAGCACACCTGTGGCTTTGCCCCTTGTGTGAACTGCTCTTTTGGAAGGTCCTGCTACAGCTGAACACCCTCCTGGCACTTGGCAAAGACCATTAAAATGTTAAATCAAGCACAGAAGTGTTCTTGCTGCGGGCAGAAAAAGGGGAATTTCTGGGCAATAGAGGATTTTTCATCCAGGAACGCTGGTGCAGAAAATCATTGTTTTTATTGAGGAATTGCTCCTGGAGTGTTTTCTTGGGGAAAAAGAAAACCTATCCCCTGATAGATTAGCTTGACTAATGGGAGAAGTGATGACACCCCCATTCATGGTTATGGGATGCCTTCAGCCACTACCTGTGAAATATGGGCATGTCGTGGATTTACTCACCAGGCATAATAACACACTTTTCTGAATCACCATTCAAGGGTGTTTTAAGTCAATATAACAGTAAACATGCTTCAAGCCAGCCAGGCAAAGCTAATATTAATCACTGGAGCTTGAGTTTCCAGAGGCCAAGCATGTGAGGAGCAGCTCCTTGGGGCAAATGTCTTTTTTATCACATGGTAATGCACTTGCAAAATGGATCTTGCTTTTCCTCCCTGGAAAGAGCCAGCCAGAGCTACGTGCAGCAGATTTGCTCTTTAGCTCAACTAAACCAGGCTCGCAGCCTGGAGGTATCAGGTTCAAACCTTGCTGCCAGAGGAAGGTTCGTAAAACTGTATCGAAATAAGGTTGAAAGCACCCGAGTAAATCGAGGAAAAACGGATTAAACCGCCTGCCTACAGACGTGTGTCTGTACTCATGTATCGTGTGCGGATCCGTGGCTCCCCAGCTGCCTGTGGCTGTGCTCTGCGCTGGTCCTGGTAAATAAAAAGCCCCTCTGGAGCTGTGTGGAGTGTGCGTGCTCGGGAGCCCTGTGAGTACCTCTCTGCATAGGCGCAGCTTTGCAGCCGCCTAATTGCTGCCGCTTGATTCATTCCCGAGGCAGAGCAGGGAGGCTGCTCGTGTCTGTGGATTCGTGCGGACCCGCGAGCCTGTTGGGATGCAGCTGCAGTAGCCTCATGCATAGTGAGGGATCAGCATCCCCAACTCCATAGAAACAGCGGCGGGATTGCTGCCGGTGTTAATTGATGCGCGAGCAGGCGCAGGGCAGCGACCAAGGACCGCGCCGAGGAGCTGCCACCGCTCGGGTAAGCCCGCATTTCTGAAGTTACTTTAATAATTCCTCGCCTTTTTTTTTCTCATAACACGGAGCCGCTTATCCTTAAAAAAAAAAATCCATTTTACTTTAGCAAAATGCCTTTGCTGCTGAAACGTTCCCCCTGCTCTCAGGATTTCTCCCGGCGTTGCGCTGAGCCCCCAGCGTGTGCTTTGAGCCGGTTCAAAGCAGGGCACAGCCCGGCCCCGATCTTCCCCCCCGCTCCGTGGGATGACTCTGGCAGGGTGGTCGGTTCCTGGCTTTGCAGGTGTTTGTTGCTTGGCATCCTTGGCATCCTGGCTGTGCTGGAGTTGCTGCTCTCGCCGTGTGCTCCTGGCAGCCGGATCTCCTCCCGTGTGTTCGTCGTGCAGGGGGAAAGCAGACCCACAACGGGGGCTCGTGCCTGACACAATTGTTTTAATCAACCACAGCCTCAACTGTCCTTGTTTTTCACAACTGTTTCTTCTCACTGCTCCCATTTCCAGGTACAACCGAGTATTCTTTCTCAGGACACCGGGTTTCCATCTCATCTTGGTTAGGCAGCTTTTTCTACCTTTAATATTTGCTGTTTCTATTTTCAAAGATGACAATCTGTATTCCCCCTCCCCACCTGCATGTTGGGAAATCAGGGCTGTTGCCTGTGAGTGTTTCCATCCAGCGGAGTCCCTGACAGAGCAGTCGCGCTGGCAGTTGTTGGGGAGAGATGCAATTAAGTCCCTCTTCCATGTACTGCCTTTAATTATATTTGTGCCTTGCAAAATGGCATCCTGAAGGGTCAGTGAAGGGGTTTTTGGAGCGATTCTCTGTTAATTGTCCATTTTGCCTGCCTGGGGAAACAGGAAAGTTGTGGTGCGGGGAGCCCCGCGCGCGGTGGAGCCGCAGCTGCTGGCTGAGGGTGTCTTTGTGTTTAGTTCAGTTTGTTGTGCTGTAGCAGCTTCATGTTTGACAACACCACAGCAAACTGTGCAGCAAAGCCTGAAGGCAGCACGCCAGGAGCTGCCTTCACACCAGCCCTCTCCCAACCATCCTTGAGGCACACGGCCCTGGACCGTTTGGGATAATAATTGCCCAGGAATCCCAGCCCCTGGTGTTGTAATACTCTGATTTTCTGCGTGTCTGCAGCTGCTGCAAAGCAATGAACACAGTTGTGTGAGGTGACACCTCCTCAGTTTCCCTCTCCCGATGCAGCACTTCATCTCCTGGATGGAGATGGGAGCTTTTACTGGGAGTTGTTTGACCCCAGCTCTGAATCTGGGCTTTGGTCGAAGTGCTCGTGGCTGAAGGAATGGTGAGTGGCAGGAGCCACTGGAAAAGGGCATCTCAGAATCCATTCAGACCCTGTGCAGGATGAGGCAGCCCAGCCTGCACACACCACTGCTGCACAGCAGCACACTGGAGGGGTTAAAGATCCCTGTCTTTGTTCCAAGCTAATGGAAGCAGCAGCAGCAGCTGCTGATGGCAGGGGCAGAGCCATGGCGAGGAAGTTCCCTCATCACTCAGGGCAGCTTGAACAAAGAAATGCTCTGTTCCAAACCTCTGCATTTCAGTGCAGGGTCCCTGTACCTGCTGGGGGCTCCAAGCAGGTGAATCCCCCTGACTGCTCCATCTGAATCCAGCTCTGGATCTGCCAGTGCTGCTCTGCCTGTGGTGTGCTGGTGTTCCCAGAGTGACGAGTTGAGAGGCACAGAGAAAGAGGGGCTGACGTGGGTTTGTGTGGCTGTTCTGGGTCTGGGTGGCTCCAGCTGGCAGCTCCAGGGTATCACCTGGCCTTTGCAGCACCTGGAACCAGGGCAGTCTGGAAGAATCCTGCATCTCCAGTTTTGGGTTTCCCATGGGGCAGGTCCAGGCAATGAACTCATCCAGAATGTCTCATGAGTTCAAGAAGCCCCTTGTGCTGGAGGGGCTCCATGTCCTGGGCAGGGGTCTCAGGAAAGCCTCTGGGAAGCTTTTCAGGCTGCCTTGTGCAGAGCTTGGGGTCCTCTGCCCACCCTGACTGAGGTTTTGGGGTCCCCAGACTCTTGTGAACCCCGGGTCCCAGGGCACGAGGCTTCCAGTACTGGGATGGGGAGAGACCCCAACTCTGCTCCCTGTCAAGCTTTATCCTGAGATCTTTCCAAGGCAGCCTGATTTTAGTGGGGTTTTGAGCCAAAATGGATTCCAAGAGGGAGGCACAGGGAAGCCTTTCCCCAAAATCAGATCCCACTGTAGGAAGTGGAGGCAGCGAGGTGGCAGCTCCAGGGAGCAGAGTCTGGGCACAGAGGCACTGCTGAGCCCAGCCTCGCTGGTGTCTCACAGCAGACACAGCTTTGATCAAGTTTTTGAATGGAAATTTCAATTTTCAGGGATTTTGGTTGCTCAAGGGAGTCACAGAGAGAGAGAGAGAGAGAGAGAAAAGCTTTCACTTGTTCCGTTTGCTTTGCATCCTGAAACGCAGTCGGATTTCTGCATCCCAGAAGTGTCTGGATTCCCGTGGTTTCCTCTCTGCCTGGCTCTGCTCAGCTCCAGGGCTGGGTTAGAGGCTTCCCCCCGTGCTGGGCAGCCTCGGCCAGGCTCCCCTGGCACTCAGGGCTCAGCTCAGCTCCTGCCTGTGCAGGGTCACAGCCCAGGGGATGAGGATGCTCAGCAGGGATTTAACCCCAGCCCTGGCCACTGTGTGTGTTCAGCACCACGGGGTTGTTTACAGATGTTGCTACAGCATATTGTGATAAAATGTCATGGGATTAGCACACAGCCCTGTGCCATAATTGCATTCACTGTGGCTTATAATAGTTCATTAGCTTGTCATCAGTTAGGCAGAAAGCAATGACAACTCTTCCTATCACATTTATAATGCTCTAGAGAGCAGCTGATTAAGTCACAAACTGACATAAATCACCAGGGAATGTTTCCTTCGGCTTGAAAAAGTTTTTTTTCCTCCTTTTTTGTCACTTTTGATAACAGAAATGATGTGTTTCTGACAGCACAAAGTTCCCCTTTGGGTTGCACACGCCAGCAGAAGTTTCAGTGACAAATCTGCCTTGGATGCAGCCTGGAGGGAAAGCCCAGATCAGTCCATAAGGGCTGTAAAAAACCAACAGTTTTAGTCTTCAGGAGCCTGTGAAGGGTCTCCTCCAGCCCAGGCACTTAACTGGGGGTCTCTTCTTGCCCCTGCTGTCTCTGAGCACTGTGAGAAGCCTGCAGTCCCCAGTGGGATTTGTGGGGAGTGGTGGGAGAGGGGAGTTTTGTCTCCAGGTCCAGGGAGCTGAGGATGGTCAGGGTCCAAGTGGGAATCTGGGACACTCAGATTTGGTGCTGGACACTCAGATTTGGTGCTGCAGCCCCTCAGGGATGCAGGTTCTGTGGGGTTTCACAGCTGTGCTCTGCCTGCCACGCAGGGCTCCCCAGCTGCTCAGGACTCTTTGCCTTCTTTTTGGGCAATTAACTCTGTCTCCATTCCATTCCAGTGGGAAAAACACAAGCTCCAGGCCACCAAGCTCTCACCTTACCCCCCAGCCCTTTCTGTGGTGTGTTGTGCACTTCCTTTTGGTGGGACTCGATGATCCTCGAGGCATTTTCCAGCCTTGATGATTCTGGGATTTGTAAATGTCGATTTTTCCCCCCTTTTTTTTGTTATGTACACACATAGGGATGTGAAGTGCCTCGTGGTTGACGCTGCACTTGGAAATCACCTTTGATGTGTCCCTCTGAATTACTCTGTTCAGATTTCTCTCTGGTTTTCTAAACTCCCCTGGGGGCTGGAGCAGCTCCCACTCCTGTGCCTGAGAGTGTTTGCTGGGTGAAAGAAGGACCAAACCACGAGCTGAACAACACCAGAGGGCAAAGGGTTTTACAGCATCTCCTCCCTGTTAATGCCGTCCTTTAATCAGCTCTGTCAGACCATGGGGTGTGACAGTCCCCACCCAGGGACCGGCACGGGGTGCAGAGAGGAGGGGACAGCCCCAGCATCACCCACAGCTCTGTGCTGCCTCCTCCGGGCCAGGGCACAGCAGGAGCTTCAGCTGCAGCCTGGTTGTGTAGGCAAGGATAAAAACAACTCTCTTTGCACCTTCAGGCAGGGCACAATGCAGGTGACAGCTCGGAGGTGTCCCAGGAGCTCATCCTCTCACAGCCCTGAGGTGCTCCAGGCTCCAACACGACGTGGGGAAGCCTTGGGGCTCTTGAGTAGAACTTTACTCCATGTGGAAGGTTTATGGTTTAAGTATTTTCTCCTTAATTATAACTTGGAGTTTATAAACTTGGGGAATTTGCAAGAACTGGTGCTAATGAGCTGAGAGCTGCTTTCCAGGATAGAAAATTCTCAGAGAAATCTCTTCTCTCTGTGACCACTGACAGCACCAGGGAGCAGCTGGAGCTGTACCAGAGAGGTTTAAGTTGGTATCAGGGAAAGGTTCTTCCCCAGAGGGTGCTGGCACTGCCCAGGCTCCCCAGGGAATGGGCTCAGCCCTGAGGCTGCCAGAGCTGCAGAAGAGTTTGGACAAAGCTCTCAGGGATGCCCAGAGTGGGATTTTGGGGTGTCTGAGCAGGGCCAGGGGTTGGACTGGATGCTCCCTGTGGGTCCCTCTAACTCAGGATATTCTGTGATTCTAAATCATGCAACAGTTAAAGGAACAAACCTTTGGATGAAGTTGTCCTGTGTCTCCTGCCCCGGTTCATTTCCCAGCTGCAGAGCCACATCCCCACGAGAAACACCTGAAATGGTGAGGACAGCCCTGGCTTTGCTCAGTGAAGCAAGTTTCACCTGTCTGGGAGGGAGGAGGCTGCTCTGTGCTCTTGGGCCACTGGAAACACCGGGTCCCTGCGAGGTCTCCATGTGAAGGGTTGTCTCCAGCCTCGACATGCAATAATGAGATGGTTTGAGTTTTATAGTCTTATATAATTACTCTCAAAATAGCTTCTGATTCATCTTCCCCTTTGAAGCTTATAGTTTGCATTCTGATAAGCTCTTGCATGGCAGGAACCCTGTGGTAGCAGCAAATTAATTTTTAAGAAGTTTTTTTGCTGTCTAACTGAAACTTTGGCACAGCCAGTTGGAACATTCCTGTCCTGACCTTCCTGGGATCCTTTCCTGGTTGGGAGATGAGGAGGCTCTGTCTAGGTTCCTGGGGAGCCTGTGCTGGCAGGAGGAAGCTGGTGGGAACTGATAGTGCAGGACTCAGTATCCAAGGGCTGGGGAAGCACAGGAACAGAATAAATCTCATTTTACCCTCCAGGGAGACTTTGTGGCTGCATGGGGCTCTGAGCAACCTGGGACAGTGGAAGGTGTTGCTGCCCATGGCAGGAGGTGGAAGGAGATGAGGTTTGAAGCCCCTTCCAACCCAAACCATTCCATGATTCCAGGATTTTCTGGATGTCTCCTCTCAGAACATCCCCCTCCTCCTGAGCATTCCCACCCCTCTGCTTTGAGAGCAGCTCTGTGTAATGAGCTGAGGGTGAGAGTGCTCAGCAAACAGTGAGAACCTGTTTGCAATTCCCATTCCCTGTGCTGCCTTCTGTGGAATTATTGTGGTTGATATGGAATAACAAAACAAGGCTGGGCATGGCCAGAGCAGCTGGGGCTGGTTGCCTCCACCTGGGGAAACCTGTCCTGTGGTGCTGGGAGTGTTCATGGAGTGTGTGGGGGTCTTTCAGGGTCTCTGTGGATATTTCATACCATTGTGCAGCCCTGGCCAGCTGAGAGGAACAATCAGTGGGTTTTTACTTTCATTACCAAGTGAAAAATCCAACTTGGTTTGTGACCAGGGACAGGAGCTGAGGGAGCAGCTGGAGCTGTGCCAGGGGGTTTAGGCTGGGTATCAGGAAAGGTTCTTCTCCAGAGGGTGCTGGCACTGCCCAGGCTCCCCAGGGAAAGGCACAGCCCCGAGGCTGCCAGAGCTCCAGGAGGGGTTGGACAATGTTGTCAGGGATGCCCAGGGTGGGATTTTGGGGTGTCTGTGCAGGGCAGGGGTTGGACTGGATGATCCTTGTGGGTCCCTTCCAGCTCAGGAGATTCTATAATTCTATGATTGTGCTTCTTTCTGGACGGGCCATGGTGCCAGGTGGTGCCAGGTACCTCTGTGACCTCATTTCTGTCTCCCCCAGACTCTCGGGGCAGCACTGCCCAGGGCTGGATGCTGCTCCCCGGGCTCTGGCTGCTCTGAGCAGGGTGTCCCTCAGTGACAGCCGAGCTCCTGCTGCTGGGGCCACTCCCCGGACGGGAGAAGCTGTGAGGGGCTAAAACTCCGTGTTTGTGCCCCCCAGACCCGCCGGTGGCCCGTGGGCTCGGCTGTGCAGCCCTTATCAGCTCCCACAGCCCAGATAAGGTCTGAGCTCTGCCCCACCCGGAGCTGGGCGCTGCCCTGGCCCTGTGACATGTGCTGAGAAGCTGATGAGACATTTCCCCCTCGCAGGACCCACCTCTGAGCTGTGTTTGAGCAGCAGCTCCCTGGGAAAGGCGAATTGACGGCAGCCAGACTTTGAAGTGACAGCTCCTAATGACTTGTCTCGCTCACGAATATTTCAGGGCACATCCCTGCAGCTCCTGCCTGCCTGGAGAGCACCACTGGCAAAGCGAGAACTTGAGGAAGTTTCAAACGGCAGCGAGGGGGCCTGAACTGAGACAAAAAGGCACCAGCAGGGGACTGGCACAGTGGGCACAAAGAGGGGCAGTCACAGAGTGGGCTTGCAGTGCTCCACTGTCCCTCCATCCCTGGGCTGCCCCAGTGCCCACAGACTGGGAGCTCTGGAAACTCAAAGCCTGCTGGAGCAGGAACTGGGGCTGGTGGGTGACAGGGACACCCTGATCCTGTAGTTTGCTCTTCTACCATTCCCAAGGCCTGGGGAGGGGGAAGGAGCTGGCTGAGGGCTGCATGATGCTGCACTGCAGCTCACCTCTCACCCAGGATTTAAAAGGCAGCTGCCTCTCCTGGCTGGATGCTGCAGAGGGCTCTGTTTGCTGCTGCCCTCCGTGGTGCCCCTCTGTGCTGTGTCCCCAGAGGGGACCTTCCCTCTCTCCCTGTGGAGCCAATGGATGCTGCTGTGGGGTTCTAATATTCTATTTCTGTTCTGTCCAGTCCCTATTCCTTCCTCTAAAGCTGAGCAGCTTTGCTAAATAAACATCTCTGTGGCTGGGGTTTAATGGAACCCTCCTCCTCCTCCTCCTCTGCAGATGCCCCCCTGTGCTCCCCCTGCCCACACCTCCCCATGCCCAATTTCCAGCCCTCAGCTAATCAGGCTGGCATTGCTGATGCTCCTCAATCGAGAGAAAATGAGATCAGCAGTTGCCTCACGTGGTCTGTTGTGGCCCCAGAGCTGCCTGCTGTCCTCCAGCAACACCTTTTGTAGTAATCCATCACTGGAGTGTGTGCTCTCTGCAGAAACAGAACAATGCATTCTCACAAACTCTCCTGCAGGAGGAAAACGTAGCAGAAAATGGACAGAGAAGCCTGGAGGCCTCTGCTGGGGTGGTGTGAGAGATGTTTGCTGTGTGGCACTGGGGAGCCAGCCACAGAGCCAGTGTGAGAGAGGTGATCACCATCTCCTCCTGCTCCGGGCTCTGCCGCCTCGTGGAGCTGCCCTGGCTGTGGGAGGATGTTCCCTGCTCCAAGCTGTGGCTCAGAACAGCCAGGAGCTGCTTTTACAGCTGAAGGAGTCCAGCAGGGAGCAAAGCAGCCCGAGCTCTCTGTGATACCCAGATTTTCCAGAGCTGAGGAGGAGGAACCTCTCCCAGGGAAGATGCCCCTGGGCTCTCAGCAGGGTTACACTGGGTTTGGGTCAGGAGCTGTGGAGTGAGCGAGTTGTGGTGGCAGAAGGTCAGCTCAGAGTGTCCCCACTGCCCTGGTGAGGGCTCCAGGGCCTGAGGAAATGCAGGGGACAAGAGGGGAAGGGGACAGCCAGGTCCTGGGGGCTGCTGGCATCACCCTGGTCCCACCCTGCACCTCACTGGGTGTTTCCAGCCCCTTCCACTCGAGCCATTCCCACTTTGTTAAAGTGCAACAGGTAGCTGGAATGACTAATGGCTGCTGGAGTGCTGGGAGAGCCATCAAAGATGTTTTGTTTTCTCTGTGGGGAGTGGGTGGAAGGAAAGCTAAATTACATCTTTGGGATATTAAATATAACTTCACATTAAACTCAGAGTTATCCATGAATCTCTTTAATGACAGTGCAAGCTACTTCACAGCAGTAAAAGTCAATGTTGCCACAATTAGAGCACTATTGTCTCGCAGTTAATAGACTGCTCTAATCATGACTTTGTCATATTATTAATCGCTTTTGGGTTGGACTTTGCTAATTATCCCCTTTGGTAACTGAGTTTGGGCATTAGGAAGTCAGCAGGGACATCAAGCTGAAAGTCAGTTTGGCCATATCTCTTCATTAGCTCCATCCAGGAGGAAACAGAAAGGGGGGCTGAGCTGAGGAGCTGCTCCACGAGTTCATGGATCCTGTGGTGGGAAGGGCTGGACTAACCAAGGAATGTTTGTCCCTTCCCCAGTTTGTTTTTAGCTTCACAGTTTTCAAGTGCTGCACTGTCTCTTTGTGCTGCCCTGGGCCATTTGTCTTTGATTTAAAGGCAGTAGGAAGTAGTGACCTTGGAAATGTTGGAGTTTTGACCTTTTTGGGGAGGTTCAATAGCAAGGGGGTTGGGTGTTACAAAACCAGTAGAGTCACAAACCAAGCCAAGTCAGAGGAGAAGTGGGATGAGTTTTGGGTGGCATTGAGAGAATCCAGTCTTGTTTGTGCTCTTGGTGTCCCCACAGCTGTCTGCTTCAGGTCTTTTCTGTGGTGTTTTGGTAACAAGTGGGCTATAAAAGAAGTATATAATAAACATGTAAGCTCAATGGCTTATCCTAAACATCCCAGCTCTAGCAGGTCGATCACAGAATCACAGAGTCATGGAATGCTGGGGGGGTGGAGTGCACCTTAAAGAGCAGCAGGTCCCAAATCCCTGCCACCAGATCAGGTTCTCAGGGTCTTGGCCTGGCTTTGAGCACTTCCAGGGCTGGATCCTGTCAGAGTCCATGTCCACACCTTCCCTGCTCCTCGTTACTCAGCTGCTCTGTCACTGCTGCCCTGCAGCCAAAAGCATTTTCCAGCCCAGGGTTCCTCCAGGAAGCAGCGTTTGCTCCCAGGGGGAGCCAGCCTGGAAAACAGCCACCTTAATTTGTGTTTGTAGCCTACTTCTTTTAAGCTTTATCTTTTCAATTACAAGTTGTAATAAGACCAATTTTCCAGCTTCTCCCGTGTCTCCCAAGGGATCTGGGTAAGGATGAGAGAGCAGCTCTGAGCTCCACGGGACAGGGGTGAGGAATGGCTGGAGCTGCTCTGCACTTCTCCCACACCACCGACCTGATAACAAAGTGACAAATAACTGTTAATTTTTTAGAGGGGAACAGAATAAGTACAAAGCTCTCACTGTGGTTTTCCCCAGTGGGACATTGCTCAGAGTGATGATATGGCTCTGTGAGCAGTTGGGATCTGAGCTGTTCCTGCTCTGAGGAGCTCTTCCTCACTGCTGGATTTTTCCCTCTTTTCTCTCTTTTCCCCAGACCTTGGATCCAAATCTTACAAAAAGGGGGATAATATCAGTCAAGGAGCTCATTCTCTCCTTTTGGGGGAACTGCCCTTACCTCCACCCATGCCAGGAATACCAAAGCAGCCTCTGCCCCCGGGAATTATTTTGTTTTTACAGCTTCTTGTAAGTTAAGGGACATTTAAAGCATAGCATTTGCAATATCAGATATTTTCTCTTTTAGAAAGTAACTGGTATTTTCAAATTCATAAGAGAAAGCTCATTAAATCAATGAAGGTCAGCTCTGTCCAATTTATATTTAAGTTTAATAAGTAATGAAAAACTCTTGGAGAATTCAATGTCATCTTCAAACAACCCAATATTGTAAGCAGGCAGATGCTTAAAAACTGTCTGTAAAATCCTGATCCCCTCCACTCATGCTTTGTGTCAGCTGTCAGAGGAAGGAGTAGGAGGTCATGCATAAAAGTATCTGTGAATCCTGTCAGATCCATTCTGAATGCCAGCCCTGCAAGGAGTGACAGCAACCAGGATCTTTCTCAAGCTGGCAACAGGTTTTCTGAAAGGATAATTGATTATTTCTGATGGTTTCCATTAATGAGCCCTGTGTGCTGGCAGAGCCACACAGCCTATAAACCTCCTTGGAATGGGTGGAAATATCTTTTAAAAAAATCTTTGTCACGCAGCAATTCCCAGCAGTGAGAGATTCTGCACTGCAATGGTTTCCTTTGTACCAACACAGACAGATTTGCAAAGAGTCCAGGTCCTTGAGTTTTCTTATGAATGTTTGACACTGAGTTTCCTGGGCAGAATTCCAAGATTTAACTCAAAGGATAGGGAAGTGGAACCTCTGTGCTCTCAGCTTTGGTGAGAATACATTTAGGCAAATCTCTAAGGAAGCTCTGCTGCTGACTGGTACAACCTTATTTATTATTGAGTGAGATGGGACCTGTTTATTCACCCCAGCAGCGATCTGTGTTTCCACCCCAGAGCTACAACAGAAAATAAATGACCTGTGCACGAGGCTGAAAGGGGGAAGAGAAGCTGCAAAAACCTCTGGGTGACATTTATCCTTCCCACCCCATCCCTTCCAGCCCTTCCCTTGGAGTCACAGCACCCGTGGGCAGCCAGGGAGCTTTGCCTGGAGCTCCTGCTGGATTTGCTGGGCTTAGTGATTCTGTGGAAGAGCAGTGCCTTTCCTCCAGGAGATCAGCAACAGCAGATGGCTTCCCAGGGCTGGCTCACTCGGGTGTGGATGTCACATTTTGTGTCTGCTGCTGCCTGGAGGTTTCACTTTCAGAGGCTGCTCCGTCCCCAGAGAGACCTGAAATTTGATGACACAAATGTGCTCCTGAACACTTTGCTGTGGTTCACCAGTGGTGGGTGGGGTGTTTGTTGTGATTGTGGGGTGTTTTTTTCAATGATTTTTAAATTCAGCTATTTATCCAAGATAAAACCCCAAGTCTTTCCTCATAGTTCATGGATTTTTCTCAGCCTTAACATCAAGGCCAAGTTAGATGGGGGTCTGAGCAGCCTGGGACAGTGGAAGGTGTCCCTGCCCATGGCAGGGAGTGGGATGAGATGATCTTCAAGGTCCCTTCAACCCAAACCATTCTGTGATTCTATGATTCAGTGTCTTATTGCAGCTGTTCAAAACTAAACTGTGTGATCAAAGGGAGCAGAAGGTGTTTTATGGCTCCTGGTTAAGGTAAAGCACATCTGGAATCACATTTTGAGCAGCTGTGAAGCAGCACAGAGGGGAGTTCCCTGGTTCAGAACTCCTCAGGGCACCCACCCCATTCCTTGGGGCTCAGGTAGGGAATTCTGTCACACAAAACATTTATGGCCCCAAAATAGACATAAATAAGATGGGTAAGAGGCAATGGTTGTTCCATGTGAACTTTTAGGGGTTTTGGTGGGTTTTTGCTTGTCTTTCTGTCCTGTCTTGCACTTCGGTAATTTAAAACTTTACTGGGCACTTACAAACAACACAGCAGTCAAGGAATTATCCACGAGCTCAAAAGAATCCATGATGGAATTGTCCATACTGCAGACTTTCCTCCAGAGCAAAACCTGGCTCCATCAGGGGCTGGAATTCCTTGGAATCCTGAGCTCTCGGAGTTTTGGTCTGGATGGAAATCTGGGAATTAATACACTGTAGGAAAGGAAGCAAAAATAGCCAAAGCTTCCTCTTTGTGCTGTGAATCATTTCACAGCCTAGATGATGTGTGTATATATATATTTATATACATACATATATATATATATATCTTCCATTTTTCCTATTCGTCAGCCACACGTATGGAAGCTCTTTCCTCTCCAGAAAAAGGCTGAAACACACAACACATGAGGTAAATTTGTCTCAGAGCATCAGAGCAGCTCCTGTACTTCCCATACAAACTCCTGCTATGTTTGGTTTCTCTGCATCAGCAGCTTGTGATTATTATTTCCTTGATGCTGGTGTTTACTTTTTATTCCCTATGAGCACATCTGGACAAGATGTGAGTGATGATAGTACAACAACAATCCACTTCCAGGGCTCTGCTGGATGGATTTTTTCATTACTGTGCCTGAGCAGCTGTGACATGAAGCAAAAAAGGCACAAGAGCTTGTTTGTACCATGGAATTGAACAGACCTTCTTGATTTCAGACTCAGCAGCTTGCTGATGCTGCAGAACAAGCCAAGGGTGGTGTTTTACAGCCAGTTTAAGCAGCAGGGTGTAAAACTTGCCAGATCTGTATGGAGACACCCATTTCCCCCCAGGGTGTCCTGAGCCTGCTGGGGGTGCTCACTTGGGTTTGGCTCTGGCTTGAAGAAGGTGCTAGTAGCCCTCCATCAGTTGTGATTTAAATGAGTTTGGATCACTTCTTCCTTCTCCTTATGATTTTCTCACCATCTGCCTTGTGTTTTCTTCTCTCCCTTCCCTCCTCTCGCTGTCCTTCTCTCCCTCAGAGCTCTCCATCAGCCTCCTTGCAGTGATAGTGGTTGTGTGTGGCCTGGCCCTGGTGGCAGTGTTTGTGTTTCTCTTTTGGAAGCTCTGCTGGGTCCCCTGGAGGAACAAGGCCCTTTCCTCCCACCTGGCCGTGCTGAGGAGCGAGGCAGGCAGCAAGGGCAGCATGGCAGACAAGCTCAAGGACACAGGGGCCATCAGCTTCCTGGAGGCAGCTGTGAAGATCAGCCACACATCCCCAGACATCCCTGCAGAGGTCCAGATGTCCATGAAGGATCACATCATGCGGCGCACGCGGATCCAGAGGCAAACCACAGAGCCGGCCTCTTCCACCAGGTCAGGGATGGGATGGGATGGGAT
>VZRX01000628.1:0-29728 GCA_013398075.1 Notiomystis cincta | reverse complement strand
ACGGTAGGGCGCGGGCCGGCTCCCCGCCGCTCACCGACGGCCCTTGCCTTGCAGAAGCGGTGGTGCTGGAGCCGGCTCCGTTCCGGCACGGTGTCATTCCCGGTTTCCTGGCGGGCCCGACTTTCACGGAGGCGCTGCGGGATGAACTGCTGGGCCTCGGCTTCCGCGGGCGGCGCAACGACCTCCTGTCGCTGCAGCAGGTGGGCCCGGGGCCGAGTTGAGCCGGGCCGAGCGGGCCGAGCCGAGCCACCCTAACCCCCGTCCCTTCTTCTCTTCCATGGGCCGCCGCAGTCCGAGGAGCTGGGGGCAAGCCCGGAGCCCCACGTCGCCGCCCTGAGGTAAAGCGTGAGCTCGTGGCTTTTCCCGCTCGGGGTGGGGAAGAGCCACGGTGGCTCCCCAGGGAAGGCGATTGCGGGGTGGGCCCGCGGCGTGGCCGCCTTTTGCCCCTTACTCGAGCCAAAAACCGGCCCTGGAGAGCTGAATCTGCTCTGTGCTTATCATGGCACTGAAGCGTGTTCTGCTTTCCTCCACTCTCAGCCCTCCTGCATCTGTCACCTCCGAAACGCTTCCCGGCGCACCTTCCGACTGGTTGCGTGCTTGCTGCTGGTTACGGCCAGCGGTGCTGTGGAGCGCTGGGCTGTTTTCCTGGCCAGCTCCTGTGTGGTTCTGCAGGAACACACTGTCACTCACAGGGGAACAGCACCTGTAACAGTTTAAATAGTTGGCAGGGAGACAATAAATTAGTTTACTCTATGGTGATATGTTTTATAAGACAGGAGGACACTTAACTGTGTATTTATCTTCTCAGGCATGCTCTGTGTGAAGACTTCCGAGCGTGGCTTTCTGCTGTGACACAGATAGCACTGGAGCCAACTATTGATATATCCTGTGCTAAATATGAATACACTGGTCAGTCTATAAGTGATCCTTTCCCTAAAGCTTCTGTGCATGTGTAGGGAACAAAATGTCTATAGAATACCTAACTTTATTCTAATTCCGGAGAGTCCCAGAGGCTGTCAGCAGCAAAACAGTGCCTGAAAATGTAGTACAAGTGATGAAAAAACTGTTGCTGTTGTATAACTGCCTGTACCTTCAGAGTGGCCTGATCTGTCAGTTGCAGTGCAGTCCCACAGAAGTGAATCTTGCAGATCTCAGGCCGGTGATGCTGATGAGTGAAAATGCAGTTCTTGGAAAGAACATGTTTTTTCTTGTCATATCCTTGCGGGGACAAAGCTGGGAAGCAGTTGTTGGAATGAATCATGCAGGTGCTGCAAAGATGCTACAGCAGCAAAAGGTGTGTAATTGCAGATGTCTTGCTGTGCCACGATGACGAACTGGAAGGTCGGAGAATCGCCTTCATCCTGTACCTCGTCCCACCCTGGGAGAAAAGCGATGGGGGAACCTTGGATCTGTACAGCACTGACGGTAAAAGCTCCACGTTCAGCCTCAGGTGGATGAAAAACATGACACTTATGTGTGCCCCTTGCAGCAGCTCTCACCTCAAACAGTGGAAGGGAGATAAAGAGTTTCTCATTTGTTCAGAGAAGCTGATGTATAAGTAAAATGTGTCCCTTAGGGATGGACTGTAGGAGTCTTTGCAGACAGTGGTAACAGGCAACAGCAGGCAAAGAAACTCTTGGAAGGGCCAAGAGTATAGGCAAGATGGAAGTGTGCTTGGAACTCCAGACTGATGACAATAACTTCCCTTTCCAGCAACAGAATCACAGAATGGGTTGAGTTGGAAGGGATCTTAAAGCTCATCTTGTTCTAGCCTGCCTGCTGTAGGTGGGGACACTTTCTACTGGACCAGGTTGCTGCAAACCCCATTGAGTATTTCCAGGATGGGTCATCCACTGTGCCAGTGCCTCACTGCTCATAGTAAAGAAGTCCTTTCTGGAATCTAATCTAAACCCATCCTTTGCTTGAAGCCATTCCCCCTTGTTCTGTTATTCCATGCCCTTTTCTGTCCCAAGTCCTTGTAGTGCACTCTTGGTAGCCTCTTTTGGCACTGAAAGAGGCTTTAAGTCACCCCAGAGCCTTCTCTTCTCTAAGCTGAACAGCCCCAACTCTCTCTTCCTGCCTCCATGCAGAGATGCACTGATTCCTCACCAAGCCCTTGCTCTATCCCTTATACCCAGGTGTCCCACCAGTCACAGTGTCATGAAGTCAGAGAGAAGTCCTAGTTCATATCTTAACCAGGGTTTGTTTTCTTCCTCAGAACACTTTCAGCCACAGCAAATCACCAAGTCATTAGTGCCTTCGTGGAACACGCTGGTTTTCTTTGAAGTGTCTCCAGTCTCTTTCCACCAGGCAAGGAGCTGTCTCTTGTTAATTTTTTGATCCTCATTGTTGTGGTTACTCACTCTGTGTGTTATTAAAGTCCTGATGGGGAAGGTGAAGAACTGTGGGTAGAGTGGATACTCATGCTAAGGGCTGTATGCTAAAGAGAGGGCTTCAAGGACTTTAAGGATGACAAGAACCAACAAAGCCAACTTTAAACCATCAGTCTAACTGCACCATCCTGGGAAAGCAAAATTTCCATTTCTGTTTTGTGTTACTGTCGTGGCAAGCTACTGCTGTGAATTTGGCGCTCACTTGTTTCTGCTTGTTGGCTTGTTTTAAACTAGCTCACAGTTTTGATGTGGCAATCACAGCCTAGCTCCAGAAGAGCTCCTCAAGTCATCCATCACCTTGCCAACTGTGCAAGGGCACTGTGCAGATCTGGCAGTACCCCCTCAGTGACCCCAGGCTTGGTGCAGTGCCCTGCAGCAGAAATGCTGATATAGTTAAGGAGTCTTCTGTGACACTTGTCAGGAAAATGCCTGGGAACAGGAAGAATAATTTGGGGATCTGTGTGACACAAACACGTGACTGAAATCTCAAACTCCTGTGTCCTTGAGAGTACCAAGGACTGTATCAAACAGGGCCAGAGAGCAGAAGGCTGGAGAGGAGGATGATCAGTGATACAGCTCGGGCATATCCTGACCTAGGCTGCGTAGGGGGTTATTTTTGTGTCATTTATATCTTACAGTTGTTAATTAACAGAAGCATCTGCTTGGTCACTGCCCCGATTGTTTTCAATTTAATTTTGTCTTAAAAATCCATGACTCAGAGCTCTCAGAACAAGAGAGAGAATGGATTCTCTGTGAGCTTGGAATAAAAGCTTAGACTGGAATTCTGGAAATCTGCAATAGACTTCAGGACAATAGGCCTTTCTCTGATAATCTGTCCTGTCTAGCCCTGTCTGACATTTCTGTGTATGCTGTGGGCTCGCTGGAGCCAAGCCCATTTCCTGTCACGAGTGTGGTACCTGTTACACCTGGTCCCAGCCTGACCAGTGGCCTGGTGCCCAACCTTGTTGCAGGTGTCGGAGGTTCTGTCGCAGAAGTGCCGCCTGTCAGTGAGCGGTTGGTTCCACGGCCCGGCCGTGGCCAGACCTGCACAGCACAATGAAGCCCCCTTGGCCAGGAGCCCACACATCCCCTATGATGTGAGTAACAAGCCAACATCTGCATATCTACA
Organism: Notiomystis cincta; assembly: GCA_013398075.1. Classification (NCBI taxonomy): domain Eukaryota; kingdom Metazoa; phylum Chordata; class Aves; order Passeriformes; family Notiomystidae; genus Notiomystis; species Notiomystis cincta. Next base: position 26,206 of record VZRX01000628.1, on the reverse strand, counting down.
TTTCTGTCTCTGTCCTGTTCCTGTAATACCAGTCAGGGAACACACTGATGCACTGGGGATGCTTTAATCTTTATCCTGTTCTCCTTTTTGTTTCCTGACCATACATTTGTATCCAGTTTCTTTTTTATGTATCTTTGTATGTTTTGCATGCTTACTGTAGTTCAGGGAATGTGGTGAATACTTGAGGTGCAATGAAATAAGGGAATGGAGTGTGTGTGTGTAGGAATCCAGCCCTGTGGCCAGCTCGGTAGGGGGATTTGGGGAATATTCTTCACTTTTGAAAATTCAATTATCTAATCCATTTCCTTTCCAGCATGAAATATTGTATGAGTGGATCAATGTAGTTTATTTGGACATGGACTCCCAAGCTCAAATCCAGGAGGAATTTGAGGAGCGATCAGAAATTCTCCTGAAAGACTTTCTTAAGGTGAGCCCAGTGGTTTAATTTGATGTGATCTGCCAGAACTGATCAGAGGGCTGGCAGGTACCACGTGGCATGAAGGCTGAGAAAAGCCTTGCTTGCACATCTGTTAAAACAAAACACCTTCCAGTTTCATGCCTGAAGGCAATGGACCAGGTGTCCTCCAGAGCCCCTTTCCAAGCTCAGCTGCTCTGATTCTGTGGAATGATCCTCTCTGACTGCCTGTACACTGCTGCCAGGGACTCAGCAAAACTAAAACACTTGTCTTCAACTTTCTTCTTTTCCTGGGAGCTAAATGTTAACTTTTCTGCATCTCTTTCTCCTAGAAAGAGAAATACCAGCTACTGTGTGAAGCATTGGAGAGCAAAGAGATCCATTGGAGCAGTCGGGGGCCAGCCAATAAAAGGTGGGGAACGACAGCGCGCTGCACGTTGATCAGGCTGAGCAGGGGCTGCCATGAGGCTGCACTGGTCAATGCCATCCCTCTGGACATGGTCCTTGTTGGCTCTCCCACAAGGAGATACATCTGCTGTCTTTCAGACTCTATGAGGCAGCAGAGGAGGACAGCCTCCCTGACACCCTGAAGAAATTCCTGCAGCTGTTGCGCTCTGAGGCCTTGTTTTTACTGCTTTCCAACTTCACTGGCTTAAAACTGCACTTCCTGGCTCCCTCTGATGAGGATGAAGATGCTGGGGAGGGACAAGCAGCAGAAACCACTGGGCACAGCAGTCCCAAACCTGAGCAGGAAGAGACTGAACAACCAGCTAATGGCAATCCCCATCAGCCACACCAGCCTGACAACACCTCTGAAGCACAGGACGGCGAGACACAGAGCGGTGAGTAGAGCAGCAGTGTGAAAGGATTCAAACAAAATTCCCAGTGATTTTCATGGAACTAGTGTTTCACCTTGTACTGCAGCCAGCACAAACATGGGAATTGAAGCATGTTAGATTGATAATCTGAAATCAGTGACCATGGCAAAAGAATTTGGAGTAAATCAATGATGAATTTGAAGATGCCAGTTTGAACAGACCTAAGTATTAAGGATGGGACTTTTGCAGGAGCTGTTAATCTTTTGTCAGTAGTTACATGGTTTCTACATCCACATACCCCTGCTTCATATAAAACATATTCTTGTATGAGATAATAAATCCAAAAGAGAAAGGTAAACAGGTCAGAAGTAAGACCATTTTAGAATTAGAAAATTGATACCTAAAACTAGGATTCAACCTTTCAGAAAACACTGTCAGCCTAAACAACCACTTAGTTGTCAGCAGTGACAGTTATCAAAGGTTAGATTAATTTTAGATTTGGATTGGTGAAGTTTATTTAAAACAGTCGCTCTGAAGTTTAAGGGTAGAATTTTTGAAAATGCTCATCCTGCACTGAGTCAGGCAAGTTAGTGGGCATTGGAATAAAAGGTAGTAAAAAACCAAGTCCTACTGAAAAAATCCCACCAGAACACTTACCAGGAACAAAGGTTTTGTTTTTCTGATTTCCACAGTTAATCATTTGGCTTTGCTATTTGCCCTGTTCCCAGCTGTTTGATTTTAAACTCCTGTATGAGGAGGGCATAGTTTAGGGGTGCATTGAATTGAGCTAGACCCATGAGAAAAGAAAGGTTTCCCTAAAATGACATACCTCCAGGGGCTGTACAAGCAGAATGGGTTTGGAGCAATATTCTTCCTCGAGGCTTCTGGTAGTTCCAGGGTACTTCAGAGCAGATAGGTTGCTGGCTGTTGAAGTTTGGAGCTCTACTGTAAATTCCGGGGGAACATAACAAAAAAAAAAGAAAAGGAAAAACTGGTTAAACCAAAGTACATGAGAGCTTGGAGCTGTCTGGAGCAAATCTTGGTCCCCTTCCTATACACTGTTTGAAGTACCTAACCAAGCCATCTCTAGGAAAGATACTGACATGTTATCTGTGGATTTACCTTTTTCTTGCTGGGGCCAGCAGACAATTTCACAGTGGTGTGAGATCAGTGAGCTCCTCACTCACATGCTTTGAGCTCAGCTGCTGTGGCTTCATGGCTCTCCTGTGTGCTTGTGCTCTCTCCTAGGCTCAGGCACCCCTGTGTGTGCGGGGGAGCTGCGGCGCTGGACCCACGGCCACTACACTCTTGTCCACGACTCCCAGGCGACAGAATTTGCTCTCGACCTGCTCTTCTTCTGTGGCTGCAAAGGTAAGTGGATGAGAGACAGATGTCAGACTCTGCTTTTACAAGGTTTGCATAAAGGAATGAGTTCTGAGTTCTCAGCAGTGCTAAAACAGCCAAAATTTCCCTGCTTTTTCCTACATGAAGGGTGTCTGTAGCATAAACCCTGGTTTCAGTAGTCCTCATGCAAAGGTTTGGGATTGTGGCCTTGGAATCAGCTGTGGCCTTTCCCGCTTGCGCCAGGAGGTGGCGCTTGGGCAGAGGGAAAGGCTGAGCCTCCCAGACCTTTCCTCTCCTAAGCAGTGGCTCGCAATGGCTCTGGGCACGCTGGAGGGTCAGGTGGCCTCAATACCCACCAGAAGTGTTCCACCCACCCCTTTCCTCACCAGGATTATCACTGCACCTCCAATTCACAAAGCCCGGGGTTTTCAAAAGTTACTTTAGGTATGTCTAGGCATTTTGGGTTGATTGCTAGTTAGAAAGTGATAAAAAAAAAATCTAAACACAAGCATTTTGGACCAGATAAGGCCAGAATGTACAGCTGAAACCATGTGGCACATGCTGGTGATAATACTGAAAGCCTTTGGCATATCTGCTAAGGCAGAACTGTTCTACAGGCAAGGAGCAGTGCTCCAAACAACTTTAAATAGCCCATCTACCGTAAAAGGCAAATGCAGTACATTTGCTTCAAGTTGTTTCTGAACAGAAGAAAAGAAATAGACTGGTAGGAGGTAAATACTTACCCTGTATCCAGTAACTCTGGGGAGCAGGGTGAAAAAGTGGCATCTCCTGGAAGGCTGCGTGGAGCCTGGACAGCATTGAGGTTTCTAAAAATCTTTCTTTTCTATTTTAAGACTGGGATCCTGAATATGGTGGTTTTACTTCCTACATTGCTAAAGGTGAAGATGAAGAGGTAAGGACCTCAGTTGCTAGCTGCAAATCAGATAAAACTATTTAGGGTGGAGAGACCTAATTACAGTTTGTCATAATGCCAACATAATGCTGAGGGTGCTCAGTAGCACACTGGAGCCTGCTTGCCCCAGTCACTGTTCAGGGGAGTAGTTCTGGCCTCAGCTTCAAGAGACTGCTGTTCACCTAAAGCATGAGACCTGAGCCCTGAGAGTGCCTCATAGCACCTGCACCTGGAGCCATTTGGGAAGCCTGCCTTGAAGGGACATAAGGCTGTAGCAGAGAGAACACTTTTCCAGGGAAGTGCTCTTCTCTGGGGTCACATTCAGCATCAGTGCTGAGCAGTCATACTAGTGAGAAGTCCAGAAGCCCTTAAGGTACAATAATGCTTCAGGTAAGGGGTATTAAAATGAAGATAGTGTCATAGTTGATTTTCTAACACCAGACCTTTGTTCTGACTAACTTTTGAAACTGTTTTGGTTTTTATTAAGAATTTTATCAAATCATCTTTATGAAACTGATTTCCTTCCTTTTCTTTGTGTCCTCTAGCTGTTGACAGTGAATCCAGAGGACAACTGCTTGGCCTTAGTTTATAGAGACAAAGAAACTATGAAGTTTGTGAAATACATCAACCATCGAAGCTTGGCATGCCTGAACAAGCATCCAAACAGAACAGGATTTTGGGATTTTTCCTTTGTCTATTATGAGTGATGGTGCAGTGTGATCACTGTCACAGAGAACTGTGGTAGGTGGTGGGCAGGTTCCTACCCAGACATTCAGCTCTGACCTAAGCACAGTCTTCTCCCGAGTCCTCTCTCAACTGCTTTTAGTGCTCTCTGGGTGAGGTTGTCACACAACTGTCACCTTTCCAGCTCTTCTCTCATGGGAGCAGCACAGTGGCATCTTTGGCCTCTCAGGGTGAGAATTACAACTGTACATTGCCCCAAGCTGATGACTGATTTTATTAAAAAAAAAAAAAAAAAAAGGAAATGGGTCAGTTAAATGTTTCATACACTGGTCAGGCAAGTTTTGTTACAAAAATTCCCAAGACGTCTTCTGGGACTTAACTGTGTTCCTGTTTGTAGAGACAAAAATAAAGGAGCTGCCACGGGAAATATGAGGTTTTTCCAGCTGCACAACTCTGTGGAGTTGGGAAGACAGTGAGGCTATAAAGGCATTGGGAAGGACTTGGCACCATAACAAGGAGCAGGACTGCAAGCAGCTAACTGCAGACAGACCTAGATGTAGCCCATTTTCCAAAGGATTTTTAAGCTGAACAGCCAAGAAGAAGCCTGCTTCTGCACACTCTCTTTGGGTGGGTGTGCAGAAAGCTCTGAGCTCCAGCCTCAGACCAGGGGCCAGGGACTGGAAGCAGGAATAAGCTACTTACCTTTTACTGGCTTGGCATCCACAAGGAGTAGGAGGTTACCAACAGCATGGCCTCGTGTCCTTTTAATTATATCCTGGGCTCTGTTGGGTTCTAACACGGCTTCTGTCACTGGAGATCAGCTCAGATGTTTTGAGGCAGCAGCCAGCCAAGTCCTGTGGTAAACACTGCAAGGGCAGTGAGTGTGGCCTTGGTGCAACACCTCCATAGTGGTGGTGCACGTTTTCCATAGTGTACTCCTGCCCCACATTCACTGCAAGCAGGACTGTGGCAGACTCACCTCTGGGGTGTCCAGCCCGCCAAGAGGTGCAGCAGAGCTGTACCGATGCTTCAGGAGACAGGCAGAGGGAAGAACACTCTGCTGGAGGCTTGGCCCTGGCCTGCACCTGCCTGCCTGAAAGTTTTTTTTGGCACTGAGAGACAGGTGTTCTTTCAGCTCATGCAAGCCAGACAGTGCAGGCCACGGGCTTGCAGTAAGCTGGGGAGCGTGCATGTTTCCTTGCTCCTGTCTCTTCTGGGGGGAAGGGTAGCTGTGGATTAAAGTCTGCTCCTTCTCCCGTTCCAGGCCTGTCGTCAGAGGCCACCACACCACAGTGGTGTAAGACCAGAGCTGGCAGCACAGGAGCAGTAAGCTCCCAACAAGGCTCACTGTTGAGTGTACTCTGCCCCCTTTCCCGAGTGGGTGGGATGTCCTGTGGGCGTGTCTTCATGAAGATACAGCAGCAACACCTTCAGCTTCGATCCCAATACACTAAGTTCAAAAAAGGCATCCCTGAGGCAGTTGGCAGGAACCCCTGCCATTGCTGCCAACCAGAAAGGTATCTCAGCCCCTGCAGGTGCCAGAGCAAGGGGCCAGCACTGCTGTTCCAGAGCACTGGGCAGGACTCTCTAGCTCCAGTGTCAGTTCCATCAGATGATGAGCAGATGCTCCTAGCTACTCCCTCATGGTCTGTTGGGCGGGAAGGACAGCTGGGAGGTGACTGCCCCGAGCTGCTGTTGCAAGATCTTGTTCATATTCCAACTTGTTTCCCTAAACCAGCATCTCTGTGCACTGCCAACACTCTCTTGCTCAGTTTTAATCTTCCTTTGCCACTTATAAAGACAAGGGGATGAAGCTGGAAACAAATCCTAAAGTGAGGACACAACTCTCTGAATCATTGTTTCTGAGGTACTTTGCTGCCTATTGGGACAGCAGCTCTTCTTGCAAAGAAAGCAGTTCTCATTCTGAGCTCTCCACTAGAATGAGACAAGTAATGGAGGTTTCAAAGACAAAAACCACAAAATTATTTGGATAGATTGGAACAAGCTATTCACAGCATAGTCTGCTAGGCAAAGTTGGAAGTAAATTCATTAACAAAACAAAGTTACTTCTTCGACTGTATTGTGAGCCTACCAAGCCCATTCTTAGATCTTGGAACGTCCTTCCAGGAGACTGGGAAGAAGCTAGGCTCTTTGGAGCTTGCTGCTTTTTAGTAAGTATTACACTAGAGGGCATACCAGCCTCTGCTTGAGCAAGCCCCTATCTACCTGATCACACATGGAACCACCCTTCTTCCTCTGGTGACTCAGATGAAGTAATTTAACAAGCCAAATTTGCAGTTAGCTTTCAAAGGTTTAAAAGTGAACATGTCTCTGCTCTCCCAGCCTTCTTGTTAGCTCCTAAAGCCACAGGCAGCCCCAGGCATGACTGGTGCTGCAGGTACAGAAGAAAGACTTCTCTCACTAAAATTTCAAATGACATGAGCTACTGGAAGAAGAGGGGCTTTCTTTTATACAGTGCCAGTAATGGAAGCTTTCTCTATAGATGCTCTTGCTGGATACTAATCCGTATTTAGAATTAGGTGCAGTTGCTTGCAAAAGTATGTGCACTTTTCATTTGGCAAAGCTAAAAGTTGGTTTTACAGGAAAATAAATTACAAATTTGTTGTCAAAAACTTAGATAGGAGAAATCAGCCTTACCAAAGGTGTGGACAGTGAGTGAAGGACTGACTGCACAGCCAGGAGAACAAAGTTGGGATTGGTAGTGCCTGCTGTGTAGTCCTGAAAATCAGGCTGATGGGAAAGCTGCTTTCTGATCAGAGCTGCTCTCTTATCATTAAATGGAGTACATAAATGTAAGCAAGCAAGCATTAAGATTTTGAACATAAAGAACAAGAGATTGAAACAGTGGGAACAGGTACAGCAAGTGGCAGAAAGCCCAGCACTTATGCCAGGAGACTGTTCCATAATCAAGTCTCTGAGCTCACTTGCTTAGAACAACATGGGTGGCTCCACCACCTTCTACCAAGCAGCTGGATTTGACTGCCAGCCAGTTTCTTAAAAGGATTCAAATGAGCTCCTGCTGCAGATTCTAACTGACAGAGGTCTGTGCTTTCAGCAGCACAATTATCCATATGGAAGGGGCCAAGGCAGCAGCAAGGGGCAGTTTTGGGGAAAAAACACACTGCGAGAATTACATTCCCCATTCACCTGGTCACATGCTCACCAGTGGCTCTGGTGAAAGGGTGGGTTGCTGGTTTTAATTCAGTAGTGGATTGTAAGAGAGACCAGTAAGAGGACATGACTCCTTCTGACAGCCCCAAGAAGCCATTCAAGAACTTTGAGATGGGCCAACTCCTCCCTGCCCACAGCGCAAACACCTTCCTGCAGTGGCAAGGGTGATGCTGGTGCAGGAGCACTGGGGCCCAACCTCCATCCTGTGCAGGTTATTTTTAGCTTCTAAAAGAAATTTGCTTTGGCAAAGGTTCTAAAATACCTTTAGATCTGAGATAGAGACTTACTGTAATATTTTAATCCAATTCTAAGAGATCACACCATTAAAGAGGTTTGAGCCAGAAGCCAAGTCATTTTCCAGTATCTTCTTCTTTTGATCCCTTTAAATACAACCAGCTCTTCATGATTATTCACCAAGCTTGGGTGTGTAGTTTGTTTTCATTGTTCCTGAAATGCACTCTTGCCCACCTTAATATCTGCAGTTTATCCAGCAGTAGCACAGAACCAGTGGGTGGAAGCAAAACCTTCTGCAATCCAGGTGTGGGGAGAGTGCTGGACACAAAGAAGACCACTTCCTACCTGCACAGATCATGCAACTGGATACCTGTTCAAGATCTTCTGGCTTAAGAGCCAGCAAGATGTTACCCCTTTGGTGGTTTTCATGCACTGCACTGCAGTTTACCTAGAGAGACACATATCCCTGCAGTGAAACCAGGACTCTCCAGCACAGGAAGTTCAAGTGTAAAGGAACTATGCAGCAAAAAACAGAAGTTATTTGGGTTGGGTTTTTTCAACAAATAAACTTAGCAGTATACATCTCCCCAACTAAATCAGAACAAAAACAGTTAAGCCAGTCTATGTTTTAATGGAAAAGACCAATGCCTTAACTACAAAATATATTTAAATACATAAATAAGTTACTGTAATAAAAAATAACTGTTTGAACTTCTGTCTTGCATAAATACCACATCTGCACTTAAACTCTGATGCTCTCTTCACAGAGCTTTGGTCTGTGTAATATTTCTCACCTGACAACTTAACTACAGCACTACCGTTGTAATTACTTCACCCTACAGTGGAGTAGGGGTCTGAATTAACCACTTGTCATCCATTATGTGCCCACTGCATGGAATCACTGCCTCTGCACAGCTGCTGCTCCTCTCCCTAAGAAGAGGCTGTTCCCACACGCATTATCCTGAACAGTGTGTTGAAGTTGTTGCTTCTTATTGCATCCCGACAAGCACTGATCACTTGTGTTTTTGGTTTGCCAACTGTAAAGAGGAAAAAAAGGGAAAGAAAAGTAAAAAAACCTCAGTTACAGAGTAAGGAACTGGTAAAAATACTTATTTGATCCAGTCTGAAAATTTAGGGGTTTCTTTCAAATACTTTTTAAACACAGGATGAAACACCATGTTAATCCCTTCTTTAAAGAAGAATCGCCTGTAGCTCTGTTTTATGAGAGCTTGTTGGAAGGGAAATGCTATAAACATACAAAAAAGTACCTCCCTCCCCAAAGACCTACAGGACTAATAATGCAGATAAAGCAGTTAAGTTAGTAGTTGCTTTTTTTAAAGCAGATTTATAAACTAAGAACTGAAGTAATTCTAAAAACATTTTAAAAGTAGTAAACTATCAATTTCTGCCTCGTTCAGAAATCTGGAAACTGTCTCAAATTGTTCTTTCTAAAATTCTGAGCCCAGATTATACTGGACACTCACTGTCCACAGAATTGGCCATGACTAAAGAATGAAAGATGACTTCTACTAACTGAGTTTCAGGCCAAGAAGCCTGAAACCTAGGTTTAAATAACCCAGGTGACCTCTGGGACACAATCTTATGTGTCTCACTGGGGTCTGAGACTCCCCATTCCTTTCAAAAACACAGACTTACCACGTAACTGCCCAGCCCTCTGAATTGCCTGATTCACAGCTTTCAGATTATTCAACAGCTCTGTGTGATTGTTGCAACGAATTTTGTATTGATTTATTAAATCTCTGTTCAGGTCATACAGCTCGCTGTACCGTGTCTTCATGTTTTTCCTGGGGAACAATCAGTTCAGTTGTTTGTATCTCTGAGGACAAAAAAGTCATTCTTGGTTTGTCAATATAAAGGTGTAGCAATACATGGTTGTGTTGGCTACCACAGTCACCTGCATGTCTGCCAGCTACAAGACAACAGACTTGTCTAGACATGTTGAGTATACTCATTATTTTACTAAAACAACCTGAACAGTCTATTTTTGCAGTTACTTTATCCAGCAAGACAAAGTGGAGACAGCACTTTCCCCAGTGAAAGTACCACTGCCCTGCAGTAGCTTGGGCCTCTTTACTGCTCTTCAGAGTAAAGCTCAGCATTAGCAGAAAATAGCCAATCAGAGTGAAAACCTGACACCTAAAATTTATTTCTTGGTGTTCTCGAAAGTTCAGTGCTCACTAGTGGCTCTGTAACACACCACAGATAGCTTTCCTGCCTTCTTCCTTTAATACAATTTTTCTAACATTTCTCACCATCTTGAAGCAGACTCACCTCACCTGCTATACACAAAGCCCCTACCCTTACCCTCTTGCCTTCCCCCGACTGGTTTCCCACCTAAAGAACAAGGTTCGGGGAGAGCTCATGGTGAGACCATCAAAGGTACAATTCTACATCAAAAATTGTAACTAGGCAACTCTTGTACCACACCAATGTTTTTCTGTGCTCTTTTCTGCCTGAAAAGCAAAGACTGGCCCTTGTAAACCCCAGACACACAAACCAGGAAGCAATTGCTCACATGTCTCCCAGGAGTCGGGCATCTTCTGCCTGAACCAGCATGCTGCGGATGAGGTTGGAGTGTTCAGCCATGTCAGCAGTGAGCCTCTGATTCACTGCGTGGTGCTCGTCCACCTGTCCACGGCAAACAAGTCATGAGCAAGGGTCCTTGGCATCCTGTCCACACTGGGTTCAAGCTAAACCTCAGTCCAGTGAAATTAACATCCCAACCTAACCAACCAGCATCCCTGACATTGTTCTCTTTCCCCTCACTCCCCACTGCAGGAGCAGTACCTTGAAAGGGTGAGCAGACTGAGAAACACATCTCATATGCTGACTCAAACCCAGAACTGTCTCCCAGACAACATATTTACTTTATCCTAAACAACCAACTGATAGGGACCACAGCCCTGTTCTAAAGAACAAAAATAGGAAGTTGAGGGTGCCTCACAGAATATACAGCAAGCCATTATGGGCTAATTTCCACAACAAAAATAAAGCAGTTTAGAGATCCTCTCAGAAAAAAAACCCAGTGACTGCTTATCTGCCTACTTAGAAATGCCTGAAGCCTCCTCACCTTCACCAAGACTTTCCGCAGCTCCTCAAAGTATGCAGGAAAATCTGCTTCCACCTGCAAATCTTCAATGGCCAGGAAAGAGGCCATTGACTGGATAATGTCACCAGCCAGATCAATATCATCTGTGTTGATGGAAATCTGTCAGAAAGGAAAGAAAGCACTTCAACACTCTTCCATGCCAGAACATCTCCTGAAACTGCCTCTTCCACAGTTACCCATGCTCAAAGCATGTCCTTTTATCAAGAGGGCACAGACAAACTCTACAGCTTTCAGTAGACAAGAAGACACTGATTTCAAAGGGGCTTTTATTCAGGTTTGGGATAGAGAGAGTATCTGTGCACAAAGGACCAGTGCAGAAGTTGCAGACAGCCTTTGTGCCTCACATTACAGCTCCCTGAAACCATTCTGTGAGGAAATATTTTCTCTCCTTCCTACAGATCCACAAACCAAGCAGTTTACTTCGCTAACAGGCCCTGGAATTTTGCCCACCAACAGTAGACAGACAGAGAAGTTTCCAAAAGCATAAGTAGTTTCTCTGCCTGTGCAGTTATCCTTCACTTTTACTGCCTCCTCTTGGCAGCATGAGTATACTGGTTTTACTTGGGTATCATTAAAGGGCTGTTCCCCTTGTCCATGGAGGTACTCACCTCTCCACCAGCCTTGATTTTGATACAGAGCTGACCTGCATTACGAAGGGAAGTGAAGCAAACCTGAAAGGGAGTAGTCTGAAACACTGCATCTTCTGGCAGCAAGAAGGTCTGATTCAGCCACATAACGATCTTGCAAAAATAAAATTAAGAGCATCAGCCATCCCTTGTGAGGAAAACCTGGGAACCACACAATGTCCCTACACAGTGTGCACCAGAACACTCTGTTCAGGGTACCCCAGAAACTCCATTTACTAAATTTCATCCCATAACCCCATGTCATGAACTTGTTAGAATGAGGACAGTTCAATCCTTTCACCAAAGCTGAATACTCCTAAAAAAAATCAAATCCAACAATCAGAGACTGCTATGAAACTGAGCCACTACCTGAGCACTGGGCTGCCTTTCTCCTTTCCTCTGCTCATTTACAAAATCCAACACTCACTTCATGTCTCCTGCTATCAGCAGGCACACAGCAAACAAGATAGTATCTGAAACACCTGATCTCAGGCCTTTAGCTCCTGCAGGAATTCCTGATGCTTGGAAAGTCTCAAATGAGTCATCTTTTAGAGACAGAAAAAAGCAGGGCTGACTCTGAATACACAAACTCTAAAGGCCAGCAGTGCAGTTTACTGCATAATTTTTCCTTTGCTATTGGAAATCTCAGGCCTATTGCAAACCCTCCACCTATGCAAGGACTTGAAACCAGGAAGAGGAGCAGAAACTCACCCTTTGTGGCCTCTCATTCGTGGTGTAGTTAACAAAGCTCAGAGGCTCTGTGGCCGAGTCTGGGCTGCTCAGGGCATACATGGAAAAGCGGGGAAGCTGTCTTGTCAACTCAAATACATGGAACTGTGTGCTGGAAGCAATCCAATGGAAAAACAGAGTTAATAACATAGCAGGGATTCACCTATAGCAATGGTTCCTGGTTCTTTTTTAGCTGGGGACTGACATCCACAGTTTCCAGTTACACTTACTGCTTCCCCAGAAGAAACACTGAAACTTGGAAATTCCAGGCTAATCACATCATGAGGTTGTATGATTCCTCCCCATTGCTGTCATTTTCAATAATTCTTCCACTGAAGTATACTTTCTAGGCTAATACATTTACAATTTTACTACACGATTGGGTATTTTCTTTACAAGTTCAATGAAGTCTTAGTAAAAGTAATAATAAAGGCAAATAGAGAAAACAGAAAGGGAATTCAGACCCATACAATCTTTCTGAAGTGGGTGGTTAGCTCTCAAAATATACCTCCCTGTTCAGGGAAAGGATGCTGCCTCCTCAGGCACCAACAGCTCTGGCAGATGTGAGCAGGAAGAATTTGTTTTTAAGGCTATATGAAGAGACATTTTATTTTCTATGGAGAGATATTTCTATGGGAGATTGGAAAAATGTTGTCTTGAAATCAAGCATGTGTTACTTTCTATTTCCCTGAAGCTAAATGAGTTCAGGGTTACTTTATAGCTTGAGAGACACAGCTGTGTCTCCAGGTTTGCCCAAGTACTCCATCCAGAGCAGCCGCCATCCAGGGCCCAGCCCGTTAGGGATGACAGGATAGAGTCTCTGCATCTCTTGATTCCCTCCACACACCCACAGTAAGGCATCTCTTGGACAAATGTGCATTCCTTCCCTAAAGGCAGAACCAGAACACAACAGATCACAGTGATTCCAAAGCATTTAGACTTTGGAAAAGAACTGAGTGCCACTGGTGCATCAATGTTTTCAAGAAAGCATCCCAGCTCTCCTTTCAGTAGCGCAGAGAAGTGGGGCACTCGGGAATTAACGGTGCACTTCCCATGGGAAAAGCATGAAACCACATTATTGCTGTTTCCTGGTCCCACAGTTGTGGAGACCAGCAGAGATCACACCACAAAACTCACCTGTTTTGGTAACCCACAAAGGCTTTGACGTGCAAATCCACAGGGACATCTTTGGGTGGAGTAAGGGGAACACGAACACAGCCTGAGAGATTCTGGAGACTGGGGTGGACCACATGGCTCTCTCCTTCAAATATGCCCTCAGCAAAGATCAGCACAGCACGGATGATTGTGTCTTAAGCAACAGGAAGAGAAAGCAGTTCCTAAATTAAAAGCTGTCCTCTGGCAACAAACCACCACTGCCTTCAGAATTAAGCATGGTCAACTCTTTACACCCCTCCTCTGAACTGTTAAAATATCCCAGGTGATCAGGACTAGCACATCTGGACTTGACTGCATTCTCAGCGTGCCTGGTGCAAGGTGAATTTGCTGTCCTGGAGTAGTTCCAGTTTTGCATGTAAAGCCAGCTGAGATCCAGCTGCATTCATGCAACACCCTTCCTAATGCAGCTGTGGGTTTATGTTTATAGTCAACACAAGAAGTGCTGCAGGGATCTCCAAGGCTGGTTTCAACCAAGTTAAATGTTAATTGCCTCGGAAAATAACACATAATAAGAAACAAATTCCACCAAACTCCTCTCCCCTAAGACCCATCCAAGGAACTCAGCTTGATTCAAAACTCTGTGAAAGCAAAGAAGCCACAAAAGGGACATTACAGACAATAAAGGGGAGACATTCAAATCACCAGCTAAAAATAACTAAAACTTTACATGATTTTACATGAAGTGAGAATCAATGGTTGCAGGTTACCACTCACCATTTGTGGTGGAAATATACAGTTCCACATGGGCAGACTGGCTGTCAGAGCCCAGATTAACTGAGAGAGCTGTCTGGAGTTGGGTGTTTGCTGGAATCACACCTCTCTGCCCATCAGCTTTCTTCAACTGACTGTTCAATTCAGCCTGTTACAAAACACATACCCTTCAGTATCAGAATTTCAAGATTTTCATTCAAAAAACCTCAAAAGCATATGCACAAGTCAGTTATCTTTTCTTTCAGAAGAAGGCTGCATTACAGCAACTCCCAGACACTTCCAAATAGCTATGAGTGATGGTTGGATTAGGCATGGAACTGTGGACACTTGGACTACAATGTGTTTGAGTGCTTTACCATGGACAGACCTCAGCTCTGTATGCAAACCTTTACCCAAAAGACACTTAACATACATCAGTTTTAAACACAAGCTTACAGAATTCCAAGCTTCTGCCATGGTGGTTGTTTGCTGTTCAAATATCAGTTTGCTCTTTCCTCAGACTAATTTTTAAAACATTCACCATCAAGCCACAAGTGTGATTCCTATATCCTGGCAGTGCTCCCAGCCCTCACCCAGTGACCTGATCCTCTCACAAAATCCCCTCTGACTCCCAAGCTGGCTTATGCACTGAAAATTACAATTTGCAGTCATAAGCCAAAGCACAAGGCTGAAGGGAATCCAGCTCCAAATACAACCACTCTGGCAAGAGGAAGGAGCAAAGAAAGCATTATTAAAATACAAAAAGCAAGTTCTGAACTTGCACAAGGAGCAAGCCAAATGCAGAGGCAGGAACCCCAGCAGACAATCTCACTGCATCCTGACAAGCTACAACTCTGACTTGTCTGGACTGCCCCACAACTGCTTCCCAGACTACTCCAGATTTATACCAACAGGAAGGTGTGTTTTGGCCCTACACATGATTCAAGCAGTACCTTTGCATTTTCCTCGTAATTTTTCAATTCCAGCAGCAGATTTTGTTTCTTCTGACTAAGTTCTCGGATAAGATCCTGCTCAGCACTTGTATCCATTAGGTTCCCTTTCATGTCCTCACCTCCTGGCAGATAGCCTCGGACTGCACAGAAACAAAACATAGCCCATTTCAGCAAAGACTTCAACAGCCTTCCCAGAACTTCTGTTTCTCCCTTGTACCACCTCTGCAGCAGACAGCAGCTCTGGTCTTCAGCTAGTACTATTCAGCTGAAAACCTGAGCATTGGTTTAGACCCACAGAGGCTCTCACTTTTTGGTGACTGGTACAAGAGAAGTGCACATCAAAAAAAAAAAAAAAAAGGTGAATTTCCAACCTGTCTTTAAGGTACACTCACCTGACCAGACAAATGCAGCACTCAGTCTTTTTGCAAGAGGATTCCCACTGCAATCATTCTTTCAGGTGCTTAGGCAAGTTTACAATTATGCAAAATTAATAAAATGTGTACCTGGATTTCTAGAGCTGGTCAGAGGAGTTATTGCTGTCTGGAAGTGACTGTAAGTCACTGTTAATCAGCCAGTAAACAAGATTTACCCACATTAGTTTTTCCCCAAATCAAGAGATACTTCACTTTAAGGGGTAAGATTTGTTTCCCAGTAGCCCAGTGGACCACAGAGTTATGGAAATACCTCTCTCTGTGGAGACAGAGGACCTGAACAGGTGATGAGACTTTCATTTTGCTCTAAGGCTGTGTGCTCTGATTGCAGCTGACAATGAAAGGCAGGGACAAAAATCTTTTACTTGGAAGGAACATGCTGCCTGATTGCAAATGACTGCTGCCCTGTAAAAAGTTACATGGAACTTGAAATAATTCAGCTTGCACACTGTCCTCTGATGAAAGGACCCACTTTATTATTTCTGTGTGAATCATTCATTTAAAATGAGAGCAAGACAAAAACCACTGTAACACAGAACACCTCATGTGAAAGGATGCTGGTCCCAAATAGAACTCTAATAACACTGTCTATATAACCCTGGCCACACTAATTACGAAGGCCTAAAGGGATCCCCATTGTGCCAAGGCTTGTTTACAATGGACCCATCAGAAAAGGAAGATCATGTTCAGTGATACCAACCTACACAACTCTGCTAGGACAAAGTTCTCCAGAACTGCTTACAATGCTCTCCTTCTGTAAGCTTGGGAAAAAGGTTTATAAGCTGAAGCCCAAGTGCAGCAAATCCCCACAGCCTGTGATTAAGACAGACAGCAAAACACTCTGCTATTTAACAAGGACAGGCTTTTGTTTCAAATGGGTTGTGCCAGACCTGCTTGTCTCAGGCCACTGACGCCAAGGAGTCGGATAATCACACCAGTGTCTTTCCTGAAGCCATCCCTGTAAATTCATACTGAGCTTATTGAAATAATCTGTGATCGTATTTGTTTCCACTCACAATAACCAGGTCTGACTTCTTGAATGCATGGTGGATAAATCCACCACCTCTCCAGTCTCAGGATAGAATTTTCCAGGAAACAAAGCACGGTTAACATCTAAAATTTCTCATATAAAAACTCTTCTGCAGAAGAAAACCAAAACACACATACCCTTAGTTCTTTAAACACCTTTACCTACTGTAAAGCGGCCAAAGAACTAAAACATAGAGAAAAAAGATTTCCTACACATTCATCTATTATAATGTAGCCTGAAGAACCAGAGTCTGTACTGAATATCATTATCTTTGCATTTGGATGGGGTTTCTTCCATTAGACAAATGAATTTTGATGTTTTCTTGGATCATAATGAAACACATGCTGACTCTCACAGAGAAGGCAATATTCAAAATCCTGTTTGCAGATAGCATAACTCAAAATTCCCTTAACTGCACATAAAGCAAAGGAAATTTGGCACACAAAAGGTTGGAACCAAAACAATGTTTAGCTAATCTGAGATGATGTGATGTGCCTGATATCACTGTGTATCACATTAATATCCTGAACAATGCTTTTACCTTCACCATCAATTGAGCAGCAGATTAACTGGGTGCTGCCATCCATTCTGTAATCCCCCTCCACCAGCCCTGCAATTGAGGAAGCAAAGTTGTCCTTAAAGATGACCTCCCCAGTCCGGTCACTGCGTGCATCAACCTGGAACAACAAAAAGTTCCAAGCCTCAGCATAAAGAGAAAAAATAACTACCAAGAAATGACCTTTAGGCAGGCTCTAGAAGGACCTAGAAGGAACTTCTCTCCAGAGATGCTTCTCTAAGTTACAAAAAACCAAAAAAGGAAGGAAATAAAAGGGACTGCAAGTCTGCACTGGAAATATTATGCACATATAATGCAGCAATGATGGGACTAAACCTGAAATAACCTTAATGCAGTATTTACAACATCTCCTCTTAGCTGCAGCCCTTGCGTGGTGAATTATTTTTATACACAAATACCACAACCTTCAATTATCTTTCACTGGATAAGAAGGGTGAGGTGGGCTCAGTTCCATGCACTGTGTATTTTCCAAAGCACAGGTCACAGCATTACTCTTTCTAGGAGCTCAGGACCGTTTCAGACCAACAAGCTGGGTAGAGACTGCCAGTGGAAAATAACAGAAGCAAAGCAAGCAGAGGTTCTCTCTTCAACAATGTTACACATCTAATTCAATGTCAGTTACAACATATTTGGGCTCCAGACTGCCAGCTTGATATGAAGTTATTAAAGTGCCGCAGGCTAATGAGAGTAATAAGAGGTGTGAAGAAAAAAGCACAGCTTTACAGAAAAACCTGGCAAGCTGCATCCAGGAAAGATGTGGCAGTTAAAACAGTCATTTCTGGCAAAGGGGAATACCAAGGAACAGGTTAAAAGACTAAGTCTGAGCTGTATAGAATGTCTTTATATAAAATGAAATAATGATTGATTAATCCTGCCACAGTCAAGACTGATGCTGCTCTCCTGTTACATAACTGCTTTGTCTTCCCTGTAGTTTGGGAACATTCAGAACACACTGCAGAGGATTATTAGCGTGTCCTCAAGACACAACTGAATAGAGACACTCAAGAACTCTAGGATGTGGCATATAATCTCTGCTGTCATACAACTTGCCACACCTTTGCAATTGACTCTGAGCTATGCAGGGGAAGCAGCTTTTCTGTGATCTTGCACTTGGCACAGGACTCAGCAGCCAAACTAGGTTTATTGCAGTGCTCAGGTTTCTAAGTCTTTTTCATTTTTTGGTTGCTGTTCTTCAGATAACTTAACAGCCTTGTTCAAATACAGCCCTAATACCAACAGCTTCTCATTTTCCCCCTGTACAAACTCACCTTCCCATTAGACCAGCCAGTGATCAACTCACACACTCCATCAGAGTTCAGGTCAAATGCATGTATGCTCATTGCTTGGTTTTTTGACTGAGGACAGAAAAGAAAGAACAAATTAAGCTTGTGTGTTTTCTAAATTGCACATGCAAAACACTGGACTAGGAGGCTACAGAGAGCACAGAAAGGAA
This sequence comes from Notiomystis cincta, assembly GCA_013398075.1. Taxonomy (NCBI): domain Eukaryota; kingdom Metazoa; phylum Chordata; class Aves; order Passeriformes; family Notiomystidae; genus Notiomystis; species Notiomystis cincta. The sequence goes on along the minus strand of VZRX01000628.1, from coordinate 7,811 downwards.
TAAAACTATGTCTCTTAACACGAAGTTCGAGCATTACTATTTCCAAAGTCACACACACTTGACATCTTAGCCCTTGCACTACTAATCTAGCACACTGCTTTCAAAGGACCTTATCATTCCTTTAAATACATTTACATCCAAGCAGATGATTAGAACTCAAAAAAAGTGCAAAAAACCAAATCCTCTAGGAAAAAAAGTATCAGGGCTACAGCACTGTCATAAAATGAGACTACTGAGGACAACCATGAGCCTCTTCCTGCCACTTCTTGAGGAATCCTCTTAATACTATTAAATATACTATTCTGTGTTATATTAAGAATATTAAAACGAGCACCAGGAAAGGATCTTGCCAAATTGATTTGTTGGAGCAGGAAATTGCGACTGATGAGAAAAATTAACCTTTAACATAGACAATGCAAGATTTCAGTTTCTGAGAAACAGTTTATTGATTCAACCAGAGGATTTCTAAAATGAACTTGAATGTCTCTTGTTAAGCTGAAGAATCCCTAGTTGCATGGCTGTATCCCTGCTGTTTAAACCACCACCAACAGCCAAAAAGTACTGCAGGAACTGACCTGGTATTTTATATGAACCTATAAAAACAGGTAGATTTTGTAACAACAAAAGTACACTAAGTTCTCTGCTCAGCAAAGTTCACCTCAGGGTAACATCAGAATGACCTGAAATTAGATACCAAGTCTCCTGGCAGCCTTCAAGCTTGCAGTGATGACTGTCCAGCAGTGGACTAACCTTAATCCTCCAGTAGCGCGCTGTCTTGTTGTAAACGCCGACAGTGCCGTTAGCAAGAGCGTAGCCAAAGCGACTGCCATACATGGGGCTAAGGGCAGTGATTGTCTGGTGGGGAAAGCAGGGAGAGAGAGAAGGCAGGAGTGAAAACTCATGCAGCTTCAAGTCACAGGGAACAGGCTACAGAGCTATCATATGAATCCTACAGTTCTTAAATGGTAAGTCTGTTGTAGGAAGCATTGAATACTGAAGTAACTACTTCTAAGAATCAGTCTGAAATCACTGAAAGCCTTGTAGGATTTCCTCACACAAGCTGTATTGCCAGTGTTAGGACACACTTCAGCAAGGATTGCAGAACTGCCCTCAAACTGTGTAGTTTGACCAATTATTTCCTACCACAGGCAGGAAAACAACTGCTCATAGGATTCCTGTGGTCATCAGTGCTAACACACTATCATTGAGAAACTGCACACAACATTCCTCAAGCTTAAGGAGCTGTTGATGCCAAAGGTTCAACTTGCCTGGTTAGGAAAGCCCCAGAGATGTCATTGGTAAAAAATGTTTGCCCAGTACTAGTAAGATAAAAATTAAAAACTCCCACAGTTGGACTTCTTTGGAACACAAGTGGAACATCAGGCTAGGTGTCCTACCTGAATAAGCTCCAAGGAAAGACCTGAGAGTCATAACTTGGCCTGTTTCTCACTCCTTTTAAGACCCATTCTTCATTGAGCTAAGGTTCTCAGGGCTTGGAAATGCAGGTTTTTCCACGCACTGAGACTAGAGATTTTAATGTCAGGAGGAACACTTGCAATCATCTGTCTGGTCTCCAGTGCTACAATGTAGCACAACAGACTTCCTTCAATTAAATTCTTCCCCAACTTCTTATTTAAACTCATCTGACTATGCTCCTTTGGATGTTTTTAGCACAAAACTGTGTTTCCAAACCCTTTATCCTTTCCTCTCACAATCTTCTGCAGTCTTCCCTAAGTATCAAACTAAATTACCAGCACCCAGTAAGGACAGAAGACTACAGAAACAGTCAGAAACTCAAAAGGTAACAATACACTCTAAATTAATTGTCCATTCATAAGAATCACAATAGTCTACAGCTTCACCAGAGTAAGTGATTAAACAGAAAAAATGAAAACTATCCAAGACTTCCAAATGAAACATAATGTACAAAGACATTGTTCCCTGAATTTACCTCCCTTAAAAAAAGGTTTAGGTTCAGCTGTGTCCTTTTATATTAGAACAGTAGAATTGTAACAGGCCTCCTATGACTGCAGGTGTGAATTTAAAACAATTCTACTGAGGATTTGGAAATAAATCACACTTGAGAGTGACAGACCTTTAGCAAGCCTTTAACTAGAAATATCTAATGACTAGATTGGCCACTGCACAAACAGCAGGACACATTACAGGCCCAGTTCTAATTGTAGTGATAGCAACAACCTCCTTTTCCAGAACAGTGCCTGGATTTGCCATTTATAGCTCTTCATAAGTGGTTTATTAACTAAGCCTTTTAGTCTCATTTTGGGCAGCAGGGAGACCTCAGACCTTTAAGGACAAAGGTCTGTGGCCTTACTCTACCCTGGGTCCAGAATGGCTGTGAGAAGACTGAGAACACCTCTAAATGCAGTGGTAAGGATATTTTACTCCCTTCCTAGATAGCAGAAGCAGTGGGGATCTTCTCTCTGTTCTTAAGCTAAACAACTCCTACACCATTTATTTATCCCTCTGTAAACCTGTCTGCCCCATACCTTACTTAGTCGCCACAGCTCTTTTTATACAGCCAGTGTGTATGTTCAATTACAATATAAACTTCCAGTCTGGTCTGGGCACCCTCTTCTACCCTGCCATGCACTGTCTGGATACACACACAGGGACAAGTTACATCATCTTGATTGCATCAAAAACATTTGAGGAAAACTGTAGAAGACATCTTTTTACTCAGAGGACACTAAGAGCTTCAATCACAAACCAGCAACCTTAATCAGCCTTGCACAGGGTCCTGATTGTCAGCCAAGAGTAGTCACTTTTCTCAACGGGGTGAAAGGTTTGTAAATAAACAAGCAAAATGCCCCTGCATAATGAAAGACATTATTAAACTCAAACTTTTGCAGTTCTAGCAGAATAGATACCATGCCAAATAGTTAAGTAACTACTTAACTACACAATAAATCTGAACCAGAGAAGCTTTAGAGCACACAACACTTTCAGCTCTGTCAGCAACTATAATAAACCTTAGCCAGAAATAATTTACCTCTGTCTCTGACATTTCTGCCACAATCTCATCTTCTTTAAACACGCGAATGTCAAAATCCTCAGAGCCAACAAGAAGCTGAAAATAAAATAGTGTTCCTTAAAAATAATTATTCAAGCTAGGAAGCAAGCACCAGGATCCAGAGGACAAATTAATATTTCAAGTCCAGCAATGAAGAGGTTTTAACAGATCTGTGAAATGTTGCCAGTGTTGCACGGAAGATCTCCCATTAAAAAAACAAAACAAAACAAACATATACAAAGAAACCCTAAGACAAACAAACCCCAATGAATCCAGATATCAACCATCTCCTCCAACCTAGATGGTGGCTGCCATACTGCAAAGTAGAAGTAAAATGGGCTTTCTCTTGATGTAAATTATTATACCAATAGGCATTGAGTCTTCTGCCTCCTCATTCCTTAATGTTTCCTACATTTTAGTTCTTTTCCTGTTTCCTAGTTCACCAGGTAGAAGGAATTAACTGAAAAGGAACCCAGTGGAAAAGCTCTTACTGAAGATGGTGACAATTGTCAGGGTCTCTTTTGCAAACTGAGAAACCAAGGAGCAGATCTGCTCAGTGCCTTGTCCATAAAGTCATCCATCAAATCAATGACAAACAGAATTATAAGTCAAAGTCTAAAACCCGGTAGTTCTTTTCCCCACTTGAACCCTTTCATCTTCACTTGGTAAAAGAGATACAAATCCATAACAAAGTTGGATTTTTAAAAAGATTAAAGGCTATTTTTCTTCCCAAGTAAAGATGCTTCAGATTATGTCATCCTAAATCACACCAAGCTAAGTTTACTGCAGCTATTGAAATAATTTACAACAATTACCATATTTAAGAATCACAGATTTCTTGATCAAGTTGCAACCACCAGCAAAAGGCAACCAGATAAAAGCACAAAATGCTGAAACAATTACTGGTGATGCTGTATTTTCCAGGGGTGCCTAGATTTTTTTTTTGTTAGTTTGATTCACCACATCCACCATAGTGACTTTCATTCCACTGGACAGAAATTTGAAAGAGCAAGTCAAAGTTCTGCCCCACAAGCCTCTTGCAAGATGGCAGAAAGCAACCTTGATCAATCTGAAAATCCTGAGGAAGGCAGTAACAAGTTAGTTCTGTTAGCTACTCAAAGGATATTCATGCAGTTTTAAAATCAGTCAATTTTAAATGTAAACATGTTTTTACTGGGGCAGAAAGAACAGAAATGAAGCTAGCACAGTCATTTACCAGGTAAGACACAAAGAGATAATTTAGGAAGCTGCTTCTGTGCATTTTCTCAGAACTTCAGTTTTAAACCAGAGGCAGTTTCACAAAAGCCACAAATAAATAAGTAAAAACCCTTTAAAAATCACCCAGATAATTAAGATCAAAAAGAACCCTAAAAAAATCTCAGTAAATGCATGTTGGGGTAACTGGTCCAACAAGTTAGTTGGATGTTGCATCCAGCTCTACTCAGCTCAAAGTAGCACCAGATTACACCAACTGCCAAGATGAACCTTTATCAAGCAGAAAAATATAGCAAAACCCACTTAAAAGCACCAGTGCAAACCATTTACAGTTAGTGCCATGGAACACTTTTCTGGCTTCTGAATCGTTACACAGTCTCCACTTTCTATAAACACCTCTCAGCACATTAAAAAGATACAAAGAGGAGCTGTGCAGAAATTGATTTGAAAACTTGAAATCATTTCACTTCCTGAAGATCCCAATCAAGAAGCATCTGTATCAGTTTAGTGCTTATAAAAAACACATGAAAACTGTTGAGGCCCTTTACACATCACTATTACCTAGTCCAAACGAGGATTTTTCAGAAACTAAACAAAGAAGCTCAAGTAATTATGTTTAAAGTTTTAAGACAGATGACAAAAGTAAGTATTTTTAGCATAATGATTTAACTTCATATTGATTTGCATCTGATGTATACTAGGAAGCCATCACTTTTCTTAAAGATTCATGTTTAGAAGCACAATTGTTCATTTGGGATGAAGGAACATTTCCAAAAGAGAATGCCATACAAATTCATCATTTCACCCATCTCTTGCAGCCTGCCTGAACAGAATGGCAGCTGTTTCCTATTGTTTGGAATTCAAAAAGCAAAGAGTATTTCATTTCCCCATGTCACTGTAAGGAAAACAGAAGGGCTGGATGTGAAGACAGACTTCTCGATTTTACCAAGTGTAAGTGAAAGCTTTTCAAAAGAATAGCTTTTTAAAAGTTGCAAGTAGTTTCTCTGGAATTTAAGAGTTTATGACTATATTCAAGAAATACCACTGAAATAGATGCCTTGCCAACTGATGATCACAGACATTTCATTGTGTTGCTCCTGGCATAAAGAAAAATGAGAAACTTTGACTGATAATGTCAGTCAGTTGTATTTGATAACCCAAATTCTTTTATTATCACTTCACTACAAGAACAGCTGACTTCATGTGTAAATGGTTACAAACCTCAGTTTTCCCATCACCATCAAAGTCACACAGTGCTAATGAACGAACGTTGTCTCCAGTAACCTGCCAAGAGGAGAGTACTCAGTCAAAAATAATTCAGAAGCTGAATCATTTTTCTTATCTCAACTGCAACAGAACAACTGACACAGTCAGTGTTCAAGCAACATCTGAGTCCACTGAATACATGGCCAAAATACAGTTTAAGGCCTGAGATAAATTAAGAACAATCGACAACTAAATAAATACTTACCATATTAAAAAAAAAATCAAGATTAATTAGTGCTATTGAAACAATCTTCTAATAATCAAAACTATTATGCATGGCCTTACCGTCCAAAACTGGTCATTTCCTTCATGATCAAAGCCCTGCAGGGCACAGTTTCCACCAATAATAGCAAGTGGAGGTAAAATATCTCCCAGCTTTCCAAGAACTATTGCATTGGCTCCATCTGAAACCTAGAGAGAAGCATTAAAGGAAAAAGAAACAGCAGATAATAATACATTAGGTACCCAAATCAAGAAGAAACCTTCCAACATTATCACTGTCAGTTTAGCTGAGCTCTGAATGCTTATTATTTTTTCTTAATTTGGTCTTGCTAGGTGATGTGACCTAGGAATGCAATGTGTATCTGCATGTCTGAGAGTAAATTCTCATGTATTAATTTTGAAATACTGCAGATATTCTAGAGACAAAACGTTCTGAATACAGCAGTAGGAAAAATGCATAGCACAGACACATAATTAATTGACAAAGTATTGTATAAACTGTAACCTTTACAATTCAAAGAAACAGAAAATGATGGGGATACTAAAAAAAGCAGTTAAATCAACTTGCCTCTCTGTAAAACAAATCTGAGTTGTTATACACATCATAAGCCAATAAATTAGTCTGTGTTCCAACCAGAAGACAATCATAGCCCAGCTGAGGGTTCAGCACTCCCGAAGTCAGACAAGTGATCCCTTGATTAATGTTCAGCAGAGAAATGTCTGAATCTTGGTTACTTTGCACCATTCGGTTTGCATTTGTTCTCTGTCCTCGGGCATGAGGATTGTGAATAAAAACCTGTAGAAACAAAGATATAAATATTAACACAACACATGTATCTGTTTGTATACAAACAGTAAAGACCATTGTTTGGATAATAACTGCGATGGGGAAGAAGGCATTCACTCAACCTAAATGAGGACAAAAGACTGGGGGTTTTACTGACAATAGTATTTCTCACAGTTATTCTTTAAACTATACTAGAAAAAGGGAAACGGTGGGAAAAACAGTGCTCTGGCCAGTGGAGTTACAACAGCATTGTTTTGTTTGTTTCTGAAAATGACAACTGACAAATCTTCAGTAAGGCAAAAAGAGGAAACCAAAGGGAGCAACAACAAACTAAACAAATTATCTCCAGCTAGTAGCTGTGTTTGCAAAACACCCCAAACATTTAGAACAATATATCTGCAACCTCCATCTGTAGGTGAACATGGTTAATTTAAAAAGGAAGAAGGAGAAGTACGGTTTTACTCTCACTGATCAATGCCCAGTCACTGTAATTGTTTGGAGCCAAGTCAGAGGACCACAGGCCCAACAGTTTGCTTTGTGGCTGTGCAGTCTGTCCCTTGGACAAATCCTTGCTCTATGGCATTCCTAAAGCTGCCAAAATAAAATTAATAATGCTGGGAAACATCACAGATGAACCCTGTTTGTATTTACAGCCTAAGTGCCTCCGTGGGTTTATGCTTCAACCTATACTTTGTTTATTAGTCAGGTTGTACTTAACCCTGTTTCGTTTATGTTTCTAACTCAAACAGAGCACCCAGGATGCTCTCTGTTCCCATCTGTTTGTGCATCACCCACAGAAACCTCAGCCCCGCTATCAGCACGGAGCTTGGTTTGTAACAGTGCCAAGGCTCGCTGCTCTGAGAACTGCATGATAAAAGCCAAGGCTTCAGAAAATCCCGTTGTCTGCTAGAAAACGTGAAAGTTTCCTTGGCGACTTGGGTTTGCAAAGTGATTCAGGCTGGAAGAAGCCACAGAAGTCACCAATCCAACTTCCTGCTCCAACTGGGTCCTCCAGAGCGTGTTACTCCAGATTGTGTCCAGACACTTCTGAACACCCCCAGGGCTGGAGACTCCTCAGCCTCTCTGGGCACTTCTGCCACTGCTCAGCTTCGTCGCCTGCTGTGAATGTTTGCGAGCTCCCCGCTGCCGCTGAGCGAGGCTTCGAGCGCCGTGTCCCCGTGCCCGCACCCCCGCTCGGGCCCCTCGGCCGCGGGCCTGCGGAGGGCACAAAGCCCCCAGGGCCCGGCTCGGCTCAGCCCTGGCGCAGGGGAGCTGGCGGGGGTTAGCGCG
>VZRX01000627.1:31643-58645 GCA_013398075.1 Notiomystis cincta | reverse complement strand
CCTTGATCCAATTAACGGGAGCGGGCTCTGCCCAGGCAGGTGGGGTCGGGGGAGGGTGCCGGCAGGGCAGTGCCCGCTCCCTTCCTCGTTCTCCTCCGTCCACATTGGGAAGGGCCTGGAGCCGTGGGTTAAGGAGGGGACTGAGGGAAGTTTCCCTGGCCGGGATCCCCCTCGAGGCGGGCGCCAGGGGCGGGAAGGAGGCAGCCCTGTGAGGAGTTGCCCGCTCGACCGAGCCGTGAGTTCGGCTCCTGTCCGTGAGTTCGTCCATCTGTGTGCTGTACCGGCCAGCTAAGCTGCAGGGCCCGGAGCCGCCCCGGTCTGTTGGAGCACGAGATTCCCCAAGGCCGGCTCCCAGGTGGAGTGCTGTGGTCTCGCCTGTGAGCGTGGCATGGGTCACTCCCTGGGCTTAGAGGGTGGCATCATCTCAGTTCTCCTTGGCCTTTCAGCCCGATCCTGCTAACTGTTTTCAGTCACTCTTCCATTCCTCTGAAAACCTCTGTCTGAATAATTCGGACGTCATCTTTAAGTCCTTGGGGCCTTTGGGATGACACCAGCTGTTTTCTAAATGCCAGGGAGTTTGTCTGCGTTTCCTTTTGTAACGCCAGGGCCCGAGTGCAATTTCCCCTGGGGCAGGGCTTGTACAGGGAGCACTAGGAGACCTTGCCGACCCGCCTCCTCTTGACTGCTTCCAAGGGACTTGGGACACAGTTCCAAGGACCAGCTGTGGGTTTGCAGTGATATTTATTCAATTGGTGGAAAAAGGAAAGACTGAGAGCCTTGCAGAAGGAAGAGAGGAAAGAACATGCCATAAATCTTCCACTTCTCTGGAGTGGTACTTGGGTGTTTTGCCTTTCTTTACAAGTGCCCTAGATTTCATAAGAGCCAGAAAAATAACTGTGCTGATGCCCTTCACATACAGCGAAATGCTGTGTTAGAAAGTGGACATTAGAAACCATTCCACGTAATTTCTTTTGAATCCTCTGTTCACTTTTACCAGCATGGGGTCCCTGGAAGGTGGACACTCATGACAGGTCAATGGCCATGGTGTCACCATAAGCATCCTTTAAAAAAGTGAGGAAATATGCTTATCTTGTCCTTGTTGAGAGTATAAGCAACAACTTTGTCTTTTACTAAAGCAAAACTGAACCCAACTCTTTGGCGAGAGTACTAAATAGCACGGCTCTTGCAATCCCTTCCTCCAAGGCTGGAATGGCTTGGGGAAGATGGGGTTCTGGGGAAACCAGGTCATAATGACAGTGATCTTTTGGTTCATTTTCCTGGTATGGGCAGCTTAGCAATGGTCGTGGGACAGAAGGTCAGATAGCATGATATTAACTCCTTCATCTCTAGGGTTTTATATTTTGTCTTACTTTTTCATGGAACGTAGGCTCGTTTTCACATGCATGGCAAACTCCAGTGCTCTAATGGTATATACATCAGTAGTGAGAATAAAGTAGCCAAAAATATTCATGCTTTGGATAAAGATCCTGGCAACAAGGAGGCAGACCACCTAATAGTATTACCAATACCATGATCTTAGTTACAATATAGCTTTACTGGACCCAGTGACAAGACAATTTGATTCTGTGGGAGAGAACCATGTCCCATAACTGAGGCAGAGCCTCAACGTAATTGTTGACAAAAGGCATCATAAAAATAAGCCTAATATCCTGGCCATGCAGAATTATACTCCTCTGTTGCATACTGCAGTTCAAAGAGTGTGAGACTGTAAACACATGAAAGAGTATTTTCTCAAATTAATCTTTCTCTGGCTTGCTCAGAGTACCATCCAGACAATGAGTTGTGGTACATCAGGCCAGTGCATTTTTTCTGTGCAAGAACTGTCTGCTGTTCTTACCCTTAGTGGATAATAATTACAAAAATATCTGGTGATTCTCTAGAGAGAAAGCAAACTTGGTGTTAGTCACTGACACAAACACTGTATTTAGCATGTGGCCTCATCTTGAGTGCTGTGTGCAGTTCTGGGACTCACAGTTTAAGAATGATGTTGAAGTCCTCAACTTTGTCCAGAGTTTGGCTTGTCTAGGTTGGAGAAAAGCAGGTGAGGGGTGACCTTGTGGCTCCCTACAGCTTCCTGAGGAGGGGAAGTGAAGAGGGAGGTGCTGATCTCTCTGGATCCAGTGATAGGATGTATGGGAGTGGGGTGAAGCTGCACCAGGGGAGGCTTAGACTGGGCATTAGGAAGCATTTCTTTATGGAGAGGGTGGTTAAACACCAGAAGAAGCTTCCTAGAGAGGTGGCCAATGCCCTGAGCTGTCATTTTTTAAGAGGCATGTGGACAATGGCCTTTATAGCAGGCTTTAACTTGACCAGCCCTGAACTAGTCAGGCAGTTGGACTAGATGCTCATTGTAGGTTCCTTCCATACAAAATAGTCTTTTTTGCTCTTTTCTGTTCCATTCTATTTCTAAAAAATGCTAACTGTGATGGCTCCAAGAGGGAAATGTGTAGGTTATGCTGTGTGTGCTCCACGTGGGAGACAATCTTGCTGGGAAATAAAAGGAATGGGGACAGGAAGTGCACATCCTTGCTGGGGATAATTGGGATAATAGCATCAAAGTTTTCTTTGGGATCCTATGATGAAGACTTCTGCAGGCCTATAGAAGAAACTGTTGATCACTGTCAATATATGAAGGATGTTCTTCTATAGTAGATTTTCTTCCCAGAAATCAAGCTTTTGAGGCTTCAGAGGCAAGAAGTGCTGCGATCACTTATTCCTCTTGCTGTTTTTTGCAAATGGATACAGTTCTAAGACAAATGCTGTGTATGACAAAAGTGCTTGATGAGACTTTAAGGCTTGCTAATTGGGTTGATGTATATGTCTAAAACCAGATTGTGTGATCATCATTTTTGTGCATGGCATAGAGGATGGCAGCAACTAATACAACTTTGTTACTATTCAGTGAAAAAGCATAGAGACTGAATATTTGTTGCTTTTCTGGGTAGTTCTGTGCATTTTCTAGTATGTGAGAAAATCCATAGGTAACTATAGTTCTAGTGCAAAAAACAGTAGCACCCAAACCCAAACCCAAACCCTACGGAAGGCATGGCTGTGTACAGCTATTTTAGGGCCTGTGTGGATGAGTGTCCCTTACCTGCTCGGCACAGTCACTGAGGGCCTGAGGCAGGGGGCCCGACTGCTCCAGAGACAGGGATGAGGTTCCCCGCGCAGCACGGCCGGCGGACTGCAGCGTCCTTTGCAGGTGCCGGAGGAAGTGCTGGTACCTCCCTCTGCGCTGGTAGAGCTCTTCCTTCCCTTCTTCTCAGCTTCCTCGGGTAGGTCTGGTACTCTGAGCTGCTCTCCACGAGACTCTGTGATCAGCTTTTGAAGCGCCTTTCGTTGTTGATGTTGTTGTTGTTGAGTTCCAACACCAGGTGCATTTTCCTGCGGAAATGGTGTTTTGGTTTTTTATTTTGATTGCCATGTTTGGGGCTCTTACCAAACAGCTTTAATAGGCCAATTTGGTGCTCCAGAAACTAAAGAGTGGCGTATGAGTTTACGTGCTGCACCAAATAAACAGCAGGCAGACAAAGACGGATCGCGCGTCTCAGGCCAGCGTGACCCTCGCAGCCGCCTCCCGCTCCGGGGAAGCAGGAGGCGCTGCTCACGCTGATGGCCGGGAGGCCGGCGGGGCAGGCCAGGGTAAGGGCAGCGGAGGCGGGCAGGGGCTGGGCGAGCACCCCGAGCCCTTTCTGGCCTCCCCGGGTATGCCGCTGCCCCTCTGCGGCGAAGGGTGGCGGGGGCCGCTCCGGCCGGAGAACTCGGGGCCGCTCCGGGAGGCCGGGCCGAAGCCGCTGCCCCCCGTTCCCGCCCCGGTNCGGGCCGGGCCGGGGGCTGCGGGGCGGCCCCTTGCGAGGCCCGCAGGCGCCGCGTGGGGGGCGCTGCCTGAGGAGGAGCCTGCGCAGTGCCCGCCGAGCTATATTTAACACGGGCAGATACCCGTGACAGCCATTCGGGAATTCTAAATAAGCTCAGCGCGAGCACAGGCTCAGTCTGGGGATGCTCTGCGGGAAGAGCTGCAGCTGCGGACGCTCTTTGGCGCACCGCCCGCCGGCTGCACAGAAGGCCGTGGGAGGCCCAGGCTTTTCCTCAGGGGCCTGGTGGCGTCTTGGCCGTCATAAGGCGGGACACGAGTGGCTGAATCCCACCGGTCAGAGGAGCAGTTCCGGCGTGGTTGCCAGGCGGTGCAGGAGCCCAATCCAAATACCAGGTGGTGGTTGTGAGGAAAAGTGGCCATCATGCAGGAAGTACCTTCTGAGCCCGTTTGTTGCAAGGCCAGTCAGCCTTGACCATCGTCATAAAAACTCTGACCTTTCACTTAGCTTAATCTAAAGAGCTCAGTGTGAGCTACTAAAGAAACAGTTAGGGTATTATGTGGTTTCACAGATGTACTTTATGCAGATCTGTGGGTTTCAGGCTTAACAGTCTGGTAGAGGCACATCTGTCAAAACATATTCTAGTGCTTTAGGATACGTTAATTTTCATATTTGAACAAAGAAGATTTTATTGAATCTGTTCCTCTCTTCAGTAGAGAACAACAAAAAGCTAGTGTCATGCCAATGAAAGAAGATACAGGTCTAATCACTACCTTCAGACTACTGGGATATGTTTCATTCCAGTTTTACTTTCTGTCCCCTGGTTAGAAGTGTATGACAGTCTTACCTTCCATGCTTTGTTTGCTTTCAGTGGTCAGACAGAATGGCTCCAGTGAACCAGCCAAAGGACAAGAAGCGTGAGAGGGCATGTCAGCATTGGCCAGAAGAGGCAAAATCAACTGGGAAGAGGAAACGGGACTATGGAGAACGAGGGAATGAGAAACAAGAAAAGAAGTTGTTTGTGAGAAAAACATCTAAACCCTCAGGGAAAATCGGTAACATTTCCTCACATTCTTACTCTTTGTCCCCACAAGATTTACTGCAAATGACAGGCATTGACTAGTTGAAGAGGGAGAATGCCAAGAAGCACGTTCAGACATGAGTGTTCAGATGGGGTTAGATGTTGAAGTAATAGGTAGACTTGTATTGGGGTAGCACATCCTCCAAATTTCTGTCTAGTGAGTGTGTATGCATGAATGTTTAAGTTTTGAGATTCCGTACCCCCTGGTAAAAGCTTGAAGCACTGAAGATGCTGTTGCAGCTCATTTGAATGAATTTGTGGAATTCCTGTATTACTAGAGCTCTGCTTTAGTGTAGGACAGACCAATCTTGGTAATACATTCTTACTCTCATGTAGTTCTGAATACAGTTGGTAGTTTTTAGGTTGGTGTCCTACAGCATCCAGTCTGGACTGGTATTTGCACCCCATTCTTTCCATGTTCTAACTTTTGCTGCAGTAACTGGGAATACTTTCTACCCCTGTTCAGATTAAAATGGACAGAATTTCCTCTAATTCCTTCCTTCTCCTCATGTGCATTTTTTTCCTTTAGTATCTAACTTACATAAAAAAAATCTCAAAGATTCCTGATGTAATGTGGAGTTGTGATTAATTTCTATTATACTGGAAAGTTCAATTCTTTGCATTATCAAGGCAGTTGTCTAGACTACCTACAGCCACTTCATAGAATCATTTATGCTCAAAAAGACCTTTAAGAGTGTGGAGTTCAACCATTAACCCAGCACTGCCAAGTCCACCACTAAACCACATCCCTAAGTGCCGCATCTACACATCTTTTAAATATCTTCAGGAATGGGGACTCATCCCCTTCCCTGGGCAGCCTGTTCCAATGCTTGACAACTCTTTCAGTGAAGAAATTTTTTGTAATAGCCAACCTAAGCCTTTCCTGGTGCAAGTAGAGACCCTTCCTCCTTCCTGTCACTTGTTACGTGTGAGAAGAGAGCAAGTCCCTTCTCCCTGCAGCCTCCTTTCAGGTAGTTGTAGAGAGCAATGTGTTCTCCCCTCAGCCTCCTTTTCTCAGATAAAACCTCTAATTCTATCAGTGGTTTAGGAGATCACTATGGTTACTGCCTTGTGTGGAGATACTACGTGTTTTCTGTACAATTTTGGCTTAAGGATCCAGAAATTACTGAAGTGTTTTTCAACAGTCAAAGATACAGGGGTTCTATGATTTTGCACATTTCCATTGTGTGGTCTAGAAGTCCAAACTTGAAGGAGTTAGCAAGGTGAACAGTGGCTGTGGAGGCAAAATGCTCTGTTTGAAAGGAGTTCTATCTATAATTGTAGATAGTTAAAACATCTTCTGTAGTTAATTCAGCGACATGATTTTATTTTAATTTCATGATGTAATTTTTTGTATTTGGTAAGCATCTGCCATTCCTGTAAGATACTTCGGAAAAATGAGGATAATCATATTTTTCCCTTAACCCTTTCTTAAGAAGATGAAAACCTTTGTATTTGAGCTTTTCTATTCTGTGTTCCAGTTTGTATATGTTTGGAAAAAGATTTTTTTTGTCCTGATCCATATAGGACAGTTTCTGTTTCTCACAGTTAAAATGCCTTTTTAAAGGGTTTCTTTGATTCTAAAAGGGCCTGAAGCTTTGTTTCTTAATAAATTATCCTTCATTGTAAAATGGAATCTGAAAAAAATACCTCAATTTCTGTCACCTCTGAAGAAGGAACTGTGGATACTAATTCTTCAGTGAAAAAAAAAGGAATTAGAATAGAAATAATTTTGTACCTGTTTTAACAGGTATGACAAGTGTTTGCACTATGTTGGCATGTGAACAATGAAGTGTGCTTTTCTCCAGCGTTGCATTAAAGGAAGATTTAATTTAGGTTCTAATCATACAGAATGATCCATGTGTTTTCAGTCTTCTGTTTGTGGATTTTTTTATTATTTTAATAAGTGTCCTTAAATGAAAATAGCATTTATGTTTCTTAAGAAATGCATTTGACATTTAGATCCTCTGGGGTGTTACAAACCATTGGTGTGGGGATGATTAGATCACAGACATGGGATTGAACAGATCTAGTTTTTACATAAAGGTCTCTGAAGATAAAAACTTGGAACGTGAACAAAATGTAGAAACAAGCTGTGCTCTCAGCAAAAATCACTCAGAACAGAAAGGTTTTCAGGCAGTGAGGCGTCAGCAAGTCCATTATCAAAAACAAAACTCGCAGCGCTGTAAGCAAACTGTATGGGCTGCAGCATGAGCAGACAGAAAGTTCTCATTCACAGGCAGGCATTTCAGGAACTGTGTGGGAGCTCATGTTGCCATACTTGGGAAATTTTCAGGTGTTCCTGCTGATCACATGTGTGACCTTTCTTTTGCTCTGTGCGGGGCTTACCACTTCCCATGGCGTATTTCCAAGTTGCTGGGGCTTTGGATAGCAGCATTGTATTTTGGGTATGAAACATTCAAATTGTACTCTTCAAGAGATGCACCACCCACCTGTGGCATTGCTTCAGTCCTTTGATAAATATTTGGCAAAGAGAAGGATGATTTAACAAGAGGAAGAATACATAAAGCTCTGGTGGGCTATGGGATGCACTGGACTCCATAATTGCAGAAGCTGCTGCACCTTAGCTGTGTAAGAATTATTTAGAGGCTTTTATCTTGTGGCTGAAGCTTTTCATGGATGTAGCAGCAAATAGAGTATTTTTCCTGTGTTGTTTGGTGAATGAACATGACAGGTGTTGCTAATCAGTAAGTTTTACTCTTTTCCTCACTGGCAGGTTGCAGTGGAGGTGAATTTGTGATGAGAAACAAGAAAGTCCTTTCGTCTCAGCTGGAGCGGCGGTGCAGCATCGTTCATTATGTCTACCAGAAAATGCTGGGAGGCTCCATTCAGGCACAGCTCAGGCAGGTGAGGAGTGTCTCCTTCAGGACCTGTTGGACTTCTCAGCTCCCTACATAAAAAGGTTTTCAACACAAGCAGAGGAACTTTAAAAGGGCCTAAAAAGTTCCCCACATGCACAGTTTGTGGCTCCAAGTCTGGTGCACCCTTATGTTTCTTAATCCTGTAAAATGCAAGAGCTGAGATGGCTTTCCCTTTTGGCTGGCCCAGCCCTGTCGATTTTTATCCTTTGTTAATTCTGTACTTCCTTGAATCATATTTAAACTTGCCCACTCTACCAGCTGAGTTAGTGCACAGGGATACTTTTGCATGCTGATCTGTTTTGTGGTGTTGTTCCTGTATACACTCTACTTTGCTAATCTTGTCAGGTTAAGTGTTGATTTTTTTCCTCTTCACAGACATAACCATCAAGTCCATAATGTTTTACTGTTTCACAGAGCTGTACTCCTTTCATTTGAAAATTAATTCTTTCTGTAACATCCATAGGTGGGAAGCACCTGGGCGAGCTTTGTTGTTAAGAATTTTGTGTGAACATACTAACACTAATGACAATTAGAAATTGTTAGCATTCCTCATTCAGAGAATCTCAGGGATGCTTGCAGAAGTCATAATTCTCTTTACCTTTTTAACAGAGACTGGAGCTGGCTTTTCTGCGTTCTCTTTCCTCGTACTGCCTCTTTCGAAGAGCAAGTCCCTTTGACAGGAGGGTGACATGCCTGGAATGGCACCCAACACACCCCAGTACACTGGCTGTTGGTTCAAAAGGTGGAGACATCATCCTTTGGGACTGTGAAGTACTTGCTAAAACGTGCTTCATAAAGGGGGTAAGCCTCTCTGTATGAGGGAGGGGTGGGAGGGAAACTGGAGTACTGTGAAATACTGCAGATAAAACTGAGGTCTGTTGTGAGAAGCACATAAGGGTCTCGGGTTTCAGAGTAGCCAGTTGTGGGTAGGACTGAGATGCAACAGCATGTCTGTTCCCAGTCCCAGACTGTTCTAGCACTGAGGAGAACTGAGGCATGGTGAATAAGTTCATAATGAAGCAGCACTTGGTGTGTGCTCAGTGGAAAAATAATACAGCAACTGGCAAACCAGTTTTCTTAAAGGGATGCCAGAAACGAGACAGAGAGGGTCTGTCTGGTTTAGGCCTCGATCTTTCTCTGCTTACCTTTTATTGTGCCAGATGAAGAAACATCTTTGGAGAGAAACAAGGTGCCTTAATCTCAAGGGAGAAACTAAGGTTGAATGAATGGTTTGTACAGCTGGCATACCCCCCATTGCTGTATTCAGCCATTTCCATTCCAAAGGGGGCTCAAAGACTTTGTAACTTTTATCACCTTTCTAAATTAAGATAGATACACACTGAAAGGTCTATCCTCCAAAAATTCCAGAGTCACCTTTTCACTTTTTGTGAGTAGTGTGGTGCCAGACAGCAAGGAAGTACTTTGCCTGGGGACTGAAGGAATTGCAGAATTGTGCTCCAGGAGGGCAGTTCCTGGTTTAGGTAACCGTCATGTGGGAGACATGGTTGTCTTTCCTGCTTAGAGAGCTGTGGTGTTTCACTGTTACTATTAAAGACACAGCAGTGCCTGCAGACTTAGAGAACACACTTTTCTCCTTCCCCATCACTCAGTGGATTTTTCTTTTGTTCATCCCCTTCCTTGTAGATGGGAGCTGGAGGGGCCATCACAGCAATGAAGTTTAACCCTTTTAACCCTAGTCAGCTGTTCACTGCGTCAGTTGCCGGCACTACCACCCTGCAGGATTTTAATGGCCATACTGTCCGTGTCTTCACCAGCACCGAGGACTGGGAGTAAGAATACAGTAATGCTTTGGGCCTCTGTGTCCTGCTGGCAGAAGCACTACAGAGAGCGAGAGAAACAGAGATATGTTTGTCTCTAATATGTGAGAGCTGGGCTTCCTCTTCCCTATATATATGTCCTTTATCCTCTGAATTTCATGGAGGCTCATTTTTTTTATTTTTCCTTGAAATGGGGTAGTGGGTAGGAAAGAGCTTTTCACTAATGGGGAGGGACTCTTTGATGCTTCTTACTTCCTGTTGTACATGAGAGATTGGGGAGGGACTCTTTGATGCTGCTTACTTCCTGTTGTATATGAGAGAGTGGGGGTCCTGTGGATTTCCTCAGTTGTCTGTTCTTATCACAAAGCTCTGTCTGTGCCCTGGAGACCTTCTGGTCTCTTCACCTGCTAGCAGTGCTGCTTGTTGTCAGATGGTTTTCACAGGACAGTTCATAGTTCCCTCCATGGTTCTCCACAAATGCCACTGACTTCAAGCAGTGCCTGCCATTAGGGTCATGCTAATTCATCCCACTGAGCTTCTGGTGCTTGTCTAAAATACCAGAATTAAGAGTCTGGGTTCCTTTAGTAGTGAGTGAAAAGAGGAGATGAATTGCTAGAAGCAGCACTCAGAATTATCTTCTCAAGACTGCTGTTCTTTCTGTGGACTCATGAGGAAGCCTGAGCTCTTTAATGAGTTACTTGAGTTCAGTGCTTGAAGGTAAGTGAGAGAACTTGAGTTAGCTTCCACTTTATTTTCCCCCACCTAATTCTACATGGCAGCTTTCATGGTTGCTTTTTAATTCAGCAGTTCTCCTGCAACCTTTTAATAGGGCAGAAGGTGAACCCAAGTCATGCTGGGAGGACTGGTCAGGTGAGGAAGGAGAGATAAAGTGGGTCCTGAGACATAAGGATCTTGTATCCCAGAGGGATGCCTGTCACAACAGTGATGCCTAGATTTGAAAGAGCATGCCATCCTCTTTCTGCTGCTGTGAGGACAGGCAGGCTCTATGGGAAGGCCTTTTTTTATCTTCATTGGTCTCTTGAAACCTAGTATTTACAGTGAGACTTTACTAAGTAGTTATTGTGTGAGCAGCAGATGGAGTGCACTTGAGTACCAAAGAGTTTGGGGGCTCCCAATGAGCTCTCTTTTTTTTCTGTCGTTGTGTAGGGTTTCCACTTTTCCTCAGTAGACAGGCTAGGGGAAAACAACAACAGTAACAACACAACATAACATAGAGCTTAAGATTCCTGTGCCATGGGGTTAGCAGTAAGATTTGCACTTGGCTTCTCCTGCATGTTGGTACCTTGAGAAAGACCAGATACAGTACTGGAAGCAGCCTGTAGGGAACTAGTGAATGTGGTCTCTGTAAGAAAAGCTTGGTGCTGGGCTATCATGAGTTTTATGTGGTTTATGCATGGAATGGTGCTGGTTTTGCTTGTGATCTCCTAAGCATGGTCTGAGCCAGGTGGTTCACTGCAGGTCAGTCCTACTCCCATAACAGAAGCAGCAAGTGCTTGCTACTAATGAGGTTTGCAGCTCCAAGTGCTGAGGGTGAACTTGAAGGCTCAGAATATATGTGCTCACATTTGAAAAAGGTTAGAAAAAAAGAGTTCTTGTCAGAAAGCTCTGTCAGAAAGCAGGGCTTGTACCTAGGGAAACTGGCAGTGTCTTCCAGAAGGTGACTGTTGAATTAAGATTTTGACTTCCACTCTAACCTTGATGTCTCTTGGCTTTGTGTGTATTTCAGAAAGGGCCAGGAGATTCTCTCGGAGACATCAAATTCAGTCCTTATGAGGCAGAGAAGCTTTATGTGGCATCAGGTGATGGCACCCTAAGTCTGCAGGATCTTGAGGGCAGAGCGGTGCAGGTGATCTCTCGTGCCCTGGACTGTGGCCATGAGCATCATAATGTTTGGTGAGAAGAGGGCACTGCAAGGTTAATTCTCTGTTCCTTGGGGTTAATGATGCATTGCTTCTTTAGATCTCCAACATCTTCATCTCTCCCACTGTTAGGAGACTCTTGGTATGAATTGGTCCCATGGGGGAGCATGGAGACAGGGTCCTGGTTGCTAGGTAGCCACAGGGCACTTAGGCTTCTGCATTAGTTGAGCATGCTGCCTGCATCTTCCCATTGTTGCTTTCTGGTGATGCCATCTCCTATCTTGCAGATACTGACAGCTTTTCACTTCCTGAAGTGTGAGGTGAGAAGAGCAGGGTAACTCCCTCCTCTTCATTGTTGTCAGTAGTCTGTTTTGTCAGTGGCAGCTCAGGTAGCATAAGGAAAGCCACATGGCATTCCTGCACAATCTGAGTTTCAGGTTACTGAGTTTACCCTGTGGCTCTTGCAGACTTCAGTCTCACCATGTTAATTTGGTCTTGAATTCTTAGAATACTTTATCTTGCAAGTGAACCTTTTGCAACAAGTTCCCAAAAGATCCCAGCTTTATTCTCACTGCCCTTCTCCTTCCAGGAGAGCTGGCATTAAGATATATGTCTTTATCAGATTAGTTTCTATTCAGTTTTGTTTCCTGGAGCATGAAGTTGAGACAGTTTGATGTATAACTTTTCAGTCCAAAGGTTCTGTCTTTACTGCTGCTTCAGTGTTTTGTGGAAAATGGAATTTCAAAGCTGTTTCTCCACATTCATCAAAGTCCCAAAGATGTTCTGATCTTTCCCAAGGTATGTTCATGTGCAGGCACCAAGTGGTTCTTCAGCCTCTATTATGTTCCACTGTTACAATGTGTTACACTCCATCTAATAAGTACTTCAGAAGGATTTTGATGTTATTTCACATTCAGTCACCAACAGAAAGCATTGCTGATAAGCTGTCCTTCTTCCTGATACTCAGGCCCACACCACCAGGCAGGAGATTGCAGTTACAATCTGTTGCAGTCACCCTTGTCAGGGGCGAGATGTGAACCAGAACTCCACTGCCTTCACCTTTTTCTAGGAAGAGCACTGATTTGTGTCTTTCCCTCTAGTTGCTGGTACTGCAGTGTGGACGTTTCTGCAAGCTGCCATGCAGTGGTGACAGGTGATAATGTGGGCAACGTGGTCCTGCTCAGCACTTCTGGTGAAGAGGTTTGTATGGCTCCATGCAGCAGTTCCTCTACAGGAACCTTCATGGATCATGTGCTTTCCTACTCCACAGGGACCATGGAAAGAGGAGCAAGTGACTTGCAGCTCAGGAAATGAGCTCACTCATTGTCTGGGTGGTGAGAAGTCCTCCACTTCTGCCACTCAGTAGACATTTTTACATTGTTGAGTGTAATGGGAATAATCCCTAAACAAGGAATTATTACCCGTCATGTGCTACCCCTTCTTCAAGAGTATTTGCTACTAGCCAGAGTGATTATAGGGTACCTCTCTGCCAACAACCTTCACACTAGTAGAAACATAGTGCCCTGATGGGATCATTTAGGAGGTAGTGCTTTGCTGTACACCCTTCCATGACCTGGGGTAGGCATGGAGCAGTAATGCAGTGAACATTGGGATGGAACTTGCACTCCTGCCGTTGGACACGAGAGGGCAGGCAGAGGCAGACTGTGAGTCTGGAGTAGCAGTGTAGCAGTGTGGGCCAGGCTTCAAGAGCCTGATGGAGTGTCACACTGGCACTGCCATCTCCTATCTGTAAAAGTTTGCCACCCAATAAGCTGTGGCCAGACACCTGTATTAAGTAGCAGAGTCAGGAGTGCTCCAAGTGACTTGTCCTTTTTCAGGGTTTGTTGCTGACTTAATTTTTTTTTCCCCCTGAAAGAACATAACAGTCTTTTCTGCAGTTGGGAGATAGCCATTATTCTAGGGAGGATGGGCCAGCTTCAGCCTTTAGATTAGAGATAACCTTCTGGCTTTGTATAGAAATTTATTCATGGCTGCTTTGTGTTTAGTTGTTGTTAATTGAAATATTTGTCCTACCCTCATGTTTCTTTGCTGACACGTTTCTAGAAGCTAGTTGTAACTCCTCTCACCTTTTTAATTTAGATAAACAAAGCAAGGTTTTTTTTTGTTTTCCACACAAAGCAGTTCCTTCCTTCTCATTATCTTGGCAGCATTATCTTTACTGTTCCAGTTTATTTAAATCTTTCTGCAAGTGAAAGGCTGGCACTGTGTTAAGTCTTCCAGATGTGATCTTGCTTTGTACAGTGGCACTAATACTTGTCTCCATGAAAGCCCAGGGTTGTGTTTTCTCATAGCTGTAATAAATTGATGGATCAGAGTTCTTCTAGAATTAAATAGTTATTTCCCAAGGTCATTATTTTCCTTTCTTCTTTCCAGTGAATACACTCTTGGTGTATTTTAGAAGTTTTGTTACTCTATAAATGTGAGGCCTCTTTACTCTGCACTAGTAGATTATCATTCTGTTTCTTTACTCCAGATCTTCATTATTTTTTTCTGTATAATTTTCTGTTTGCTGCAGATCTGGAAGCTGAAATTGCACAGGAAGAAAGTGACTCATGTGGAGTTTAACTCCCGATGTGAGTGGATGTTTGCCACTGCTTCTGTGGATCAGACAGTCAAAATCTGGGACCTCAGAAACATCAAAAACAAAACAAACTTTCTTCATCTGCTTCCACATGAGAAACCTGTCAATGCAGGTGAGTTAAGGATTTCATTGTAGAGATGCCTGCAGAGGGTCCACTTGGCTCAGGTTTTATTGTGGTGGCAGTGTTAGGTTTTGCCTAGATTCCAAGTTGCATGTACTTAAAGCAAGGAAACTGTTGGGAATCTGTGGCCAGAGGCAGGGAAGTGGCTAGGGCAGCTGCAGCACCTTCTTAAGACTAGCCATACAAACTGTGACACTGTACCTCAGAAGTGAGTTTGGAATCAGCAGTGGCTGAGATTAGAAAACTGAATTTATTGGGGCAATCCCTTTGACAAAAGCAGAGAATGGAACTCAAACCTCTGTTTCTTGGGTGCACCTTTGCCAGTTGATGGAATTCCAAACTGCAGGTGTCCATCTCATTATTTCACTATCTTTCCATTTGATTGAGCAGGTTTCTTTCTTTGCAATGTTTTTCTCTGTGATTCTGAAATAAGAAAAATTATTCTTCTTAGGTAACCCAGCATGGTAGGTTTCAGTTTATTTCTTGTAGGAGTTTTGAGTTTGTTTGAGACAGGTAGTCTGTCTTGTCAAAGTCCTGTCTCTTGGGACACAGCCATATTCACATTCCAATTAAAGAAATAGCAATGAGTTTTCAATCAGTGAAATATGACACATTTCTTGTCAGTCACAGCTTTGTGATCTTCAGTTTGCCTTATTGTCTCACTTTCCTAGCTTACTTCAGCCCAACACATGGTGCCAAACTTCTGAGCACAGACCAGCACAATGAAATCAGGGTTTACTCATCTTCAGACTGGACCAAGCCACAGCTTCTGATTCCACATCCACATAGGCAGTTTCAGCACCTCACACCTATTAAGGTGAGTTAAGTCTAAGAGGAGCATCATGCTTGGTGCTAGCAGCCATCTGCAAATCAGAAATGGTCCGATGTCTGGTCAAGATACTACATTGGTGGGTGGGCATTTACACTGCTGCAGCTCCCAGTGGAGCACTGCTCCTCAAGCTGTGGGTGGGGTGTAGTAGGAGTCGCTCCCGGTGTCACTTGTGTGGCTGTGTCAGTGCCGAGCTGTGTCCCTTTCTCTGAGCTCCCCGTGACTGTTTTCTCTTCAGGCGACGTGGCATCCCCGCTATGACCTGATTGTGGTCGGTCGCTACCCAGACCCCAAGTTCCCCGGGTACACGCTGAACGAGCTGCGCACTGTGGACGTCTTCGATGGCAACAGCGGCGACATGGTGTGTCAGCTCTACGACCCGAACGCTTCTGGCATCATCTCGGTGAGTCGAGCGCTGCAGCTGCCAGGGCTGGCAGTAGCGCTGCTCCGGCTCTGGGAGAGTCCTGGCTGAGGGACTGCAACCACAGCCACTTCACTTGAGACAGACTCATGCTCTCATGGGATATGGCTGCCAGCTAAAACTGCTGACTCAAGCAGGGCTAGTCCATGGTCCTTTGTGGGGCTTTTGTGATACTCTTAGGGAACACTGGTTTTTCCAGATGGTTTGCTGCTGTTACATACTCTTATGACTCTTATATAAGCAGTGATGCTCTTACAGACTCTGTGTTTTCATTTTCAGCTGAATAAATTTAACCCTATGGGAGACACACTGGCTTCTGGCATGGGTAAGTAAAGAGAACCTGGGGCACTAAACAAGTGTAGGTCCTTGTCCTAGAAAAGGGCTGGCTTGTTACTCCAGATTAAAGCAAGTTGTGAGAGAAGTTTTCCCAAATCCCACTTGCTAGTAGCCCTTTACAGCTTCCTACATCTGTGAAGGAGATCAAGACCTTCCTTTCAGTCTTACACCTTTGCACTTGGGAAGCAGTTAGGTAGTCATCTCCTGTGAAACATTCCTGAGAACATCCAGTCTGCAGTGGGAAGCCTCCTCGCAGCTGGGAGCTGCTGCCACCTGCCGTCAATGAAAACAGTGCAGGGGGGAAAGCCTTTTCCAGCTAGGCTGCACCGTTTCCCGTTGTTTAACTTATTTCATTTCCTAGGCTGCAGAGCCAAGATTAGTCAGTTTTTTGCAGGCTGTGTGGGATTAAGTTAGCTGGCTATAGAGTTAGGTCTTAGACCTGTGACAGATGAGACTAGGAATTACTTATATTTCTTAGTTCTATCAGATTTCCATGGCTATGTGGAAATAGCATGTGCAGTAACTATTTCTGCATCCTCTATTCCTTCGAAATACCTGAGAACAGAAAATGTCTTTTGAATTTCTGGCATTTAAGTGACATAGCCTAAGGTATTGATGTAGAGTTTCTGATATACAGCATTTAATTTTTCTTCTCAGGCTTTAATATTCTGATCTGGAACCAGGAAGAGATGGCGGCCAAGAAGCATGAACATCTTTTGAAAGCCATGACGGACAAGGACATTGAACCATGAGAGAACAGAGGATTGGAAGCTGGAGTTCATCCAGATGTGGAGGGCAGAGGCAGGCAAACTCTGGCACAAGCAAACTCAAAAGCTAAGTTAATGTTTGGGGAGCTGGAGGAGAAGAGAACAAAACCCAGTGATTCCAAACTCCAGGGAAGGAGGTGAAAAGAGAAGGATCTAGAAAACTGATTTAGAATTTTGATCCTTTCTGAATCCCTGAGTACAAACTCAGTTGTTGGCAGTGAGCAGTATAAGCCGTGCAGGGAATTAGACTTTGTCCTTCCTCCCTGCATCTGATCTTGCTTCCCTGATCCTCTTGGCCTTCCCTTCTAGAAAGTTGTGTCAGTACTTGGTTCCTCCAAGTGGAGTTACTCCTCGTTTTCTGAGGCACTAGGAAAACTTCGAAGATGTTCCCAGATCTAGCTGAAGTTACTGCTTTCAGTCTACCATATCTGATTGTTATCACTTGTCAGAGGTTACTATTTCCTGTAGTCTGCAGTGGAGCAGCTCATGACAGGGTCCCCAGCCTGTTCTAGCCCAACCAAGTTGAGAAACATTTGCTAACAGGATTGATATCCTGAAAAGATACAGTGTTCATGGGGGTGAAGTGATGGATGGCTTGGGTAGCCTAGGAAACACCAAGCTCTCCCATATGCAAGCTTGGAAAATGTGTATTTGTCAAGACATCAGGCTTAGCCTGTTCTCTGCTTGCAGCTGTTTAACTGGACCACAAAGAACATGATGCCAGAGGTCTCTATCATGGATTGCAAGGACAGTATGGAGCTGGGCACCTACCAATTCTGTAGTTTCTATTTTCAGAGTTCTAGGCTGTTTCTTGCCAGTGATTAGGTAATTCTTTTTACCCATGCCTATGTGTTTCAGAATGTTTGTTGAGAGTGTTATGAAGCAGAAATGAGGGATTTCTTCCAAATACCCCTGCTCAGAGCCAAATCTCAAGACTGTTGTTAAACAGTTAAGTTTTGCTTTTTCTAGTTTGTTTACAAGGCTGCCTGGGGCCTTGCTGCTGTCCCAGAGGTTGATGGATGGGATGGGCTCCAGGCCTGTGCAGATTCTCACTTTCACGTTTATAGTTTTGCAGTATTATTATCAATAAAATTTTGTACTAAACTAAAATTCTTTGACAGAGTGGCTGCTTTGAGGATACCGCTGAACTGCTTTTGTAGGGGACAAGTTTGAAACATTTCTCCAGGAGGGCTATGAGATGTTCAACAGTGGCAGAAGTACCAGTCATAGTACTGGGTCTGCAGTGGACCCTACTGAGTTGGACAGGCTGCATCAGCAGCTGTATCTATGCATAACTGCTGCAGTCAAAACCAGTTTATGTCAAAACTCCCTGTGGGATTGTGAAACAGGGAATTCCTTCAAGAGGGGGATGCTGCAGTAAATTCTGCCTGCTTTCCAACACTGAGCACACTGGTGCTAGCCCTGTGAACTCCTAGAGAAGAGGACTAGAATTCAGTGTGAAATTGATTTTAATAATGAAATGCATTGGAACAAGTACAGAAAGTCATTCACAGTCAAAATGTCTAAATCATCATAGAAACCTTTTCTCTGTGTGTGCAAAATTTGGTGCCTTTAAAAATAACAGGTCTGGTCCTCTTAAATGCACTTTTTATTACCTCTTTCTTGTGTCTGTTCTCACAGGCAGTAGCTTTTTCTTCATGACTGTCTTGCTGTGCAGGAGACTTAGTTTGTATCTTCAGAGGACAAAAAGGTGAGGAAGATGCTGAGAACAGCAAGCTGCTTCTGCTGATTGAGGGTTCCCATGCTGGCAGATGCTGATTACGGTGTGGAGAAAAGTCCCCACGGTACTCCTTAAGGGGAACAAAAGGAAATGTTTGTAACCTAAGAACTGGCTTCTGCCTCCAAGAGGGGAAGGGAAGTGCACCAGAAAGAGAAGTAAAAGTAGGAAGCGAATGTGCAGTATCACCATGTGAAGAGCCAGTGCTTCTGGTGCCTGCTGCAGTCTCTCATTTTCTGCCAAAAACTACAAGGCAGGTGGTGAGCACTTGGTGTAAAGGTCTCTGCAGCAGCTGCAGTGCGCAGAGAGGCCGGGCTGGAGAAAGAATCACACTTTGGACAAGATGTCCAAGTGTGATGAATAAAGGAATCCACAGTCACTTGCCAACTCTGATCCTTAATGTTTGTTTGTTGTCCGTCCAGTAGGGAAGATAGGAAGAAAAACTATAGAACTTGGTATTTAATCTAGTCTTAGGTAAACAGTTCTGCTACATCTCTTAATTACAGCTTAAAAACACTCTGCTAGTAAGGTATATTCCTTGGGCTGAAATCTGGATTGCCTGGAGTACTGGATACTCCCTTTAATAGGTCCTTGAAGTTCAGATGTGGGAAGTAAAATTGAAAATTG
The DNA here is from genome assembly GCA_013398075.1 of Notiomystis cincta. Classification (NCBI taxonomy): domain Eukaryota; kingdom Metazoa; phylum Chordata; class Aves; order Passeriformes; family Notiomystidae; genus Notiomystis; species Notiomystis cincta. Next base: position 39,747 of record VZRX01000627.1, on the reverse strand, counting down.
GGATCTTTAGACAGAAACCAAGTTTCTTATCTAGAGGGGGACTTTCCTTTCTAGAGCCAACATTGCACAAGAAATTGAGTGTGGGTTTGCTAGTCACAGGAATTGCTCTCTCTCATGAAGCTCTTAGAGCTTCTTTGGGTTCTACTGATTCTATTCTGAGCCTAGGATTGATAGAAAACTGCTAGGTTTTCACTCTTGTCCTGATTTCAGTAGTCCTCTCTTGAACTACAATGTGAAGAGGGAAAAACGGCAGCAGCAGTTGCCAGCAGCAACTACTTGACAGCAACCTCAAGAAACACTTTACACGTCTCCCGTCATCTGCAGCAGTTCCCTCTGCATAGACAGAAGATGAGTCTTGGTGCACTGCTGGTGAGCTGCACCCTCAGCTCAGGTCCAGCCTTCCCACCATCACCAACCCTATGGTGTGAGAGAAAAGCACTCAAAGTAGGTTGACCCTGAAGAGAAATGAAACTGGATGTGGCAGCTGCTGGAGGCCCAAGCTTCTGTGCCACAGTCACGGTGAGTGGTAACATTTACAGTCACTTGAAAGGAGGAAAACTTGAAACTGGCCATGTTGGGAATCCCAGACTGGGTGAGCTGTATGAGGACTGGGGCACCACACAGTATATTGGCTTCAAAGTTAATGTGTCATTTCCTTAGAGTAGCTCAGTTCTTTTTCTCAGTTCTTTCTAAAGGATGTCACCTTTAGAAAGCATCCAGAAATCAAGTCCAGCTTTGTCCTGGGAAGCAAAGGCCAAAACAGAAGAATGCTGAGTAACTGAAGGTGCCCAATCATCCTTAGGGGCAACACAGCTCCCTCCTACTGCTGGGGAAGGAGTTGAAGCAACTGTCAGGCTTGTTCTTCTCCTTCATTGGAAACGTGCCGGTAGCCAGGGGGCTGAGACTGTATGCGAAAGAGTACAGTCAAGAGAAGAATAATAAGGAGAAAGAGAATGGATCCACACACAGCCAAACCCACAAAGAGTTCTGTAAGGGAGAAAATAAGTGGTCAGCATGGTATCATCCAGACTTTCCCCTTCTACCACACTCTGGTCAAGCCTGAGCTCACCTGTGTCATGGATGCTGCTTGATACCTTGCATTCTTGCTCCCAGTCCTGGGGAACAACAGGATCTGTGAGTTCCAAGAATCTTTGCAGTGGGCATTTATGCTGACAGCCAGGGATTGTCAGTGGGAAAGGTTCCTTCTGACTCTCGTTCCGGTAAAACATCTCCACAGAGAAGTTACTGAAAACAGAACACAGCAAGCAAGATGTTTTGTTTTTTTCTGTAGTTGAAGTCATCCCTTCCCAAAAACTCAGTGTGCACATCCTTTCCTTTATTGTGGTGACAAGTTTTCCTCATGAGAGTCTGCCACTGGGAGCAAGATTGCATGCCTCAAGAGTGGAGCCTAGCCTAGGTATCTAACCCTCGAGGTGAAATCGCAGCAGACGTCTTTACTGCAGCCCTCACCCATCATCCTCTTGGTACAGTTCAAATAAATGACATGAGGCGTATGGTGCTTGGATCTCGTTGTAGACATCTAGAGCCATCTGCAGTGCCACAAGTGTGGTGTCATGCTGAGAAAGAGGGAAAAAAACCAAATCAGTCACCCTGAGGGATGTGGCAGGGCAGCTCAGACTGTACCAGTAATGGAAAAGGCAGTGCTGAGGGGATGTCACCTTTTAACTTCCATTTGGAAAATGGGAGAGGAACTGTACTGCTAGAACTGTGGTCTGTGATGGTGCCAGAGAAGGGGAGGAAGTGAAACAGCCATATATCCTGCACTGTTTTTTGAGAATTAATTTCTAGAGAGCAATTTGAAAGAGATGCTTGACTTTCCAGGCAGTAAGCTGCTGGAAAGGGGAGATAACTGTATCCACACTCCTGAAATGTCACATTTGAATAGCATAAACCTATCTACCACATAAATAGAGCAGTGGCTCCCCAAAGTCTGCCAGTCTCATATCTGAGCTAACAGGAACGACACATTGGGAATTTTCCTCAGGGATCCCAGAGGAATGATGCCAGATACTGCATCTCCCACCCAGTCAGAGGCAAAGATGCATGTCCTGATCACTGCATGGGCTGTAGGGAAGATAGAAAGATTAAAACTAGCACCAAGCCCCAATCCTCTGTAAGCAGGAGGAGATGGCTAAAAGCTAGCCCCAGCTCTGACTTACCGCTGAATAGGCAAGTAGTTTTAGGTTCTGATGGGCAGAAACATTTGCTGCTTTGGTTAGATTTTTCCTGATGTGATCCAGCAGGACCCCTGAGAAAGACAACAGCTGGTAAGAGGCAAAAGCCAGACAGAGCAGCAGGAGGCTCCCTCCGTGGTACACTCACCGCCTTGCAGACGAGCTTTTTCTACCCGATTGTGGATTCCAAACAGGAATTCAAAACCAAAGTCTTTTAGTTCCTTCAAGTGAGTCATGACATCTGGTGTCACCCATCCAGGCAAATCCATTTTGTGTGCTTTCTAGAAAGATAAACAGAATATTCGTGTGCAGGTAGCACAGGTCGCAGATTAAACAGAGAAGGGGAGGGTGTCTGGAGACCTGCCCATACTGCTGCTGCTTTCCTACACTATTTTAAATATCCAATATGCTCCTTTCCTATTTATGCTTATGACCTCACACTGCTATGATGCATACAAAGAATGTATGTGGGTTTTGATGTTTCAGAAAATAGTAACGAGAAGAATAAAGATCACAACCTAGGAGCTACATTTCTGTGAAAGCTGGAATGCAAGGTTATGTTGTAATAGATACAATAATCTTAGGGCAATACCTTTACATGTGGCTGAGTCTGCCCTGCAGATGGCATGCAGTCAAAGAGAAAAAAAATACAAGTGAGTGAACACAAACTCAGGGTTTCTGGCATACCTGCATCTGTTTCCCTGGAGGCTCTGAGAGCTACTGAAAGACCCCAGAGAAAGTTAGCAAGTGCTCTGTGGACATAACAGTGGGATGCACCACTGACAAAGCCCTGTACTCAAACCCAGGAGCCCAAGAACTGGGAACCAAGAGAAGAACTTGCTTTGCAGCCAACCCATTACATGAAAGGATTAGTTATAATGGCAGACAAACAGCAGTTGTGGTTTCCCAGCATTAGTGAGAACAATTTTCTATGCCTCATCCTATTAGACTTCCAGAAGTTGAGGCTGAATATCCTTAAGGGCCCATGCTGTCTGAGTGGTTCAGAGAAATTCTATCAGCAGCTTAGGTACTTAGTTCTTCATTAATTTAGAGAAAGAACAGCTGGTAAGTTCAGCTATTTCTTGGAGTTTTTAATTGTCTCCATCCAGATAGCAGAATGACTCTACTGGCTCAGGTGAGAAAAACAATCCTCTTCAGGGCACTGTTTGCATGACTTAGAAAAGAGGAGGAAGACCAAAAGAGTTGAAGAGACCAATTAGCCTGAGGGTACAGTTCTGAGTGAGAAGTACTCTTTACTTAACAACATTCTGGTTTTGCTTTGGAACAGAGTGTTGTTCTCCAAGTTCTTGGGGATTATAGTAGTTGTTAGCTGGCCTTCCAGGCCCAATCTGCAAGCTCATTATGTGACTCCTGAAAATGAAGATTTGAAATTCTTTGATTCCTGACCAAAGGATATTTTGTTACCAACAGAAGTAGATTCACTATGATTGTTACAAGACAGGAAATTGGGTTTGTGATACAAAGGGCAAATTCACATAGCACAATGCAGCTCTGGACTGGAATATTCTCAGCTTGCAGCAACCCAAAATGCTGGGTTAGCAAAGTGAATTCCATGGTGATTTATCTTTTACACCCCCAAAGTAGTGCACACTGCTGTATACCACTGCCAGTGAGCAAAGCAGTCTTGCACATCTGTAGAATTAGTGTGACACAATGTCAGAAAGCTTTGGTTTACTGTGTCCATAATTCACTAGTTTGACATGAAAAATGTCCTTAATTTACTTCATCAGGCTGTACAGTTATACACAGAGAAACCTGTGTGTAACAACTTTAAGTCTCCTGGATATGTGACCTTTAGCTTAGCGTTACCACAGCACAGCTAACCCAATTTCTGATTTTAAGTCTTCATGAGATGTGCTTTCAACAGAAATCAACTCAAATACAGTTTGGTGCCTCATCCCAGATAGTAAAGGGTAACATCTATCTCTAGAACCTTTCTCTGTCAAAGGACCTTAAAATAGGTCAAAAAACAGATGTGAGTGAACCCCACTTAACTTAGGATGGCATTATTTTCTTTTAGATATGGCATTAACAGAAGCACAGAAAGAGAAGTGATTGATTTAAAGTAACAGAGAGGTAGAGGTAGTACCAGGAAGAGTCCTAATTAAGGTCCCAACTTAAAACATAAAGTTAATGCTTCTTCAGTTTGCAGAGATCTCATTTCTACCTTATTTGACTTAGGCTTGTCCACAGAGAGCTAAAGATTTCAGATTGTACTAATTTTCTAGTGACTTTCAAGAGATATTTATTACACAGGTGGGACTTTTTCTGACTCTGACATGATATATATCTGAGCTACGAAGTGGGAGGTTATAAGGTGCAAAAATAGGTAATTCTTGGCACATGCCTCTATGAGTAGGAACTGCTATTATTCTGAAATTAGAATATTACTTCTAATTGAAAAGTTGTTTGATGGGATTTTGTAAAATAATTTCCACCAAATCCAGTGAACCCTAAAGACCACATTTCAGTGGGTGTAAGAGGATGGCCAGACTTACTTCACAGAAGAGTGTGTCATACACACTCCATATACTCTCGAGAGAGATATCCCGGATCCCGGTCTCCTTTGCCACCATCTGCAGGAATTGCTGTAGGTTTGAGAAAAGAGAAAGGCCTTCAGTTTTCTAATCTCACACTGTGTTATATGCACTGGTATCCCTTCCCTTTTGTCAGAGCTCTGATTATATGGAGGTGATAACTACAAGCCTAGAACCACCTTATCTCCTGCAAACAATCACTTACCCAATTCTCTTTGGTCTTATTTTTGTATTCTGCTGAGTGCCGTGTTTCAGTCTGTAGCTGTTCATACCGTGGACAAGGGGTCAAAGGGAACTTCAGTAGCTGGGCAGAGACAAGAGTAGCCAGGTCACCAAGAATGCTGGAGTACAGAATTTGCAGTGAACATGCACAGCTGCAATGAAACCCTGACTGCATCTATAAACAGCATCAAGTATTGCCTGCTGGCATACTCCAGACCATGTGTGGTCTGCTGGGGTGTTGCACCTGACATGCTGAGTGAACACAGCCCTTCAATTCTCTCATCTTTTTCTGAAAATCAGAAAACCTCTGCAAGGTAGGTCTCAGGAGAAGTCCAAGGCAACCTGTATCAAGACCGTAGCCAATATTTTTGGACACTACACTACTTGAGTAGTCAATATATGTCTTTGAGATAAACTTACCCTTTCGTCAGACTCAGGCACTGTGTGCACGGGGATAGGCTGCCAGGAGATGTTAGGGTTGAACATCTGTTCTCCTCCTGGGGGATAGAGGCCTGCCAGATTGGCCTCTGCACTCATCAGTGTCCGGTCACAGTCCGTGCTGCGGATGAAGATCTGCCAGGACAGGGAAGTGCACCATTACTAACGCTCCTGCAGTGCTGATGCTCGGGCCCAGGAACGCTGCCAGGTGCCCTGCAGCTGCTCGTGGACTGCAGGGAACAGGAGTCCAAGGGACCAAGCCTGCTCATCACAGCCTGGACAGAACTGCAAGGACACACACAAAGACAACCTGCTTCTAATACTGGAGCTGTCTGGTCTGGACCAGTGGATACCCAGGTGCCCTGTGCAGAGGTCAGAGACAGAAAGGAGTCTGAGTAGGAGCGTGGGCACAGATAGGAAATGCACTGTATTTGCAAAGCAGGACTGGGGCAAACTCCTGCATTCTGTTGTCAGTTCTAGGAATGACCCACTGCTCAAGAAAAGAAATGGCTTCTTCAAGCCTCAGTTTTTCCATCTGAGAAACAAAGACAAGAAAAAGTGATCTGACTAATAGGAAAGAACACAAAAACAGGGAGGGCTGGGATTTTATCTGATCATTGTGGGCTCTTGGGATTAATGAGCTAAGACTTTACCATTCTAGAGCTCAGAAGAGATCTGAGCCAGAAAAAAAGGAGAAATTAAAAAATACAGCAACGTTCAGAAGGTCAAAATGGGTAAACTTTAGTATTCTGATATCTGTGTACTGAAAACAGTTAAGGGGAAAGCAGAGAGAAACCAGTGACAAAACAAAAGAACAAGAAATCATAAAAGAATGTCCCAGAAAAGAGCATGATCTGAAATGAGAACAAAAAGCCTGAAGAATTGAATATAATGGAAAGATTGGGATTTTTTTAATGTTAGGAGAGAAACATAAAAAATATATATGCACTCTGTGTAATCTCTCTCATGTGAAGTGTACCTCAGAAACTTTACAGTCACAAGAAAAAATCCAACTTGCCTTTTCTCTGACATCAATGTCTACCCACTTTTACCTCTTAACTGTGGCTTGAAAAAACTGACCCTGTACTCATTAGACAGGTTTGCCTTTATCCTCGGTAAGCTCTGAAGAAATAAGAAGGAAATATTTTTAAAGATAAGGCCCTAATTCTAGAAGTGTCATAAAACCCCCAAACGATTAAGCCCTGAGTGTACATGCTTTCTTCAGCACCTTTTGCCAGGCTCCAGCTTGTCGCTGAGTCAGGTGACAGACGGTCATATGGTGTCACCCACAGGCAACACTTCTTACAAGGGAGGTTGCTCAACTTGAGCAAGGGTTCAGGCTTGGTTAGCAGAACAGCTTTTATTTGCACATGTCTTGGTTTGTTTTTCTTTCTCAAGCAAGAGAAGGAAAATAGTTTCAACTCACAAAAGCTGTATAAGAGTGAAGGATGTTTGGAAAGGAACTACTGAGCATAGTTAAAGGATCTGTGTTTGAGCCCATGCTGGAAGATTTGTTGATGAAGTAAATGTCAAAGAAGGGATGTAATCTGAACTGTGACAAGCTGGGTTCTTACTGGGAAGCCCTAGAAGGGGAGAAACAAGGAAAAGTGTATGGGGATTCTTAGTTTGCCTCATCTGTTCAGTCAGCTTAACTGAGCTCAGATGAAATAACTGAAGTGGTGCAGAGCCTGTAGTGGGACAAGAGGCCTTGGCTCCCTGTTGTGCATCTGAACCAGCCACTCATCTGGACACCTGTTCATGTTTCAACTGACTCAATACCAGATTGATTAACTAGCAGGGGTACCTGGGAGGATTTTTGATTTCCTTACTTTTTTAACTCTTTTATAATTTCCACTGTGCTTAGTATATGGTTCCACAAGGGCTCTGTGACTTTTTTCAAAAGAAACCTACCAGTTTCTCAAGGACTATTATAAAGTGTGAGGACATCCTAATGAGAGAGGGGGGAATGAATGGCTTTGGGTGACTGAAGCTGTCAACACTTTACAGGTGAAAGGAAATGAGAGGGTCATTGGGAATATTTTACAGGTGAAAGGAAATAAGAGGGTCATTGCTGGCCAGTAACTACTACTTGTAACTCTGGTGAGATTGTACCTCAAGTGCACTGGGGAGGGCAGGACCAACACGGCCTGCATTCTTGTGAGCTATTGTAACAGGAAAAAAAAAACCTCACTATCTCGAGTAAGAAACGAATACGAGCTACAATACACGTTGATGTTTAGCTCCCTGGACTTCAGAGTGGGCGGCTCGAACAGTCTCTCAACTCTGGCCGGATCTGCCTTCGCACCCACTGCGAGGCATTGCCGAGACGCGGCCGGCCCGTGCCCCGCGGCCAGGCTCAGCACAGAGCCTGCGCTTGGGCCCTTCTTCTTCTTCTTCCTGCGGTGGCAACGCGCTGAGGAAGGAAAATACTTGGGGACGAGGCCCGGTGCCGGCGTCTCCCTTCCCAAAGGAGCCCCCGCAGCCCCGGCCCGCGGGGCGGCCGAGAGCGCCGCTCGCCAGGGCGCGGGCTGGCACTGACCTCCTGCCGCCGGTACGTGTCGCTGAGGAAGTCGCGGTAGCGCCGCCGCAGGGCCTGGCCCAGCTCCCACTGCTGCCGCATACCCACCTGCAACGGTACCGGGCCTCAGCGCCGCTCCGGACCGCGGCCCGGCCCCCGCCGCCCGCCCCGCC
>VZRX01000627.1:0-21563 GCA_013398075.1 Notiomystis cincta | reverse complement strand
TTTGGTTGGTGGTGTGTGTATCTGGTGCTGTGGTTAGAAATGTGAAGGAATGACACAATTAGCCAATACAGGGGCCCCAGAAAGAAAAACAGACATGCAAACCAAAACCACCTTTGCATAGATACATTTAGATATGCAAGGGGAAAAAAGTCTTATTGTTAGGATAGCTGAATTTGCTTGAAGCAATTGCGTGCTACTGGCAAAAGAACGTTGTTGCCAAATTAAAGTTATTTTCCACAGGGAAAAATTACTATTATAGTTGATGCTGACACATTCTGTGGACAAGGCTCCAGGCTGGATTCCCTCCCTTCCCCTTCTCAAGAAGTGGCACAGAGCTGCCCTTTGCTTTTCTGCTAGCAGGAGGGGGCAGCTTCTGTGCTTTGAGTGTTTTGTCCTCCTGGGAGGAGCACAGATGGCATTTTTCCTGTAGGAAGCCCCTATCAAAGACTCAGTTGTGCTTCCTGCCATCTGAAGGTCGGTGCTGATAGTGTTGTTGAGCTGTCAGTGAACTGGAGTTGTGGCCAGACATGGGGGATTATTGCAGTTCAGCTACAAGCAGCAAGTTCTGTGGGTGCTGCAGAAGTTGGTGTCCCTCTAAAGTGGCGGTGCTGTGTCTCCTCTCCATGCTGGGACACTGGCTTCACAGCTCACCTGGCCAGACAGAACTGAGGAGGGATGACTTGCCTTTTACAGGGTGGCTTGGAGGAGAGGGGAAGATGGATAGATGGATGCTGCTACTGTCACATCTTCCTTGCTGTAAGCCTGTGCATGCCCTGGTTTTGGCCATTCCTGAGGTGGCTATACTCTAGGTTAGTCAGAAGCTTGAAAGCTGAGGTGACAGTAGAAAGCCTAGAGATATTTTTTTACTCAGATCAGGGTTGTATTGTTTTCCAGAGTTCAAAGGAACTTGTGTCAATGACCTTTTAAAGGAATTTAAAGGCATCAAGGTGGCTGCATCACTCCTGATATCACTGGTTATTCATTTCCAGTTCATTAACCAGGAAGAAGTCTGTCTTCTTACCACAATCCCTCTCCCTCCCTCCCTGTTTCCCTCCCCTCTCTCTTCTCTTCCCTCTTCTCCCTCTTCCCCTATCCGCTTGCCTGCCTCTTTCTGCCTCCCTTTGTCAGAGGGACTAATACTTCCTTGCGAACAGGAAGAGAGGCGAGAGCAGCCGTGTGAATGAACTCCAGTAACCCCGTCTCCTTTCTCCTCCGCTCACTTGCAGAACCAAGGACATCTGGCAGTTGGGAGAGAGGGAGGGAGGAAAACTAAAGGCACAGCCCATTTCAGGATCTCACCCACCCTGAAAGTAGTCCCATGTATGCTCTCTTTTCCTCTTGCTCCCTGTGTTGACAGGCTCTCTTTGGTCGGGCAGAAACCAAGAGTTGAAGGGAAGGGCAAACCCAAAACCTCAGCCTTTGCTAGGCAAGGTATAATGAGAGGCAGGTGAGAGAGCAGAGAGCATCTGCTGCTGGATGAGGCATGTGAGCAGGAGAGCTGACTTGCAAAGCAGTTGCTGTTAGGGGTGAGCTTTGCAGAGCCTGTAGTTTCCTGGGTGGGACTCATGACAGTGCATTCTGTCATCATCTGATTTAAAATATGGGAAGCCATATTTCCAAAATGAGGGAGTCCACAGGAAAAAACAAATCTTGTACTCTGCAGATCATGGACAAAAGAGCAAATTTGGTTGTTTGGACTTTTTATGTGGGTCAAAGCAGAAGTACTTTGGCCTTATTCTGCCCTGATTTATTGTATTATGTTTGGTCATACACTTGTGCCTTAAGATTCTAATTCACCTTGCCAACTCATTTAATCACTTCTTTCAGTCCTGCAGTCCTTCTTGCCTGATGTAGGATGAAACTGGTTTGTAACTCCTGTTGCTGCCATTGTTTGTTTATAATAGACACTCTTCACTCACAGAATAGCAAAGTCATATTGAGTTCAGAGTCAGAAATGTCCATAGAACTCTTTGCATTTTGGTTGTAATTATAAGGTCTAATTCTGGAAGGAAAGTTACGAAGACTTCCAGTCTCCCAGAACTGAGCTTTAGGGTGTTTTTCTGTAATAGCCAGACTTTCCTCTTCAGTGTTCTTTTAGGCATACTGTCTTTCAGAGTAATACCTTTCAGGAAACCATTGTTACACCTTTCTTCTCTTCCCAGTGCTCTTTCAGCCAAGTGACATACATTTGTTTATTTTAATCTTTTCAGTTGTTAATTACTTCTGCTATTGTTTTCAGAACTTTGCTGTGGTTTCCATACCTGACCTGGGTAGGAGACAGCATGCCTTGTGTTGAGACCAAACTAAACTCAGTGAGAGCTGGATGATGCAGTGAGCCCACTTCAAAGGAAGGGGCAAAGGCCATGCCAGGAATCATCAGAGTTATGGGAAGTAAAGGAGTTGGTCAGCAACAGGAGTAAAACCCAAAGTAGGGTGGAGGACAGGAGGTAGCAGGCTCTGAAACTGAGCTAGGGAGGGAGAGGTGGCAATAAGACCCTTAAACTTGAGGGCAAGAGACCAGAATGCAGCTGTGTAGCTGGGAATGAGTTGTGGGACTCTTCTGCATAATTGTCAATGGTGGCAACAACTTAAAAGGCTCACAGAGCAGTGCTACAATCTTGGACAGCTGCTCACGGTCAGCTGAAGCTTAGCTGGACAGCAAATGAAAGCAATCTGGAGGCTGTAGCTTTTCTTTATCAGCTTGGGACTGGTGGTGGCTTGCAGACTCCTTCCAGTTTGTAGTTGCCTTTATGCTCTGGGAAATCAAAATGGGTAATGTGATTTCTAACTGTGTCCCTGCAGTTCTCTGAGAGAGGGATTTACAGCAGGGGTACTGGGCTAGTCTGTTCCCTGAGAGTTGCAGAACTGTTTTTTTCCATTCTTTATAAACATACTGTTCAAAATCATTTTTTACAGTACCCTGTTGCACTGCTTTTCACACTTTGTATTTTTGTCATTTGTACCTCCCATTGTCGATCTGAAGGTTATTTTTTCCACCCAAGTTTTGACAATTTTCACATGTAATATTACTTCATTTTCAAAGCAACAGATTCATTTTCTGTCTTGATTGGTACAAGGTGTCCTTTTCAACTTTTTCCTAATTGAAACCTGTTATATGTATACTTTTGCCTCACTCATAGACCTGCTGTCTGTTTCAGCATTTCTTGAGAAATGTGATGATGTAGAGGGAAGAAAAATGAGCCACCATGAGCTGGGAATAATTTTTGTTTCTCTGAAACAGCTACAAGGTAGTACCAAAATCCTAGGGAAGATCTGTGAAAATACTCTGACTGCTACAACAGACACAGTATAGGAAGAGCATTAGATCCAAAATATGGTTACTCTGTATGAAAGGATTGGAACAGTGGTACCTCTCAAGGGGGTTAGTTCTCTGCTGGTGCTGTAGAGTCCTGTGAAACTTCAGTCTAACACGTGGGGGTTTTTTCTTGGCAATTTAGATCTGCAGCCAGCATTTGATACTCAAGGTAACATCATCACTGTGAGAGTTGTGCATTTAGGTTTCAGCAGAGGTCATTTTGCATTGCCCTGGGCCCAGCTTTCAGAGATAAATGCTAGCAGCCCATGTGAATCTATATTGCATATCAGAACACATTTAGAAGCCAAAATGCCAGATTATATCCCTGCTTTAGTTACCTCTGAAAGACAGCCCTTCCTGTTACATGCATTTGTTCACCAACAGCCTGTTAGGCCCATGCACAGAGGTGCAGTCCTGTTGACACATAGTGAGTACAGTCATGTTGGCATATATATACATAGGATGCTGACATGCTGCAGAGTGTGTGTTTGGGATTCATTACAGAACTAAAACATAACTATATATTTTTGCCTTGGCAAAAGCTGTAGGATATTGTAATTTACAGGGCCAGGACTGTGATGAGTGAATCCTGTTTTGAAGGATCACAGAGACTTGAACAAACTTCCTAAAAAGCTGCTCTTTCCTCTGAGCTTCCATTATTTGGAGGTAAAGGGCTTCTTGAACTATTCCTGTGATTATTCATATGTTACATAGTACAGTGTCTTCAGAGATGTGCTTGCATCTGGTCTGGTTCCTGATCCTTAACTCCTCACAGAAAGTGCCAGACTAGGAATATCAGGGTCACAGGAACTGCATTTGGCTCACTTGGTTTCTTTACGTGCTGTGCTGCCCAATGCTATCTCCTTTACTTGTCCTCAGTGAATACAGGACAATAGTTCAGTATATTCTGTACCTCAGTGTGTTGATCAAAGGTCAGATCAAAGTCTTCCAGAAGAACGTGTGAGTGCTTCAGCTGGCTTAGAAGAGGACTTAAATGAAGGAATGGGATGAGACTGTTGCTGGAGGAAGTGATGAATGTTTCTGGCATTTAGCATGAGGTGCAAGAGCCAGGGCTGCCATCTTTAGTCTCTGAAAAAAACAGTACTTTGTTGTAAGAATACTGACCTGGAGACCATCAGTATCTGAGTTGCTCTGTTTTCTCAGAAAAAAACGGGGAGATGGAAGAAATGGAGTAGGGTAAAGCTGATGGTTCACATTTCAGAAGCATTTAATGTCATATATGAGACTTGGGTGGCAAGGGCTGACAGGAATTTGTTTCCCTTAATCCTTATCTCTACATGTTTCCTCATTGGAGTATGTCTGCTCACCAGGTTACTCCGTTCAAGGTGCTGCATTAGAGAGAAGTGATTGCTTCATCTTTTGTCACATGACCAGTCCTGGTTTCTAAAACTGAAAGAGTTGAGACACACAGTGGGAGGCAGCACAGCAGACTGTGTCAAGAAGACAGTGTTCCTTCTTGCAGCTGTGGCTTGTATCACCTTTCTGCATTTTTAGTTGAAGTGGTGGTGCAAATTGGAAGGTGTGAATCTCTAATAACGTGGTTATTAGTACAAAGTCGACAGGATTTTCAATCATTTAAAAACAATCCTCGTGCATTTCTGTGAAAAACTAAGTCTCAGGTCTGGTCATACAGCCTCTCACTTGTGTGCATGTGAGGAAAATGCTCCTTAGGCTTCTGTACCTAGCACCAGAATGCTGCTATGGTTAGGTCAGTTTTCCACAGCCTGCATCTGTTATTGCACCTACAAAAGAAAAAAAAGTCTATCTTAGGAGCAGAGAAGACAAGTAACCTTTGCTATCTGGCCCATTCTGTTTTCAGGAAGTTGGAGGCTGATGGACAAAGCAGGAACACATTGGGTAGTTCTAAGCCCAGATAGTGGCTTCTCTGTTGCTGTGTCCTGGATGTGCACATGGATTTATAGTCCCCTCCCTCTTGGTAGCCTGCGGTCTCTGAGACACTCCCCTTTGGGCTCCAGATGTCTTGCTGACAGCAGGTTTCACTCTTGCAGTGTCAGTCATTGTTGTGCAGATCACACAGTTTTGAAACCCCATCAGACTGTACCCTCCTCTGTTGTTTCCTGGAGTAAGTTTCAGTTGTGGTTGCACTAGGAATGGGTCACTGAACTGAAGGCCTGGGCCTGAGCACTGTCACTCAGTCCCTCAGCTGAGGGATCAAACTCTTCTGTGCAAAATTGCTGCAGTTAGTGCTGCTGGTGATTCATTCTGCACAATAATTAACCTTGGAGTGAGTCTTTTGCGTGGTTTAAAGGAATGTGGAGATGCAGAGGCTTACTCTTAGCTTTCTTGTGTCATGCCCAAACGTGTCCAGAGACTTCTGTATCAGCATCAGTGAGGAGCTTACATAGGACTAGGAATACAAGTTGGACTTGGATTTGTTACAGTAAAGTTCCCATCTCCATCTGATGCTCTGTGCTTCTTCCACAAGATTTTCAGATTCTGCAAGATTTCCTGGGGAGACTTTAAAAAAAAAAAAGCCGGTTGTGGTAGCCACATTGTTGTTTTGAGTACCTTGAGTTTCTCTGAACTGGTTGCAAATCACATCAGTTAGGTTGTAGCCTCCCATAGTAGGACTTCTGTCTGTAGCTTTAAGTTTCATATTTGCTGCCACTGCTTTTATCCTAGATAGTCTTTTTCCCTACCTCCCTCAGGGAAAGGAGCTCAGAATTCCTGATGCAGTCTGAGGCTGTGTTTACAAAGGTCACGTGAATTAATGTGCCCTGTGGGTTTTAACACCTGCATCCACAGTGTAATTGGAGATGACAGGAGCTCAGCAGGCCTGACAGTGTGACTTGCTTTTACACTTGATGCCTGTTTCAGAGTACTGGGAGGGGGTTCATTTGTGGAAGCATTGCTGTCAACTTTGTTTTTGACATTCTGAGAAAAGTTGTATGGTCTGGTCCAAATATCCAGGAGGAAAGAAGGGACTTGGGACAGTGGTTCTCTGCCTCTTCATGGTCAGCACTACAGTGCATGAGGCATGCCCCTGCTTGCCTGATGCTCTTGTATCTGGGCTGCTTCAGAGCTTTCTGTCACCTCCTGTCTTTCAGGGACTGATAGGCTTCTAGTCCTGAACTCAGTCACTCAAACTGGTACAGGCCTTTCACGCAGTTGCTTTTTAAATCAGTTAATCTCTTTAGCTTGCATTGGTAAATCACTGAGTTAAGATCAACTGATGTTCAATCAGCTTAGGGGTGTTTACATTAGCAATTTGCATCAGTTTCACTGAATCAGTGTGATCAAACAAGTAGGGTCCTTTTCTGTGCAGGTGGGGCTTTTTGGAAAAAGTAGTTGGATTTGCTTCCAAGTTTCAGGTTCTGTAGTGGAATCAGGGCTGTATGATGAAGATGCTTTTCAGTATGGTTTTTAGATTCCAAAAAAGGGTGTCCTCAGAAGGTTGGTGGTGAATCCATTTCCTGAGAATGGCATCATGGCCATTTCCCATGGGTAGGATGCTGGCTTTCAATTTTCTACTGTAGGTGAGGGAAGGATTTGTCATCTTTGATGCATCATCAGTCTTTGGCTACTGATAGTAAGAGGGAAATTCGATGCTTTGTAGTCTGCTAAATAATTGTATGAAAAATCTCTTTGCCGATTTTCTATATGTTCTGCAATACATGCACTGAAATCCAAGGCAGCTGGCAGCACTGAGCTATTTGTTGTTGGAAGCTTTAACAAAGGCCACTGGTTATAATGCCAGGAATTTCCCCCTTACACACTTGGAGAGATCAGGAATGAAGGGCACTGGTAGTGTTAGCAGTAATGAAGACTTGTCCTGTTTTGATAAATCTGTTGGCAATGAAAGAATAGTTTTGCACCTGCATGTGTAGTCTTGTACCTTTTACCACAGTTTATTAAAATATTGTTTCAAGACTATAAACATTGATAAAACAAAGCTAATTACGGAAACGCAATCTTGAAGCTTGCTTGTGTTACAGCTTGTAATAGATTTTGGAAGTTAATAGTCTTAATAGTTGAACTCTTACCTCTTTTGCATCTGTTTGTTTTTTCCACAGGTATTTCCTGACTTTCAGTAGCAGAGAGAAACTAAGGACTTTGAAGATAGACACCTGTGGTCCCTTGCTTGGCAGAAACAATGCTGCAGCGATGAGATTATAGCGAGCCCTTCCTGTGTGGCCTCCATGGGTCCCACTCAACTCAGCACACAGGATCATGGGAAGAGGGTGGCAAGTGTATTTGAGATGGAGGAGGAAGGGCTTCCACTCTTCCCTGGCTCAGAGAACCCCCCTGAGCATGCAGGTATGCAAAACTTCTTACTAAGTCCGTGCAAGATAAAGGCTATGTTCGTTCAGCTGTAAGAAGAATTGATACTTGGAAAAAATTTAGGACAAGTTCTACTGTGCTTGAGGCACTCAGAAATGATGTCTAAGAATAGAGTCAGTTATTGATAGCTGAAGTCTGGGTTTATCTAAGTGATAAATGTGTCAAATATTTTGCTTATTTGACCTTCTAGAGGCTAGCTCCATGGCAGTAAGATAAATTAATTTTTTTTAGCCTTACCAAAAGCTGCTGAACAATAAAGCTTTACTACAGGTGACAATCCAACAAGGGCAAGTGGTGCAAAGAAATGATAGAGTTTTGCAGATTCATATAATGGGAAGAGAGTAGGAGTTTATCTATTTCTTACGTTAACTGAGGATGAAGAGTATCAGACAAAGAACTGAGATTCTGTAGTTAAAGCTGCTGCTTGTGGCCACAATCCTACACTTTGAAACTGTAAGAAGACAATATAACATCTCTGCACAGGTAACAGGAAAAAAAGGAAAGCACAAGTGCATCTTAATGAAAATCTGACAGATTGGTGTATTTGCTCAGCAGTGAGGCAATGGGCAATCTTGATATAAAATGAGAGATAATGTGAACATTGAATGAGGACTCTTCAGTAGAGCAGAAACAGAGAGAGTAGTTAAAAGATGATATGAGATTACCCAATAAAAGTCCTTAAAGTGGATTTGAGGACCTGAAAAGAAAACAATTGATTATTTCCATATAAAAACGTAATGAAAAAAGCTACAAAATGTGGAAAATGCTTAATAAATTGGGTATCTACCAAGGAAGGAGGACTCTAATGAGAGCTAAAGGTTCAGAGGTGGCATTCATGCTTTCTTTATACATCTTACGTTATTTCTGTGTTATCTTTGACTACAGAAAATAACAATAATCATCTATGTAACTAAAATGCTTCATGCTCAGAGATGGAAAATAATTTACATAGGTCAAAGAATAAGCTTATCTCTCTCAATAAAGCAGTCCTAGAAAAGGTAATAAGATGTTTATGTAATATCTTAAAGACATGAGAAATCCAAAAGATGGACAGATTTATCTGTGGAAGTCATTAGATTACTCTGCCGTTCCTCAGAAGCATATGAACATCACTTGAGGCTTCAGCAAAGTTGTTATGCCAGTTAGTCTGCCATTACATGTGTTTATTTTAAGTAATCTGAAATAACTGTATGGATTGCATAATTTTTATTTGGTAGTATATTGTGTGAAGAGAAACACAGTTAAACAAGAGAGGAAAATATCAGAAATGTAACCTTTCTGATGATATTTTCTTGCTGTCCAATCTGCAATGAGAAGTGCAGGCCAAAATGAGTGACCTCCAGGCCTCTGTAAAGTCAGTGGGATTGAAAATCAACACCAAGATACTTATGTCTGAAAACTTGCATCGAGGAACACCAATAATAATTTCTGAGACTGACCTAAAACTGGTTACCATTTGAGGAACTTGAGCAGAATAGTAAATGTAAACACAAGTAAGGGTAGAAGTATTAGAATAATAAGTACAAAAATGAGACATGCAACTGTAACCCTGGTGCTGATCAAGAAATGCAGTACCCTTGTCCTTCAAACTAAGCATTATCTCCAGTGTAAAGGCTTTCCAGGCATATCTAAAGATAATCTGGAGACTTATCAAGACATGCTGGTTGTAATCTTTATAACAGCTGCCATAGAAGAATCTAGAATATCTGACATACAGAAAAATACCTGCATTATAAGCTGTGTAGAATGTCAGATGTCAGCATAGCTAGAATTAAATGGATGAGGAAGAGAGAGGGCTAATAGGGAGGGAAAGCACATAATAAATCAGCAAGCATTTGACTGGAATGCTTAAGGAACAGACCAATAATGTTTTCAGAATGGAGAGACATTGATAAGATTGAAATCTGTCAGGATGATGTAGGAAGAATTGGAAGCTGCTGCACAAGACCATCTGAAATACGAAGCAGTAGTGAAGGCCCTGTGTTTGAGGTAGAATAACAAGCTTTAGTAAACAAACTGTCACTATGAGAGTGTTTTAGTTTTAGGAGTGGGGAACTCTCTTCTTGAGAGGCAAGGATGGCTTCAGGATTCCAAGGCTCCCAGAGCTTGTGAAGTGTAGTGCTTGTCTGCTTATTGCACCTCTCTCCACAAACTGCTGTCTTGTGTCTCAACAACTTCCCTAAGTGCTCCGTTTACAGGGATTGTCTGCTCAGTCTGGTTTTTGTAGGGTCACAGTTTCAGCACTGGCTTTCTGTCACTATTGAAATGAGGAAACGTTTTTCCTTATTCTTGTGCATGAGTATGGCAGAGAATAGAAGTAAGAGAACTGGAGGCGAGTTCTGAAGAAATTTACTTTCTGCACAGTCTTGGATTTCAGCTCAGCTTTTTTGTAGGTCTTTCTCACATTGGTAACTGCAATTGGAAAGTGCAGAAAAACACTTGACCTGAGCATGTTGTGGCTCTTTCACTCTGCTTCAGATGGGAACAAGT
Source organism: Notiomystis cincta (assembly GCA_013398075.1). NCBI lineage: Eukaryota > Metazoa > Chordata > Aves > Passeriformes > Notiomystidae > Notiomystis > Notiomystis cincta. The sequence continues at coordinate 11,434 of VZRX01000627.1, read as the reverse complement.
GCAAAGCTATATTTGCTTGCATAGCTGGGGTGAAACCTTGTAGATTATGTCAGTAAGTTTGTTGCAGAAGACTTGCTTGTCCGGAAGGGATGTGTGTGAAAAGGGAGACTTGATCTTTTCATCCATGTGCTTGGGAGATGGTGGGTTTGAGTGAGGAATGGGGCAGTCAGCTGCAAACACCACGCTTCCTTCATGTCTGTGTGTTTTCTGTCCTTCTGTTTCCTCGCTACCGTTGGTTTTGGTAGAAAATCCCCCCTTGAAGCGGAAGAAGGGCCCAGCCCCCAAGATGCTGGGAAACGAAGTGTGCAGCGTGTGTGGGGACAAGGCCTCCGGCTTCCACTACAACGTGCTGAGCTGCGAAGGCTGCAAGGGCTTCTTCCGCCGCAGCGTCATCAAGGGCGCGCAGTACGTCTGCAAGAACGGCGGCAAGTGCGAGATGGACATGTACATGCGCCGCAAGTGCCAGGAGTGCCGGCTGCGCAAGTGCCAGGAGGCCGGCATGAGGGAGCAGTGTGAGTGCTGCCACCGCGGCTGGGCTGGCCTGGGGCCGTGGCTGTAAGGCACGGGGCAGTGCTGGGGGAGGGGGGCGTGAAAGCCACCAGGCTGTATGTTGGAATGTGCGTGGGAAGTCACTGAGAGCTCAGCAGGGATCACGTGGGGAGGTGAGGCTGTTAGTGGAACAGCACTGGCATGCTGAGAGCCCCAGCCCTGCTTTATTCCGTGTAAGAACTCGTGGAATATACCAGCAGAGGAAAGACTCACATGTTCTTCAGGATGTGTAAAGTGTGTCAGTGACGTCAGGCTTGTGAGCAGGGCTGTGAGATCGGTCCCCGTGCTCCTTGAACAACAGGCACTTCTCTTTGCTTCCTACTGTGAGCTTGCAGAAGAGGTCGAGGGCAGCACCACAGTACTGCAGCTGTGTTTGTGCATGAGCTGATCTCATTGCTTCCCTTTGTGAACTCTGCTATTTTTCTCACACAAGCCATAAGGCTGCTCTTTCTGAGTATTCACCAGTATTTCTCCTCACATATCAGGAGCAGCCCTCCTTGGCCATGGTATCCAGGTTTCATCTCTTTGCTCATCAAGACTGATTGACTGAATGCTCAATTAATGTTAGATCTGTGTGAAGTCTTCTTTTTTGATATCCAGCACCCAGAACAAAGAGGAACAGCGGGTTATTTCAGAAACATAACGTAATTTTGCTAAAGTTAATTTCCAGTGAGCTAGGAGACATGCTGTTTAGTTTTTCAACATGAAACACAGCACATCAGTATCTTTGTCTCACTGGTTTGTAACAGCATTATGTGTGCTGTCTTTACTCCATTGCCCTGTTCCTGAGAGCTACAAAACAGATGTATTTGAAAAGCAATGCAGTAAGACCACTTTTCACTTTGCTTCTCTTTTGTTGCAGGTAGATACAGAGAACCTCAGTATGTTTCTGCATTTAGTCATTGTTATGTGTTGAAGACAGCTCAGAAAATTAGGTCAAAAGGAATCTTGGTGTTGTTATCAAGAACTTGGCAATTCTTGTCAATGCTGTAATCCCCACTGCAAATTTGTCTTGTTAGTTTTGACAGAAACTGAAGGCTTTTTTCTCCAGCTGTTTCACTTGGAAGGTCATTCCAGAACTTCCCCCTTAGTAATTGCTGGAAACATTCTTCTAATTCCCAGACTGAAGTTATTCATGGCCAGTTTATTGTTCTTAAGCCAGTGTGAACCATGAGGTTAAATAATTCCTTCCTGGCAAACCAAGTAAGTTAGATTGCTTTCAATTTAGCATGATGCAGGACCTTGCACATAGGCACTTTTCAAGATTCATTAATAGCAAAGTAACATGTTACCAGATAAATTCTTTTTGTGCATCTCAGTCCCAAGATGAGGGACTGTAATCACTTGGATCAATTACCTCCCTCCTTAAACTGACACTGTGAGTAGTATTCTGTAATCTTACAGATCCCCGTTATTTTGGTAATTGTACTGAATGCCTTTGATGTTAGAATTGTAAACTTTGTGCATGGCACATGTACCTGTGTACCCACCCTCCCTGTTGGAAGTTGGGGATAAAGGTTACTCTCAGCTTGACTGTGTTATGTTCCTTGTCTATCCTTCCAGTGCCAAGAATGCTGTCTTACAGTAGCTCTCCAGTTCTTGTCTTTGTTTAACATAATTCTGTTATGAAGTACAGTTACATACTTGTTCAGTTTTAGGGTCTGCTTTTCTCTGTAGCAGCTATAGAATCACAGAATCATCAAAGTTGGAAGAGATCTTTCAAGATCATCAAGTCCAAATGTCTGCCCAGCAGTACCACTGTAACCCTTAAACCACTAAACCATATCACCCGGATCCAGATGCCCCTTAAACACCTTCAGGGATGGTGGCTCCATCACCTCCATGGGCAACTTCTTCCAATGCATGCCCTAACAAGGAAAATATTTTTTAATTCCTAATCTGAATCTCCTTGTCTCAATTTAAGGCCATGTCTTCTTGTCCTCTCACTGGAGGCATGGCAGAAGGGACTAACCTCCAGCTCATTACAACCTCCTCTGATATCTGTGTTACCTGTGCACAAAAAAAATGCCCAGAGAATCTTTCAGCACTTTTAAAGTCTTGTTTGTAAAGTCAAGCTTTGTCTGTCTTAGTTCCTGAAGATAAGTATTTTGTTCTGTTTTTTTTTTTCCAATCAGTTCCTTTTCTGCTTCCCTTCCCTCCAGAGTGCCAATCACAGCACACAGCCTGGAGCTGCCAGCAGCCTTGCTGAGCGTGGCTCAGTCCCACTGTCCTTGTCACCAACAAAGGTGTTCAGCAGTGCCAGTCCCAACACCAACCCCTGGGGAACACCACTCATCCCTGGTCTCCACCTGGACACTGAGCCATGGACACAACTCTTTGAGTGTGACCATCCAACCAGTCTTTTATCTTCTGAGTGATCCATCTGTCAAATCCATAGTATTCCAATTTAGAGACAAGGATGCATCTCTGCTGAGCTTGGAGGAGGAAATCCTTGAATATTAATCTCCCTTGGGCCCCTCTTCCCTCCAGCACTTTAGCTGATCGTACTCTACCAAGCCAGAGTCTGGCCAGAGAAGAGGCCAGAGTCTGCTCCCCTGAAGTCCAATGAACTTGCTGTGCACACTCTTTCTGTGATGCTAATATGGTCACAGCCCTGCAAGTGTGTGCATGTCTCCAACTCCTCTTGTTTATTCCCTATGCTATGTGCATTTGCATAGAGGCATTTAAGTTGGGCTCCTGATGAACCTGACTTACCGGATGGAGTGATAGGAATTCCGCTGTGTTGCTCTTCAGCTGCTCTCCTGCTGACCTGCATACCCTCTTCAGGCTCTGGGCATCTCTTGCTGACCCTGGCATCAGACTGGTAGGAGAGGGATGGATTGAGGGTCCTGTCCCTAGACAGCTTTAGTTTAAATCCCTCTTCACAGCTTGGCAAGCTTGTGAGAAAAGATGTGCTTCCCTTTCTCTGGCAGAGGGACCCCATCAGCCCTCAGTAGAGCAGATGCCTTTGAGTTGTTCTGTTCCTTACAGTGTTACATCCAAATAACATCTCCTGTTTGGCTTAACAGCTGAAGGAGACTTCAGCTATTCAGCTATTCCTGAAGGACCTGTGGTTAGTCCTCAGTACATTTTATGCAAAGCTATTCTTCCATTATTCATCTTGGGCTATGTTTCTGCTCTAGAGTTTGCTGCAGATGGCCTTTATAGCAAATTATCCTTTCACTTTCAAACTCCATCCAGGACTGAGTCAGACGTTTGAAGAGGGTGAAATGACACAAGCTGCTAAATTAACAATGTTGAAAAAACACGTAACAGGTAATATAAAATACAGTGGACACACCATGGCATATGGAGGGAGCACCTGTTGTAACATGACATTTTAGGGAATTGCTTTATGGGGAAAATCACTGTTCTTCTGAGATCTGCAGGGCATCATGAGGGGAGCCTCTGCCTTTTCTGAACACTTTACATGACAGTATGGTTAGAAGAAAGGCAATAGAATAACTGAAAATAGGGAATAGAGGGAGAAATAAACAAATATCACTGTCAGTTGTGTTGTGTACACTCTGCTATGCCTGGTACAGGTAGCTGTGATCTCTGCCTCTCCATCCACAGCACATTGCCCTGTGTTTAGTGGGGTTTCCATTGTGTTCCTATGATTGATCATGGGCTATTCCTGCTTTAGATGTTCTGTCTGAAGAGCAGATCCGCCTGAAGAAACTGAAAAAGCAGGAAGACGATCAGGCTCGGACAGTTGTGGTGCGTCCAAACCCTCCAAATCCGCCAAGCCCTTCGCACAAACTGACGCCGGAGCAGCTGAGCATGATAAAAAAGCTCGTGGCCGCTCAGCAGCAGTGCAACCAGCGCTCCTTCACAGACAGGCTCAAAGTGACGGTAAAAACTCTACCAGTGCACCCAAAACAAGAAAAGGGAAGTTTGGGAAGTCAGGTTTTAGGTAAAATATTTGGGAGAACAGAGTTACTGTAGTCACTGCATGTGTGGGCTAAAGCTCTGTAAAGAATACCAAATGATGATGTTCTGAATTTGTAATTTTCTTTTCTTGTTCTCTTCATCTTATCTTTCATTTTTGACTCCATCTTTCACAAATATGTGCTGTCTCTTCCTGTTCCCACAGCCATGGCCCCAGATTCCTGATCCAAATAACCGTGAAGCAAGGCAGCAACGTTTCGCTCACTTTACAGAACTTGCAATTATCTCTGTGCAAGAGATTGTGGACTTTGCCAAGCAATTACCTGGCTTCCTGGAACTCACCAGGGAAGATCAGATCGCTTTGCTGAAGACATCTACCATAGAGGTGAGGGTTTGACTCTACCAGAGTACAAAGTAGCAGAGACGAAGGAATTTGGAGTTAGCCACCTAGAGAACTAGTTCCACCCCTTAGCAGACTGAAGAACTTCAGCTGTGGGACACTTACTGCAGTGCAAGGTTACATTGGCAAGATGCCTTGTTATCTACTGCAGTGCCTGGTTATACAGGAAGAGAATGAGGCAAGTGTCTTGGTAGTGGTAAGCAGGAATTTCCCGTTTCCCAGAAGCAGGCACCACAAACGATGGCAGCAGACTTTATCTTGGAATTTTTAAGCACTCTGAGAGAAACTGGAGTGGGTTTTTTGGTTTGTTTGGGTTTTTTTTTCTTTTTGTTGTTTTGTTTTGATTTTAAAATATTTTTTCAAAGATGCTTCAACAGCCAGCAAATTATTGATGTTATAATATTCCTTCCTGCTTTCAAATCAAGTATATCTATTTCTGTCTTCAGGTGATGTTGTTGGAGACATCTCGGCGCTACAATCCAGAGATTGAGAGCATCACCTTTCTTAAGGACCTGAGCTATAATCGGGATGACTTCGCCAAAGCAGGTGGTGCATTAGACAGGTGTTTCTTCCTCCCCAGTGTCTTGTGTTCTTACATATTTTCCTTTTTAATGTAGGCAGCTGGAAGTAGTTTGTGGGACCAGATGAGAGGTTTAGAAGAGGTTTAGAACAGGACCGGACCAATAGCCCCACAAACCATTTTTTTTTTTGCTTTTAACATATGGTACTAGCTCAGTTCATGTCTTTTTCTAGATGTTAATTTACTTGGGAAAATCTGAACTCTTAAAGTATGAAAATACTGCTGCAAGTGTCCACCTAGGACTAGCAGTGGGTGTGAAATTCCCTGCTCTAGAGATGTGATGTGGTGGTAGAGCTGTATCAGTCCATACCAATTCAAACCTTCTTCTCTCCTTTGCAAGTGTATCACTTGCTAATCCGGATGGACACTTGAGTGATGACATTGCTGTGGTTACATTTCAGTTGATACGAAATCTGTACTGTGCACTGAGGAGCCCCACAGACTGCTTTAGACATTTTATCATTCTAATATATGGTAGCCTGTGGTGTTGTGATCTCTGAAGTCTGTTTTTCCAGGAGCTATTTCGGACAAAGAAACAAGAAGTGTGTTTCTTCAGCATTTCTCAAAACAAGACTTTAGCTGTGCTTCAGCTGATTTTTTTTTTCTTTTATTCCTTGAGTAGCTGTTTAACCATTTACAGTTGAGATGACTTTTATATAAAACTTTTCTTTTTGACACTTTTCCTGGCAGCCTTTTCTTCAGATATTAGAAAGGCAAAAAGCAGGGAGCCAGAAAGATTTCCTGCATTTTGTTCCTCCTTCTCTGATGCTGTTGTAAGGCAGGAAATTAGAAACTTGGATGCTGTTTTGGAGGAAAGGCCTGAAGTTTTCAGCATGATTACATAGCACAAAGAGACCTGATTTGATAGTGGTCTCTGTTATGGCAATAAATACCAGCGCATTTCTGTCTGACTGCATTTATCAAATGAGGTGATTGGAAGCCTAGGTCAGGCTCTGCCTCAGGTCTCCCAGTTCTTTGAGCTGAAGGAAATGGCATAGTTCAGAGTTCTTGGAACTGCATATTTTCAGCTCATACATACTTCAGATGAAACTGAAGCATGGGATTAAAGCTTTCTTTGAAAGCATGAAGGCTACTGGGTGTGAAGGAGGTGATGCTGTGAGAGTGGACAGTATAGATGTTGTGCTTGTGGCCTTCTGACGTTTTGATGGACTTACCTGATATAGCTGATGTTGTGTCCTCTACCTGTTGCCCAGTAATGTGCTGTGGGGTGTTTGAAGCTTTAGGAAAATGCAGAAATAGTGTCATTTTACAGTTAGAACCTGACTCCTCAGCCACTGTTGTTGGTGCTCAGCAGTAGTGGATGTAAAGGGAGGACTTATTGGAACATAATGTAAGGGTTTTTCCCTGCCTGTCTATCCTCCCCACTCCCTAGTCTATTGCAGTGGCTTTCTGGCAGCCTTTTCTGTGAAAGGGAGGGGGAGAAATGGGAAACAATTGTTACTGCCTCACCTTGTTCTTTTCTGTTTGTTGTAGGTCTGCAGTTTGAGTTCATTAACCCCATCTTTGAGTTCTCAAAGGGAATGAATGAGCTACAGCTTAATGATGCTGAATATGCACTTTTAATTGCCATCAACATTTTCTCTGCAGGTAAAAAGTCAGGAAGCTCTGAAGAGCTGCAGCAGTGAGTCAGAGGGCAAAGAAAGTAGAGTGAAGCAACATTAGGAGCAGAAAAGGAGTAATAGAGCATGTATAGAGTCCAGTGATAAAGGGAGCATATTATTCATTATGTTCTGAATTTTCTAGTGCCACTTCTAGAGGAAATCGAATTTATCACTGCTGGAAAAGTGTGTAGAAAAATCAACCAGTATTTATCTTCCTCATGTAGAAATTGCCGTTTTATTGCCCCCTTAATGTCCTTGGCACCTCTCTGGTGTGATGCAGCTCGCACAGCATGAGTGACATCTAGTGGACAAGCAAACATTCTGGAGAAGAGGCCAGGACAGGGCTTCGCCAAGAAGCCACCTCCACTCTCCTGTCTTGTGACCTGATGAATGACTGTTTTTCTTTGTTCCTGTTTTCTAACTGGCTCAGCTACTGGAGACACTTTCCCATTTGCTCTCGAATAGGGGGCTTCTCATTTTTTCTGGTACAGGAATGTGAGACCAAACAGCACTGTCTAAGTGTGTTTGGTCTCTCTAACCTGCTACCTCTGTAGGAGTTGGTTTGGACTCCCCATGTGCAGCAGACATCACTGAGAAAGAACAGTTACAGGCAACTGACATAGCTGCCACAGTGTCACGGGTATATCTCCCAGCTGTGCTGGGTAAATGTGAGATGAAGTTTTGGGAAGAGACCATAGGAGGAAGTGGGGTTAGACAGAGATGTTAAATCCAGTGAAGCTGCCCCTGGCAATCTGCTTACATCTAATCTGCTTCCTTCTAACCTGCTTTTTGGCAGACCGCCCGAATGTGCAGGACCAGTCCCTGGTGGAGAGGCTGCAGCACACCTATGTGGAAGCGCTTCATTCTTACATTTGCATCAACAGACCAAATGTAAGTGCCTGACCAGAGCATCTCCAGTGATGATGCAAGCGGGTTTTGTGTTTTTGCAGGCAGAGTTCCTGCAGTACTGTCTGTAATAGGTCTCTTGCTGCCTGTACTGTCGTGCTTGTCCCTTCTGGGCTCTTTGACAGCAGCTGTAAAGGCAGGATTTGTGAGCTGTCACAATCTGCTGTCCTGTATCATGTTCCATAGTTTAGCCAGCATGGAAAGTCTGGAGTTTTGGGACATGATGTACTGCTTGTGTTCTTTCACACTGCGTCCTCCTGGAGAATGCTGGGTCTAGAAGAAGTAAGGATTGTGATTACAGTGTATCATCAGTTGTGGTAATTTACTTTTTAAAAAAGTTTAAGGTGAATTTACAGCTGTCTGTTTGCCCCTGCAGGACCGCTTGATGTTTCCACGGATGTTAATGAAGCTGGTCAGTCTTCGGACACTGAGCAGCGTCCACTCTGAACAGGTGTTTGCCCTTCGGCTGCAGGACAAGAAACTCCCGCCCCTGCTCTCCGAAATCTGGGATGTGCACGAGTGACTGCATGCTCCCAGGGCGCTGACTTGCTGACATAATGCCATCTCCCAGCCTTTGCTAACGAGAAGCCAGCCTCCCCTCTCCAAAGCACCGAACCCTGGGCTGGGCATGCAGGGAGTGATGAGCCTGGGGTTTCAGTGTTGTCATAAGACTATGCAGGAGGCAGCTGGGGTAGAGCAGATGGAGGGGTTGGTTTCAGTGTAGTGCCCGTACTCCAAAGGAATAACATGAAACATTCAAAAACGGTAGAAATGAAGACCTTTCCCCTGCCCCCCAACTCCTTTTTCTTCAGAGTCTTTTTCTTCTCTAAGCATATGCTGAGAGTTTGCCCATTGATCCTCTTCTCGCTGATTATGAAAATGAATTTGCAGGAACTTGCCAAAAGCTCTCTGTTGAGAGTAACCAGCTCAAAAGGCTTCTGCAGGGTCCCCAGTGTACCTGGATCTGAGGAGCTCAGGGAAGTCAGTGTGGATGTTCTAGGGGTTTCACTGGGTTTCCTATAAATAAAATCTCTTGAATGTGCTGCCCTTTACAATGATTCCAAGAGAAGTAGCTTTTATTCCTTTATTATGAGACTTCATCTCTAGAGCTGCCCTTTATTCTGGCCCTCCTTTGGAAAAAGGATTCCTGTAATATGTAGTGCCCTTTGTCTAACAAGGAGGTCCTCTGGGTAGGGAACATTGTGTATCAAAAAGATGTCAGGCATTAAGTAGTGGTTTATTTAAAATGTAATGCATCATGGTTTTATCTCCTGGTGGTTTTACCTTTGATTTGCTAACAGCTGGACAACTTTAGCTCAAAACAAATCACGGCATAGATTTTATCTTTAGGGGTGGAAGAGAAGAAAGATAGGTGGGGAGGCCTGGTACCTAGGTAAGGTAGGTGTGGTGGAAGGATCTCAAATCTTCCAGGAATCTGGAGCATGTGGTATGTGTTCCAAGGTGGGTGTGGAGATGTATGGACCAAGGAGAGAGGACACACTGCATGTAGTGAAATATGTGGGCATTGCATAAGCTGTGGGCTGTACAACTCTCAGATCACGGGCTGCAGGAATATTGGGTGTAATCAGATCCACTTGCATCGTCTTCCTTTTGCCAAAGTCTTTCCAAGGTACTTGCTCAAGGTTTCAGTGATGATCACGGAATATGGAGGTCCCTCCTGTATGAGGAGTGCCAACTGCTTCAGAAGGACACTTGGGTCTTGTATCCTTTCCTCACTTTGGGCATTGTGAGATCCACACTGGATTTATGGCCCAAGTTTTAAGTATCCACATCCATAAGTATTCTAGGATTTACAGCAATATTTTGTCTGACAAAAGAGAAATATACTGTTATAAAACATGTTCCTTATTTTCCAAGAAAAAAACATCTTATGGCTGATCTCAGAGATGTAACCTTAAGTATCCTGGTAGCTTGGTCTCATGAGTCTTCTCTGTCATAGGGGTCTATGTTTGCTTGCCCGGTGAGCATCCCAAGAGCATAGGTTCACATGGCTCGGTTTTTTTTTTGTTTGTCTGTTTTTTGGTTTGTTTGTTGTTTTTTTTGGCTGTGTATCTGAGCGCTCTGCCCGTGGTTAGGGTATCGTGTCCATTTTGCACTTGAGGTTGGTCCCCTGCCACTGGCCTTCACTCTGCACCTTTGTAAAGCACTTGTAACAATCTGTAAAATAATCTGTTGTTTTTTATAACTCATTGCAATTGCAAAAATTCTTGTTTAAATCTGTATTTTTAACTAATCTGTTTGAGAAATGTTAATGTTTATATAAAAGAATAAAGCCTAATACGGGATTTTGACATTCTCTGATGTGCTGTCATGAGACTGGAGGAGGGTGGAATAAGTTCTTGCTGTAACAAGCTCAAAAGCTAATAAGAAATGATGAGTATATGTGTTGGGGAGAAGCAAGAAGTGGTGAGAAAGAAATAGCAGTGCAACCCCAGGCCTTTAGTATGAGAGCTGTAGCTCGGTATGCACCTTGCTGTGGGCCAGAGCTGGCAAATAGGTGAAGTGGATTAAGTGTGTATCACCAAAACCATACATTATTATGCATCACCTCGATTTGTACAGCTGCATTCAGAATGTAACCCTTTTATTGCATGTGCTCTACTCCATTTTCTGCATTTTGTGGCTCACCAAAATTGAAAAAGGAGTTCAGTGTGGCCCTGGCTGTCGAGTGGATTTTAGTAGGACCTTGCCTGACCTCTGATATGCTGCTGATTTCTGATGTATTCACAGGAAAAACACCAGGAATAGTTGAACATGTGCATTATCTCAAAGGGAGCAGCAGGATGGGGAAAGCAGAGAGCTGTCCAGCATTAGCTGCTTCCTGAGTGCTTGATGGTCATCTGTCCCCATGGGAAAGGAAAGTGATGGTCAATTTAGCAAGGCTCCACACCACAGGCAATTCTGCTGAAGCCTCTGCATTACTCTGGAGTATAAAATTTAAATTGGAATCTCCAAAACCAGAGGAAGAAGGAATAGGCTTGTAGGAGGCTGCAGCAGGCTATGAGATAGGGAGTAATGAGCAGAGCTCAAGAGCTCATCAATGCTGGGTGCATTACAGGGTGGCTGGGCTCTGCTTTTGAGTGATTTGCTAAACAATGAGGCTGTCAACAGAAGAGCTGTAGTTTAACTTCTAGCTTTATATTCTTTATTTTGAGCTGCATCTCCTTAATTTGAAGAGAAAAACTGCATGTAAATTTGAGGGATTTTCAAGGTATGCCTCTAACATTGCTGTGGATGTCTGTGAAAACAGTGATTTTCCTTCCCTCTGTGTTGTGGTTTAACCCAGACAGCACCCAAACCCCACATAATCACTTGCTTACTCCCCAGCAGCAGGACTGGGGAGAGAATCAAAAGGATGAAAGTCAGAAAACTCCTGAGTTGAAATAAAGACAGTTTAAGAAGAAGAGCAAGAGCTACACAGACAAGCAAAGCAAGGACTTACTTCACTGTTTCCCATGGACAAGC
>VZRX01000625.1:133264-149406 GCA_013398075.1 Notiomystis cincta | reverse complement strand
CTCCTAGACATTTCACTACAATTGAAGTGGCTCTTCTTTCTGATGTGAGCTGTGACTCTCCAGTGCTGCACAACACAGGGTTCCCAGCATCTAAAGGGACTGAGGAAAAGTATGAGGAAAAGCACTGAGTGGAGCTGGCAGCTGGCACGGCTCAGTGCGGTGCCAGCAGGGACCATGTGACCAGCAGCGAGAGGCATGGTGAGCAGTTCCCTGATGCAGAGCCTGGACAGAATCAACTTTTCAATGCTGCAGATCTCTATAAAAACTTTCCAATTGATAGAACTTCAGAACAAACAAACCTACGAACACCAATTCTCTCCCAAGTCAGAGAAAAAGGAAAAAGTGAAGACATGTGAGGAGAACAACACGGCAAACCCAAGGTCGGTGCAAAGGAGGGAGGAGGAGGAGGAGGAGGAAGTGCTCTGAGTGTCAGAGTTGAGATTCTTCTGCAAGTTATGGTGAGGGCTACACTACAACAAACTACTTCCCTGTAATTCATTATATGCTTGAGGGGATGCAGAATTCACGCACAGACTGTGACAAAAAAGGTTCTCACACTGGAGCATGTAGATGCTGAGAAGCTGTGATCTGCTGAGAGGCTTGAACAGAGAGAGAACCCCTTNGGAGGGAGGAGGAGGAGGAGGAGGAAGTGCTCTGAGTGTCAGAGTTGAGATTCTTCTGCAAGTTATGGTGAGGGCTACACTACAACAAACTACTTCCCTGTAATTCATTATATGCTTGAGGGGATGCAGAATTCACGCACAGACTGTGACAAAAAAGGTTCTCACACTGGAGCATGTAGATGCTGAGAAGCTGTGATCTGCTGAGAGGCTTGAACAGAGAGAGAACCCCTTCTTCCAGAAATAGAGGAAGAGGACCCTTGCTTTTATAGTAGAACAGTTCATCCTTAAAAATTACACCCCATGGGCCCATGAGACCCACACAGCTCCAAATCTCAACACCAACACAATCAAAGCATTCAGTCTTTGAAATAAACATTATATTCACACATATAACAAATGTTATAGTACTGGTGGAGAAACAAACAAATAAACAAACAAACCCCACTCCCCCAAAAATACAAAACAAAAGCACAAACTAAGAAAATTATCACACCAGTACAGGACACACAGCCAGCTGAAATCCATGCAATTTTTATATAAATAAGGGAGGAAGAACAGTCTAGATTTGGAAAGGGGATGAAAGAAAAAAATACTGAAACACAGATTTTCTTTCGCATCTTACAATTTTTTCCAAACTAGTTTTTGAGGAAAAGAATAGGCAGTGTGGTGGGTGGTACATGACTGTGATTATTTAAAGCCACAGTTGCCCTCATCAGTGCACACAGACACCTGTATTTACAACAGGAGAGAAAAAGTAACTGGCCAGACACTGCATAAAAAACTCCTGTAGGGCTGCTGGGCATTAACAGCCAAATCCATTACAGCACCTCAGCAGAAACAGAAGCTGGAAAAAGTCACTGAAGCAGAGCTGCTACACACAGGGGAGTGGACACACACTCACCAGCCACAGTTCATACATTTGGACTGATTAGCAAAGGAAACTCAACAGCTGGCACACAAACCACTTCACACTTCCCCAAAGAAGGACAAGCAGAGTGGGTGTGCTGAATTCAGCACAGGGAATGACAGAAAGTTTCCTCCTCTCACTTCTTTAGACCTGCTGTTCCACCAATAAAAGTCACAGGGGCAATAAATGCCATGTAGAAAGTTTGTCTAATGGCAGTTGTAGAAGCTCCCAGGACCAAAATCAGACATGTTAGAAAGTCTTCTTGAGCTCATGCCAATGCACAGGCACCTTGTGTGTCCCACTGATAGTCACTGAACACAGCCTTCTGCTGCTGTCACTGCTGACAAGCAGCAGCAGCAGCACGACACGTCCAGCAATTTCTTTTCCCACAAGAACAGGGGAGAATGCAACACTATTTTAGCCTCATGTTGGTAGAAACTATCACACTATAATGAACTGCTCCTCCTAGGAATGAACTTTGGACTAAATAACCAAGTTTGATTCAGTAATGATTAAAAAAACAACATGCAACACCACCCAAACCCTTCTGCCTTTAAAACCTGTTAATTAAATTAAGAATCTAAATTTAGAAGAGCAAAACATCAGTGACTTAAGCGTGGAGAAGACTAGGAATTAAAGAAACAGAAACTACCTAGCATTTACATACAAAATAGGCAAGTTTACAGGACAGGGCCCCAAAACAACCAATGCTCAGCTGTACAGAGTATATTATCTGGCATTAAAACAAAAGAAAAACAGAAAGAAAATTAACTGATGAAAAAGAACTCAATCACACTCATACGACTGATGACAAAGGAGAGAACAGAAGTAAATCTATGTTAGCTGCCCCACATGGAACATGGAAAAAGAAGAAGCAAATTAATACATTCTACCACCATCATTATAATTAAAACATTTATATCAAAGCACAGAAATGCATATTGGAATCCAATCGTTATCACACTGCAAACCTACCTCCTATCATTACAGGCTTGGAAACCCCCTGCATGAGAAGATCTCTTTCCAGCATCCAAGATGGAAGCACTCTCTTTCTTTGAATAGATTTTGACTGTTTGCTTTCATTATTGTCAGATAGAGGAACCTGAAAGAACATTTACAGTTTAGTGCCTTTATCCATTTACAGAAGGTGGCGGGGGGAGGGTTGGAAATGGGACAACTAGACCACAGTTTGTACTTAGTTATGCCCTTCAAAAGCAGTCTGGGTAACTGCCTTATTTGGTATGGGGACCCCTGCACAATTTTTTTGTTTTTGCAGTTTCTACCCACTCAGAAAAACAACATCTACAGGAACTTTCATGCAGTAAAAACAAAACAAACTGAAACAAAATTCCTTAGATATTTGGAATAAATATCTAAAAGGCTTCAAACTGAAAGATTCATAGAAGAGCTTTATTACTATCTTGCTCTAGAGTTTCCACCCATAGATATAAAAGAAAAAGTAAGTTTAACAAAAGCATATTTGTCCAAGAAAGAAAAAACCTAAACTCAAACAAACAGAAAAGTCATTCTAGCATTCCTATAATTTCTTTCTCCAGAAAGTAACCAGACTCTAAATCTCAGTAAAAACAGTGCAAATACATCAAAGTCACATTCATTATTTACTGAAAACAGCAATATTGTTTTGAATTTCCTGAGCCAGTCCACCCCAGAGATCTCAGCTACAGCAAAGGCTGACATTTCATTTATATAGAAAACACAACATGTCCCTCACATTCAACACATGCTTACAAATATTAAACTTAATTAAAAACTTAAACCCACCAAAAGTCTGGAGGCAGCATCATTATTCCTCATTTTTGTGGCTCCCTGTATCTCAGAGCTAGAACACGCTGGTTCCATTAACAATGGAATACAGGACATCTCAACAGCATGAACAGTGGGTGCTTCTTCTGCATCAGCCTCCTGATTCTTTTCTGACAAAACAAAATCAATTTTAGCTATTCACACACCACAAATATAAACATACACTTTTGACTCAAATATAAAAGTTGGTCTGAATGTTTGCCTTTAACAAATGCAGTTTGAAATTGACTATCAACATCCTCTTACATCAACTTACAGAGGACATAAATGCACCTTCCTTTTACCTCACACCTAAAGAGTTTTGAACAAAAGACTCTCTAATAACTACTGACCACTACTGTGGTGTTTTGGGGTTTAAGTACATCATTTACAGTGGCTGCTGGCAGGACAAAACTTCGAAAAAGCTGAAATTACATCTTAGAATTTGCTTTATGGTAAATCTGCACAGCTCCCCAAAATCTGATCCTATCTTAAAAGGCAGGCTAATGAATGTATGACGCAGTTTGCAGGATCAATGCCCAATGAATCTAGCACTTGATCAAGTTCTCACTACAGGCTACAAGCCTGCAGCTCTGAGGTGACACCAGATACTCAAGTGCTGGTTTCAAAAGCCTAGGTTCAGAGCCACTACGTCTAAAAAGCTTTTTAGGTTATGAAAGCACATCCAAACTGCAACTATTTTCTCTTCAATACATTGCCTTTCCACTACTCAATTCACCAGTACAAATAATGAGGGAAAACCAAGTTTAATTGCTGCAGTATTTCCTGCACAGACGCACTGAGGAGTCTCTGCCGACCCTTCCAGAACTTTCTGCACTGCAGAGATAGCATGCAAACCAGCTGAATTTTCTCTTTGTTGCCCCACAAAAAAACCCCACTAAAGGCTAAGCTCTGTCCTCATCCCTTCAGCTCTGCCGGGGCTCATAAAATCCTAGGATGGATGAGGTTCAATGGGACCACAGGGGGTCATCTAGCCCCACCTCCCTGCTCAGGCAGGGTCATCCCAGAAAACATGGCACAGGATTGTGTCCAGATGGTTCTGGAATATTTCCAGTGAGGGACGCTCCACACCCTCTCTGGGCAATCTGTTCCAGGTGCAACCACTGCACAGTAAAGAGGTTCTTCCTTATATTCAGATGGAACTTCTGTGCATCAGTTTCAGCCCATTGCCTCTTGTCTTATTACTCTGCACAGTGGGCACAGCCTAGTCCATCCTCTTGGCATTCTCCTTTTAGATATTCATGCTTATGAATGAAGTCCCCTCTCAGCCGTATCTTCTCGAAGCTGAACAGGCCCAACTCTCAGCCTTTCCTCCTACCAGAGATGCTCCACTCTCCCAATCATCCTCGTTGCCCTCCGCTGGAGCCGAGCTTTCTCCTCTCCTTCTACCTGCGGTGGAGCCGGCTCGGGGTTGCAGGACTCCCCTTTAAACCCCGCGGCTGCGGACACGAACCACCCCGGCCCTGGGAGCGAGCGTCGCTACCTCGGGCCCGCGGCTATGCGGGCTGGGCCGGCGCACCTCAGAGGCGCCGGAGCCGCCGGGACAGGGACGGAGGTGGGGCCGATCCCGGCAGGAGCCGCCGCCGCCGCCTGATGACGCGCGGCCGCTCCGTGACGCGTGCTTCTCCGAGCCGCGCGGCGCCGCCTCCGCCTCCGTGGCCCTGAAACTGCCAAGATTCGCTCCAAAACCAGTGCCCCACTCACACACCCGCAGCGGGTGGGGGACGAGGACATGGCAACAGACAGGCACCCAGCCCAGAGCGCTGCCGGCGGCGCTCGCCCGCGCACGGAGAGGCCGCGGTGACTCTTCCCCGCCCCGAGGCCGCGGGAATGGACGCGGAGCGCGCTGCCGGCCGGGACAGCGCCGAGGGAGGAAGAGGAGGACTGAGGGACTTCGTGTCTGCCCTTCCTCCCGAGGTCAGCTCCCGGATTTTCAGCGGGCTGGATGTCGAGAGCTTGTGCCACGCGTCCGTGACGTGCAAGGGCTGGTACCGCGTCATCGAGAGCAACGAGAGGCTGTGGCGGCACCACTGCCTGGCCGTGCGCGCCGTCTGCCAGCGGGAGATCGACTGCGACCGAGGGAAGGGGTATTCCTGGAAGGTAAATCCAACTTCAGCGGCAGAACTCCGGCAGTGACATAAACGAGGTTGCTAGGAGGGGCAGCAGAAATGTGTAAGGAAATTACATCAGCGCCTCGCGGACCCATCCGAGGGCTGTGGGGGGAACAGCTGCCGTGACAGTAGCTCAGTAGCGCATCTCGGCAGACGGACATCTGGTAAAATACACTAAGAGATAAAGCAAAGCTGTACCTTTTCCTACCCAGGACACAACCTGTCCGGTTCGGCATTAGTCTTCCTGCTGCCCCGCACAGCCTCAGTGCTGACGTTCATCATACACGAGCCCTGTGTAGAAAACAGGGTAGAAGCCACGTTTCCACAGATAGGGCTGGCAGGGAAAAGATGACAGAACCACAATAGGCAGTGTGTGCTCTCTGGTTGTATTTTGTGGAAATAGATCTGTTGGTTAGGAATGATTTCCTGAAAAATCATCTGTTGGTTAGGAATGTTTTCCTGAAAAATCATCCTGGATACATCTCAAGTGACACACATTCAGGAGGAAAAAAAAAAAGAGGAATAGAAAAGGAAATGAGCAGGAGCTTTTATAAACTGTTCAGAAAATCTCTCCACACACAGACTGCTCTGAGAAGTTTGCAGCAGGTTCAGCTCCAGAACATGCTGAATGATCTCTCACTGTTGAATCCAGCCTGGAAGCTGAAGTAGATCAGGACCTGATCAGATAGATCAGGTACACCAGATAGCTGTCTCCACAGATTACTCTGGGCCAGGTAGAAGGTAATCCCCCACTTTATTTTAGCTGGTGTGTTTGAGAGGAGGGGAACACTGGAGAGGTGAGAAGAGAGAAGCAGTGAAATAAACAAAAGCAGCCACTGTCCTGGACTCTGACATTTTAGTAAAGTTACTGCAGCGTGAGCAGATAGTGGTTGCCCTTTCAGTGTACAGGTCTTGCTACCCTTGCACAGCAGTTTCCAGAACTCCCTGCACTGATGGTCTGTTTTATTTGGAGGGGATTTGGAATATAAACAATAAATACACCAAGTCTGCATTTCCTTGCCCTAAAAGGCTGGCAGAAGAGAAGAATCCAGCCAGCCTTCAAAGAAAAGGTAAAAGTCACAACCTAAACAGAAAATAAAAGGGCCTCTTTTAAGGAGTAAGACAAATTCCTGGTTAGGGTTTTTCATCTTGACCACCAAAGAATTGAGGCAAGAACAGAAAAGCTGGAAGTGGAGCAAGTTCTTCTCAGCATCATTGCACCTTCCTGGGCTTAATGTCTAGATATCCAAAGGGACATTCCAAATTCTTTTTCTAGCACTACTCTTCTAGTGCTAAACTTAGTTATATTGGAGTTTAAATTGGTTCTTTTCTGAGATCTGACTGTATGTTTTTCCACCAGATTACATTGTTGAGAAACTACTGGAAAAGCAAAGTGAAGCAAGAATGGCTTAGTGGGAAATACAGCAACATTCCTTCACTATTCAGCTTGCCAGAGAAAAGCATGTATCCAATGGATGTTGACACATGGGGAGAAATCTTGGAAGCGGAACTTGAGAGATGATAAACTAGTGCGGATTCTTGCAACTCAAACCACTCTTGCCAATAACACACACTGTTTGGCACTTGGGAAACAGATTTTTAATGATTTTGGACTGATTATGAATTTATGATGACAGGTAATCACAAAAAAAGTTATGGGTGTCTTCTTTTAATGTGCAGTTTACTGTATTATTTTTATGTAACATTTTACAGACTACTAAATATTCAGTTGTAATTTATATTTATAAATTTAGTGTTCTACTGCACTGTCAAAAATATGCTGATTATAATTTCAGTTTGCACTTTTTGTTTTCGAAGAGATGATTTTTATATTAAAAAAAAAAACAAACCAAAAAACTGGCGAGTGTGTTTGAGTTTTGACATGAACTGTATTGTACCGGCAGCACATGAGAGCCCACAAAGGAAGGCTGGGGAAGGGATGAATCCAGACACCAGAAAGAAGAGGACAAGGTGGCCACCTCAGGATCAGCTGAACATTCCCAATAGCCATTTCAAGGGACAGAATCCTCACAAAGATCTCTGAACTTGCACTCACAGAAGTGTTAGTGCTTGGCAGTGCTGAATTTCTACTACCCACCTGTGGAATTTTTGGATTAAGTCTCTCAGATCCAGGACAGGATGGAAGGAGATGAGTAACCAACAGTTTCGCAGCCATTAGCTATGCACATTAGTTGTTTGCATGATAAGGAGTAGAGCAAAATTTAACTACTTTAAGCAAAGTAACTCAGATAACCATATGAGGTAACACAACTTGATACATTTTCATAGTCAGGTTGAAACACATTGAGAAACTTATTTTTTCCTATGTGCTGGCCATCCATCACACAGGCCTTGCTTTAACAGCACTGATTCTTGGCACCAAATTTAAAAACTGATGCTAGTAAAACAGGAGCTGCCTGTCATATTACCCAATATAAAAATGATCATAAAATCAATTTACTATTATTCTGAGTATGACCTTTCCCTACCTCCTTTGCACTAAAGAATAAAGTAAGTGAGAAAATGCTGGGAAGGTCACTGTTGCTTGAGACATTCCTGCAAAATTCAGTCACCAATTTGGCACCAATTTTCTGTAGGAAGACTTCTGCATGCTTATGAAACTTGTTTAGATTTGAAATCCCTTCATACAACTACTGCAAACTTTGGCAGAGTACATTCTGACAGTGTAAGGATAGAAGCGTCCTGTCATGAGTGTGAGGTTCAATGGTACTAGACCAGGCCCCTATTAGATGCCAGGTTTACCCAAAATAGGTCCAGCCCTTACCTTTATCAGGACACAGTAACAGTAGATTGAGCAGGGTAGTTTTGCTCTGAAAATACAGACTGTGGTCATCTGGGCTGAGATCCTGTAGCTGTTTTTTTTTTTCCAGTGCTGCTGGTGTTTAAACAAACCATTAGTTTAAACTTGCTTTTAATTTACACTTTATTTTCTCACACTTATTTAACCATTGCAGAATATCTGGTGGAAACATTTAGTATTTCTTACTCCCCTTTATTGCAGGTGTCTGGGCTCACAGGCTTTATCTTGCAGGTGTCCACAATCTAGAGGTCAAGGAAGAAACAGATCAGCCAGGTGAAATGGGCAATTCTAAGGTGCTTTTAAGAACAGAATGTTACTTGGTCTTTTTTGTGTTTTAGAGTATTTAACAGATTCCATCAAAACTAGTCCACTTCCCTTAGCCCATGCTCTCCGTTTGAACAGGTTTTCATTCCATAAGCACGGGAACCTCTTCCAAATTGTGAGTAGCATATCTAATTTAGACAGCTTTCTCATCAACAAAATTGTATGATATAATGCTATGACTGGATAATGTTTCTAATACATATTTGTTAATTTATTCCTTGTAGGCAAGTCGTAGTTATAGGATTAAGTCCCCATTGCACTAGGTTTTAAAAATCTCCCTTTACCCACCATTCTTGTGGGACAACTACTACATTATCAAAACCAGAAGTAGTACCCAACATTCATTGAAGCTTTTACTTGTCAGCCTGCTGCCAAATATGACTGAAGTGTGTCCTGGCTTGAAGAACAGGTGTCTGCCAAGGAAGGTGGCAACCTCCCTTGGAATGGAAAATGTGACCCCCTTCCCTCCAAATTATTATAACATTGAAATTATGGGGCTTTTGGGCAAAGATATGGAAAAAGGAATAAAAGTTCTTTACTAGAATTTATATATCTGTGTGTGTATGTATAACTAGGCAAACAAACAAACAAACAAACAAACAACAGCAGCATCAACAAACAGAACCAGAACCCACTGACAGCCTTCTTTCACTGCAGGCACTTTCCCCTTGGTGCAGTTCTGGTCACAGCCAGCAGGGGCGCTGGTGGCTCTGGTGGGCAGGGCAGGTGCAGTGGTTCCCCGCGGCTGCAGGGGGCGCTGTGGGGCGAGCTCAGCCGCCTCTCTGCATGCAGTAACGGCAGGTGGGCTGGCAGGAGAGGTGAAAAGGGGCTTCCTTTGCCCACCCCCAGGGGCAGCTTCTCAGTGCCCCTCAGGATGTCAAAATGGGTTGTAGCAGGAACCTCAGAGCAGCAAGCTGCAGTGGTAGAGGCAGGCAGACCCCGTGGTGACAAACAAAATGCAGCAGAAACTCCACAGCCATAGCAGGGGATTGGGCGGACAAGGGGTCTTGGGTTAAAGTGTAGCATAAAAGCCTGAGGCAAGCGCAGAAAACGTCAGGGCTGGGCAGCAGCAGCTGGGTTTCCGCAAGCAGCCAGGAGAGGCTCCCTCTGAGAGGCTTGGGCTCCTGGGTTTTCTCTTGGGGCGCTCAAATAGATGGTGAGGGTCCTCTCCAGTGAGGTCAGGTACCCAGTTCAACAGCTGCTCTTAAAAGGAGAGCTTCACACTCAGGAGGAGAAACAGTGGNCCCTTCCCTCCAAATTATTATAACATTGAAATTATGGGGCTTTTGGGCAAAGATATGGAAAAAGGAATAAAAGTTCTTTACTAGAATTTATATATCTGTGTGTGTATGTATAACTAGGCAAACAAACAAACAAACAAACAAACAACAGCAGCATCAACAAACAGAACCAGAACCCACTGACAGCCTTCTTTCACTGCAGGCACTTTCCCCTTGGTGCAGTTCTGGTCACAGCCAGCAGGGGCGCTGGTGGCTCTGGTGGGCAGGGCAGGTGCAGTGGTTCCCCGCGGCTGCAGGGGGCGCTGTGGGGCGAGCTCAGCCGCCTCTCTGCATGCAGTAACGGCAGGTGGGCTGGCAGGAGAGGTGAAAAGGGGCTTCCTTTGCCCACCCCCAGGGGCAGCTTCTCAGTGCCCCTCAGGATGTCAAAATGGGTTGTAGCAGGAACCTCAGAGCAGCAAGCTGCAGTGGTAGAGGCAGGCAGACCCCGTGGGGACAAACAAAATGCAGCAGAAACTCCACAGCCATAGCAGGGGATTGGGCGGACAAGGGGTCTTGGGTTAAAGTGTAGCATAAAAGCCTGAGGCAA
The DNA here is from genome assembly GCA_013398075.1 of Notiomystis cincta. Taxonomy (NCBI): domain Eukaryota; kingdom Metazoa; phylum Chordata; class Aves; order Passeriformes; family Notiomystidae; genus Notiomystis; species Notiomystis cincta. Next base: position 138,969 of record VZRX01000625.1, on the reverse strand, counting down.
GCGCAGAAAACGTCAGGGCTGGGCAGCAGCAGCTGGGGTTCCGCAAGCAGCCAGGAGAGGCTCCCTCTGAGAGGCTTGGGCTCCTGGGTTTTCTCTTGGGGCGCTCAAATAGATGGTGAGGGTCCTCTCCAGTGAGGTCAGGTACCCAGTTCAACAGCTGCTCTTAAAAGGAGAGCTTCACACTCAGGAGGAGAAACAGTGGGAGGACAAAAGCTCTGCAGTGGCACTGGATCCTCTGGGCAGCAATGGTCTGTTCCCTGTGGAGCCAAGAGCGAGAGAGAGAGTGAGGAGTTGAGCACAGCCGCGCACCCCAAGCCAAAATCTCGTGATATCTCTGCCCTTTGCCAAGGGGAAAAAAACCCTCACCTATGAGAGTGCAGCCAGCTGCACCCTCTCCTCTTCCTCCTTGGCTACATCTTTTATCTCTCTCAAGTACTGTCGCTATCGTCTCTTAGGTGTTAGATGGGAAAAAATTCCTTGAGCGAAAAGGAAAAAAAATAAATTTTAACCCCAACAAGTGTAACTCAGAGTAGAGAGCGTTCCTAAATATAGAGGATGTAGCACAAAGGTCAATGAATTGTAAGCACTGTTTCCATTAGTGTTAGGTATTCTGCTCCAAGATTAGATCTAGTTAGCTCAAATGAAAAATATAAAACCAACACAAAAAGCCACACCCAAGTACACTGAAGGTACTTCTTCACTCCCTGCTTACACCATGTTTCACCCTGACTTAAGAGAGCTAGAAGTGCAAAAAGTGCATCTAAATTAATCAAGAAGAAACAATACTAGCACTACATTCTCATCACCTCAAAATTGCCCAACTTTTTTAATCATAACATTGGGAAACTGTACAATAATGGATCTAGTCACTCACCTTTCTCATCCAGCCTCCTCTGTTATCTCCAGTCTTTAACTCCCTGACATTTATCCCCTATTCCTGCTCCTTTCATGTCCCTATGCTCTAAGTTCTCATATATTTGTCTCAGGATACAGTTTGTAAATAGAATAATTATTCAGGTATGAATCCTAACACAGTTACTTCACTGTGCACTTAGCTGTAGCTTTTCCCCATTCTTGAATGAGCATTAAGAATCCCCAGTATCTGTCGTGTCTCTGCCTCTGTTCAGATCAGGTGGCTGTGCCTCTTTAAACACAAGGAATTAAACATTCATCTATGCATTTAAACAAAAGGCCTACATCTTTAAAGCAGGAGTAACAGTGGTGTGAATTTCTTGTGAAAAATCTATTATTGAGAAAAAAAAGCATTTCAGGACAAGTCCTCATAAAAGCAGTTTGCTTTCTCTCCCTACTCTGACTCCTTCCTTTAAGGGTTTTAATTTCCCCTGGAGATTTCATTGCATCAATTCTGGTAATCTGTTCTACTTCTCTTTGCCCCTGCACCATCTACTCAGCCTCCCATCTCTGCTGCAGGATGGATGCGCTCTCTTCCTTTTAAGGACACGCCAGCAGCATCCTTTGCCTCAGCCAGTGGCACTCCTTGCACACCACCTAGTTTGGGCTCATCTCTTGCCCCTTCTACCTGCCAGCAAAAGGCAATGAAATGCCAGAAATAGGAAGATTGTACCAATGCCTAAATTAGCACTTATATGTGGGTGTTCTTCCCCAGAGAGCATCCTCAGCAGCTAAGATCACACATATACATATAAAGCTTACACCACCTGGGGCATGCATCACACCTTGGTGGCTGGTGAAACCCTTTTCCTGCTCCAGTGCTTACCTCTTACCCACAAGTTTTTGCAGAAGTGCAAAGTTCTACTTTTGCAAACCCCGCTGATCTTCCCGCTGCATTCCTATGCCATTTTTATGCCCCTACTTGGAAGGTGTCAGCTGCAGAAAGGTGCCCGAGGCGTCCATAATCCAGGCTTCCCATTAGCCACCTGGCCTTCCTGCCATTCACCTTCCTGCCCACCCAGCTCTCCTAGTATACAGAGGCCTTTGGAAAAAGCACATGAAGTTTGTGTGTGCAGAGCTGTTTGCAAATGTTTTCTGCCCACACAACTCAACTATGCAACAGGGGCTGAAAACAGCCAGGCTTCTATGAAGAAAAATGGCTTCCCTGCTTCACAAAACCCTGTGAGCTGCTGCACAGCTGGATATCAAAAACACCAGCACTGAAGCTCAGCTAGAGGGCCTCCCAGGTCAGCATTTTATTTCTGCATCTCCAAAACCACATGTGGTGTTTTTAATAACACCTGTTGGTTTTAGAACCTTCCTTGCAAGTACTCACTGTTGGCTTTATTTCATCATGGTGCAGGATGTGGCTTTGGGCCACATTAACAGACTAAATGAAAAAGCATGCACAAGATACTTAATCACCATAGACTTTTAATCAGACCACTCAAATTTCAAGGCTAATTTTGTCAAGGATTTCTGCCAATAGGCAGAAATATGGAGATAGTCATGTTTTTATCCTGATCATCTTTGGAAGGTACTAAGTGACAAAGTTATCCCAGCTGAAGACAGAACAGTTGAGCTCAGGACTTGGATCAGCTGTTTCAGCCCACCGGAGCTGACAGGAAGACCATAAAAGCATGCAGCTGGGAGGACTTAGGTGGTGGTGTTTGTTTTTTTTTACTTTCCCTCCAATTGAATTTGGGATGAGGTATACTAGATTCCCAAGAGCATGTTGACACTTGGCAGTTGTTTTTCACCATATTGCTTGTTCAGAAAAGTCTATTTCCAAAATCACAGAAAAAAATCACCTCCTGCAGGTGATTTTTAAGTCACCTTAAGTCAGCAGCAGCTTCTGATCAGCACAATGTGGAGGGTGGGAGGGATTCAGGCCTCAATGCTAAGAGCTAGACCCACTTCTGCTCTTCTGGCAAACCAAAAAGCCCAACAACTGTGGATTGAAAGAGAAGAAGGACGGAGGTGATGGACTGCAAACTCAGAGATCCTGGAGGACTTTCCAGGATGAAGTGCAAGGGGATAATTCTATGTACTGGCACAGTTTACTGCAGCCTGCCCTAAGTCCTCAGAATCACCTGTCCAGCACTGCCAACCCATGCCCGGCAACTATGGATTTTCAAAGCCAGAGGGGAATAAAATTGAGCATGCAAATTAGGTACAACTTTAACTGGTTTTGACTCACGTTTAAAAATGTTAAAACTACACATGTTGGTTTTAATGCACAGTCCTTAAAAACCTTAAGAGGCAAAGGAGCTGCTGTTTGCCAATCCAGGGGTGTTGACTGCATGGCCTGTTTTGTAGCTGAGATACCAGACACTTCAAGCTATACATATAGGCTTCTCCAGATGCCACAGGACACCAATGGTCATGAGATAATGTATTGGTTATAGCACCAAATATTGCTTTTAAACATTTCTGTGGTCTCAGAATCCCAAAATCAAAAAATGTTGCCAGCTGACTATTGGAGGATTCAGCTCAAAGGCTTCAACTGAAGGTATAGGTTGAGCAAGCTGGGAACAGAGAAAACTTCAGTCAAACAAACCAGCCACCTTAAGCCTTTAATCCTTATATGGGAAAAAGGAAAAGTTGAGACTTTTTTTGTTGCAGCAGCAGCAGTATCTAGGAACTAATAAAGGAAATATTACAATACCCTGTAAGAGCTTTTCTTGTCTACTCAATTGAAGGAATATTTTCAATAGCTTCCACTACTTTTCCATTGCGTTGCTAAAGAACAAGAGCACTGAACAAATATATCTGGGAGATTCTAACACCTAGGTTTCACCAGGTTCACTATATGTTTAACATATATTTTAACTCTGTTTAACAGCATAGTCAATGACAAAAACGTGCCTAAAGTCACCTAGAGTGGCTGGCCAAACTAAATCGGCTTTTCTAATGTACTTTTATTTTTGAATATCACTGGTCTGTAGACAACTTGTTTCATCAAGGTATACTGCTCTTTAAAGTAATTTTAACATGCAGCTCATCAATATGTGTACTTAGAGATAACACTAGGGACCTGCTCAAACAGGGACATTATAACGGCACCCAATACCCATAGAGCAACTACATATCTATGTACAGCTTGCAATTATGAGGAGGCAAGAGGAAATTTTTACTGTTTTAAGGGAGTGATTAAAGAACACATGGTATGTTGAAGCAATTCTAAAATGACACTAGGCATTTATATTTTCTCATCTAAGATCCACTCTATCATGCCGAAAAGCAGAAACACAAGCTCTCTTTTAGAATGTTTAGGTCAAAATAGTTTTAAGAAGAAGGATATGGGGGAGGGCAGAAGAGAAGAAAGGGAAAATTGAAACTTGGGAAATAAACTGTTCCTTTAAGTAAAAATACTCATTAAGAGAAACTCAAACCAACCTTATTTTACCAGTTGTATACCAGAATCATGAAATACTTTCTTTTAGTAAAAAACTACATAAGAATGTTAAAAGCCTGATATAAATAACTCTTCCTATTATTCAAAAATATCTCATACATATGCATTGATTTTGTTAGTGTACTTTAACCATCACATACTTGGGAAACACAGCAACTTAAGCTTTTAAAAGCAGGACACCTACATACACATATAGCAGATGCAATGAAGGACAAAAGAGATGGTTTCTTGATTTTCTTTTGATATACTTCAGTGATTAAGAAAAGATTTTCAGACTTTTCCTTATGATATGGAAGGAGGTACATGAAAAGACTGATCATACATTGATTTACATAATTGATACATAACTCTCTTAGTCTTCAATAGCCTATTCTAGTATATTTGATAAAGAGGGGCTAATGGCAATACTCTAAGAAGAGAGTTGTCAACATCCTTTTTATACTCGAGTTTGAGGATGTAGGAAGATTAGGGTGTCTAGTTGTTTGAGATTTTTCAATTAGTCAATCCTCAAGTCTCTTTACTCTCCCTTGATCATCAGGTTTATTAATATTCAAAATTTTGGGGAAAGACATACTGAAGGCAAATTTTTAAAAATACTAACATCATCTCTCTCCCTTTCAAGTGCTGGAAGCAAAATTCCATCCATTTTATCAGCATTTCCCTTTGATTATTTTCCTCCCTCCTGCTCATTTTTTAATGAGTTGAAGAAAAGGAAGCAAAGACATTGTCATCTTAAAAAAAAGGCAGAGTCTATGCAGAAAAGTGAAGAGTTTTACTGTAGCCCATTATGTTTAACATGAAAGGCCAATGAAGCATGAAAAGCAGCATTTTACTTGCCTTTCATACAAGTCTCCCTTTCACTGCACTGGAAGGAAAAAAATTAAGCAATCTACAAGAACCAGGAACAAAGTATGGAAAGCCACAGTTTTGGTTCTTGTTGGGGAAGATGAAACAGGAAAACCTAATAAAGATGACTGCTTAAGTCTTGAGAATGTGAGACCCGTAAACGAAATAGAATTGAAAGCAAGTTTCGATATCTAGGATGCCTTAGTTACTGAACATCTGGAAAACAATGCCTTGTTGTTCCAGCTGAAGGTAATCCCCTTTTGGTTAAACAATGCCTTTTTTGTGTCAACTGTCCGAGGGTCAGTATGGACCCTACTATCTCAGCAAGAGGGAGCCGAAGAGTAGTTTCTAGGGTGCAAAAGATAATACAGTATTCTTATAGGCTAGATGAAAACGCTACACTGTTTGTATCTTGTACTAGGCTGGTTAGTGTAAATGAGCATATTCAGTAGAGAAGAAGATTTAATGGATTGTAAGGGGTTCTTCACGTGCTTTCTCTCTCTCTCTCTCTCTCTCTCTCTCTCTCTCT